>JABJVT010000007.1:9451553-9919712 GCA_014170255.2 Drosophila triauraria
TTGGCTACGTATACCCTTTCACCCTGATCATAAGAAATAGGATCGCTCCTATTTTATTACGCCTATTGTTGGTTACGTCTTGCTGTGTTTGGATTGATGTAAGGGGTCTAACATCCTCCAAACTTTTGTTTGAAATCGGACAAGCCCTGATAGTTTATTCTTGAAGCGATCGAGAAAATGTCAACGGTTTTTTTCTTTGTTACCCGAATGGTAGGAGTTGTTGTACCTATCTACTGCAATTGGTACCAATTCGGTAACTTTAGTTGGATTCCTCGGCTTTCAAACATCGGTATATTTCCGCGCGGAGTAGAATTTTCTACCCGACCGTTAACCTCGCTTTTCTGCGTTGGCGTATACCACAACTCGATCTCCAAAGTTCTCAAATAGTTTAAACCGTTGGACATAAAGACCTCTCTCATTGTCGACACTATCATTCTAGGCACCGTGAAATAGTGAAGGGCCTCAGCAACGTTTCGCGAAGGTGGACTGCGGACTTTGACTGTAAGGTGAAGAGTTTAGCGAACTTTGAAAATTTGTCGATGATGCTCAGATATAACTTCTTTTCCGTGAAAACATCGATGAAGTATTTCACACGGGCATTCGGGTATAGGAGTCGGCTGTAATGCTGGTTTATTTGGGTGCCTATCATACTTGTGCAGCTTACACGTGGCGCAAGTTGCCAGTTGGGCACGGAGGATGCTTGCCATCCTAGGGAAATAAAATTTTCAATATCTGAATGCGGACTTCCTTTGGACCTCTGTGCCCTGCGATGCTCTTTTTCGATAATATCGCAAATCTGTTCCCCTGTCTGGTGACATCCTCAATTAGGCGTTGCGCTATACGAATCTTGTATAGCTTTAAAATGTTGGGAGCAACAGGTTTGGAGGAATTGCAAGTAAGCATCGGGGATCTTGATCCCATTTATTATCGTAGGCTTCAGATATTTCTCCAGTGAAAGGTTCGACAAGGTGTGGCTGTTAATTGAATTGTGTGACGGACGTGTCCCGGATGTGGGTGTTCACACGAATAATCGGAAAGGCTTGGGTCAAAATGAGCTGATTTCGGTAAACGTTGATTGGAACCTCAACGTGGGGAATCAGATCTGAGGCGTCTTGAAGTGCGCTGTGCACTGTTGCTACGGAATCCGCTTCTGAAGCTGTAGCTGTGTTTTGAGCCCAAGTGATTTACTTGCGTAGTGATGCGAGAAAGAGCATCGGCCACTATATTGGACTTCCCTGGCTTGTATTAGCTCTGTGTTGTATTCTTCGATACGAGACCAACGCTTGGGTTTAGCATTGTAATTTCTATTTCCCAAAGCGAATGTTAATGGTTGGTGATCGGTGTAGATTTTGACAGATCCCGCCCCGTACAAATATGAGCGAAGATTATCCAACGCCCAAACTATCGCGAGCATCTCTTTCTCGTTGGTGGCGTAGGCCTCTTCTGTTCGGTTTAGCGATCGGGAGATGTAAGCGATTGGCCTATCTTTGCCGGAATCGACCTGAGACAGAACTGCCCCTATGGCGAAATTAGATGCATCGGTGGTCAAATGGAAGGGTTTGGAAAAATCTGGGAAAGCTAGTACTTCGACGACGAAAGAATTGTTTTAGATGCTCAAAGCTTGCAAGGCCTGTTCGTCCAATTCAATAGGGATGCGTTTTGATTGGTTCGCCTTGACTTTTGAAAATTCGCCTCGTGTCAAATTCGTGAGAGGCTTGAGCTTAGCATAGAGTCCCGAACTTCGTATGACGTCATGCCTAGAAAACTCTTGAGTTCTTTGACGGTTGTGGGGGCCTTCATTTCTGTGATGGCCTGCACCTTTTCTCGTCCGCTCTTATACCGTCAGAAGTGACGACGTACCCAAGAATTCAACTTGCGTTGACAAAACTGTGTCTTCTTCAAATTTACTTGAAGCCTAGCCTTTTAAGCTTGTCAAAATCACCCGAAGATTCCGCCAATGGCTCTCCAAATCTTTGCTAAAGACAATTATATCGTCGATATAGACGTAGCATATCTTGCCGATATGCTCCCTCAGAACATCGTCAATCATGCGCTGGAAAATTGCAGGGGCGTTCTTCAACCCGAATGGAAGACGGAGGAATTCGTATTTCCCGTTAAGGGTAGAAAACGGTTTAGCAATGTCCGATTCTTCATGTGGATTTGGTGAAATCCTGATGTCAAATCAAGTGTTGTAAAATACTTAGCATCGCCAAGGCTAGCTAAGTTGAGTTAATGTCTGGAATTGGGTAAGTATCGGAAATTGTATTGGCGTTCAATCGTTTGAAATCGATTACCATGCGATATTGCTTCTCCCGTTGGGCTTGGGTTTTTGGGACTACCCAGACTGGGGGGTGTAAGGGCTTTTGAACGCCGGATTATGCCCTCATTCAGAAGTTCTTCGATTTGTCTTTCCACTTCCCCCCTCTTAACAGCTGGGTATGGGTAACTTTTTAGTATAAACGGCGTCTTCTGTCTTGGTGCGTATTTCTGCCCTTACGCTGGTGTCTATCGACTCGCCGGGTGACAATGGTTCGAAAATTCCCGAGAACTCATTGATCAACGCGGTCAACGTATGCTTCACCCTCCGGGTGCTCAGCGTTGAGCAGATGATGGAGTAAAGAAACACATTGAATGATTTTTAGAAGAAGGGTATCTCCACGTTGGGAGATATGACCAAGCAGTGATTTCGTCTGTCTACAAAGGGCTCCCAAGCGTTTGAGAGTGTCATCCCCGATAATACCGTCGAAGGAGGTCAAACCCGGGAGAACGAAAAAGGAATAGTTATGTCATTACCGAGGGGTTTAAAAATGGACCCTGGAGATGGTGCGTGATTTTGACGCCTCCCGCAGGGGATTGGACATTGAAGGGATTGAGATTGGGACGGAGCCGGCTGCTAACCTGGGGCTTACGAAATTTTGGTTTGCGCCGGTGTCAATAAGAAATTGTAATTTAGCCCCGTCCTTGGTTTCATACTCTAGGTATGGAACACTGGAGAGGCACCTGTCATAAAATTTGCCTCCCCGTCGCTTGCACAGCTTACTTCCTCCTCAGAATCCTGACTTATCTCCTGAGGCGCGCTCTGAAGTTCATGAGCTTCGCCCTGTTGGACAGGATCTTTGTAATAGTCTTGCTGCGGTTCAGGGTAGTAATCGCCTGAAGCGGAACTCGACGGGGATGCGGTTGGTTCGATATGGTAGAGTCTTTGAGCTTTGCGGAAAGGATTCAAGTTAGAATTGGCACTCGGACTTCGTTTAAACGTTTGAGCGGACTCGTCTTGCCGTGGGGCAAACCCTGACCTGTAACTTTGGCCGGATTGGTTGGGCTCATGTTTAATAGCTAATCTCGGACCCTGAAACCTCTGCATACTCTGAGTGCTCCTGTCTGGGTTGTAGTTATAGTTGGGGTTCATTTGAGGCCTGGGATTGTATTGGTGTGGAGGAGGAACCTCTGCGAGCTCATTGGACGATAAGTTGGGGTAAAATTCTGTTTGAATGAGGGACCCGGTTGCGTCATGTTTCTGGGGCCCACATTCTGCAACTCAAACAAAGGGAGAATGCTTCCGGTAAATCCTTGGGTCTGCGAATTACTAACAACCTGGAAGCGTCACCGTTAAGTCCCCTTATGAAAACATCTAACGCCTTACCCCTTTGGGCGTCAATCAAAGCATTCATCACCTCTCGGGTGGTTTGCACCTTTAGCCTATTCGAGATGAGTGAGATGTGATTATTAATCTGCATATAGAAATCTTCTACCTTCCTGTTGCCCTGTGTCATCTGGCTTAGCTCGTATTCCAAGGTACGGACGTCTCGTTTGTCGGCATAGAGCAATGCCAAAATTCGCTTGACCTCTGGCCAGTCGTCGTCCTTTATGTTATAAGAAATAAGAGCCAAATCAGCATTTCCCTAATCTTTTGCCTAATATGCACGAGGATGGACCTGTATAAGGGCTTTTCTTTAACGAGTTGATAGTCATCCACTATGGACTGCGCCCTATTAACCCATGAAATGTACCTGTCGGCCTCTTCAAATATCTGGAGTTCTTTGACACAATCCGGTAAGATTGAAGCTTCCTTCAAATCGTACTCGTTGCGCGGGCGTCAGTGGTAACGGAATTTCCGCCACGGGGTTGCGTCGTTGATAGTCAGTTTCTAAGGTACCGATTCTAGCCCGGTCTTCCTGATCTCCTCTTTCATTGCTACAATTTGAGTATTCAATGCCCCGATTGTATTGTTCAACTGGCTTAACACTTCCTTCATTTCCTCCATTTTACCCTCAATTTTCTGAACTTGAAATGCAAAACAAATTGTGTCTCTCGCTAGCCGCAAAGAAGATAGTAGATTTTAGATTTTAATTAAATTGGATTTTTTTTTATTTTGAAATTTTTGTAAATTTTCAGTTACTTGCTCGGTTTTCTGATCAACTATAGGGTGATGTAGGAAAATAAATCGTTTCACTCACCCTTTGGTATCGATCGCTCTTGTGTGCTCTTGTTGGTGTTGGTGTTGATGTCGTTGACGTTGAAATCTTACAGGATTCTGGAAATAAAACGTAATTAGTTTCTGATTTTAATTTGTTATTTTTTCCCATTTTTTTCGTTTCATTGCGTTGTATGACTAATGTGATTTAATGCAGGGCACACAAATCAGTGTGTCTAGTATACTTATTTCTAATTTTCAGCCTGTTATTTCGGTACTGGGCACGGTGGTTCGTATTTATCCGTTTTGGCATTTCGCCTACTAAGGTACGAATTTACACACAATCCACTAGGCAACCTTTTCCGAATGCATTCCACATTCTCTGGCCTTTCTAGCAGACTGCCGCACACCACTTTTTCATTCATGAACAAAACACTACACTTTATTTTTTATAGTTGCAACATTTTCGCTCGCGAATTAGCTACCCACTATGTGCGTGGACTAATCGCCGCAGCGTGTCGTCGC
Organism: Drosophila triauraria; assembly: GCA_014170255.2. Classification (NCBI taxonomy): domain Eukaryota; kingdom Metazoa; phylum Arthropoda; class Insecta; order Diptera; family Drosophilidae; genus Drosophila; species Drosophila triauraria. The sequence goes on from JABJVT010000007.1 coordinate 9,456,493, forward strand.
TTCTTGTTTTTATTACAATTTTGCGCCCGTGAGGAATGCTTGCTCTGAAAGGCAGCATCCCCACCGCGGCGGGTCATTGTATTTCACTCTGGCTTGTTTTTTTTTTTCATTCTTGGATTTTATTTCACTCATACTTCTTGCCCTAATTTTTTGAATTTTTTTCTTTTTATTTTACTTGTTACTCTTGCCATAATTTTTGCACTTTGGATTTTATTTTGTTCTGCATTATTCACTTGTCACACACAACGGAACACAAAAAGGGAAAAATTTGTTCTACTTGCACCGAACTACGGCACGCAAAGGGAAAAATTGTTAATTTTGGGAGTGCATTGGAAAATGCATTGGTTCTCTCACTTTGTGAGATCTGCTCGGGCGCCAGTTATGGCCAGCTATGGCCAGTAGGGAGGGTGTACCCCTCAGGGATTACCTAATTATTGTGAACTCCATAAGCGATGAGAAACAGGATCCTCCCTCTGAGCTTGGTTCAGGATTGTCTGAGCTTGATTCAGGATTACTACGATTTTACTCTAAGAATAAACAGTAAGCGCTTCGTAACGTTACAATGGTTTATTTTATTAAAATATTCAAGTACTGCTCCAGTCGGGCTCTTCCATAAGATTAAATTTAACTTAGGTTCTAAGCGGCCGGGTGACCGATCCGCCATTCCAGAGTCCCGCGGCGTCAGCATATTTCGGGCCTGGCAGAGCGGCAGCAGAGCTGGCCGAGCAGCGGGAATCCGAGCCGTCAGCAATATTCAAGTGCGGCGGATATTGGGCAACCGCTGGCAGCGGTTGTGTTGGCTCGCTCGATGCTAGCGCTGCAGTTTGACTCCGATTGGCCGGGGGGTGAGGGGGTGACAGTGAAGGCCCGGTTCATAGGTCTAGCTGAGGCAGCTAACGGGTGGTCGTCGCACTTCCGTTGTTATTGTTGCTGTCGCTGCTAGAATGTAGATCTTGGGTGTTCTGCGAGGGGTGACGGGGAAGGGCGCTGGCCTGTGTTGCTGGCTGGTGTTGCTGGCTGGTGTTGCTGGCTGGTGTTGCTGGCTGGTGTTGCTGGCTGGTGTTGCTGGCTGGTGTTGCTGGCTGGTGTTAACTTATATGTAGCTACATGTACAAGAACTCTTTTTTCCTAAAAACTGTGGTAACATACATATAGAGTACATTCATACATAAAAATACAACTTGCATACAGATCTACAGGCATATAAGTTAAGTTAAACAAGATACATAAGTGAAATCGGTGGAAACTGTGTAAAAATTTCCAATATTAGATTTAAACGTTTTAATTCATTTAATTTGGCCTATATATAATGTGGCTTAAATGCATACACATATGTATGTATGTACAAAGTACGCGTCGCTAGAATCTTTCGTTTCGACGGTTTTTACGCGCGCAGAAAAAGACAGAGAGTGTCGCTGACCTATAAGCACTGTGAGGGAGAACGAGACGCAGTAAAAAGAATATAGGAAAACTAAAAACTGTACATTAGTTTACTAAATCCATGCACATAATATAATTATCTGGTTTATTAGGTAATTATACAGAGGTGGTCAAAATTATTTACACAATTCTTATTGGTAAGTTAATTTGTGTAAATTCTTTGACCACCTCTGTATATACTAATTAAGGCTTAGATTTCGTACAAATATTTTCTGCCGGTATATTTCGATTTATGTACACTTCTGTTCATATAAAAAAAAAACAATGAAAATAGTAGTTTTTAATATTGCATATTAAAACTAAGTATGAACCAAATTAGAAATGAATGTTAATGGGTTCATATTTAATTTTAATACAAAATACTTAAAATAAATATAACAATTTTAATATTATATAAAATTTAACTTAATTAGATTTTGAATCAGAAATGAGAATAATTACATCTTAATAAGGATAACATTTTTTTTAAAGAAATGGATGCTGACAAAGAAAATGAAAATGTTTTGGAAGACGACACCCAGTTGGAAGTTTTATTAAAAAGCTTCAATTTGGAAGGACTTTTTCAAAATTTAAAGTGTAAGTGTTTAATATGCCTCTCTCTTCAAATATGATTTTGTTTGTATTTTCATAGCAAGCGGAATAACCTATCGTTCACTGAAATATATTAACAGTGAAGACGTACGCGACGCTATTCCAAATTTTGGTCTTAGAGCAGAGTTCAGAGAAAAACTTTTTTTTTGGCGTAAGAAAGAAGTAAGTCAATTGATGAAAGTACAACTTTCAGAAATTTGTGTATTAATTTTTTTGAACCAATTTTATAGTTGTAACATCGGCAGGAGGAAAAAAAACGATAGGTTCGAAACTCTGGGTAGTTATCGATAGGGGAAAGGAACTGGATCTCGATTCTGACTCCAGGGATTAGTGTTGCTCAACGTTCAAGAGGCCTTAGGGTGAGAGAGCTTAGAGAGCGAAAAAATTGGCAAACGAAGACGAAACTGCGTGCAAGAAAAAGTCTTTCTATTTCAACCGGCGACGGTAGCAGACGTTGGAAGATACCGAATTTGTGACAAGTTGTTCAAAGAGAAGAAGCGGTGAAAACGGAAAGGCGATCTAAGCCAAGTGAATTATAAAGCGGCTTGTGCAGCTGCGGATCAGTGGCGTGGCCATTCCTGGCCCTAGTTGCGTATTGCTAGGCGATTTGGCGCGTTAGGTGAGTTGTCCTAGAGTAGGTTAGGGCGAAGACTGAAAATTTGTGTATTTGTTAGTTGAAGCTCGCTCGGGAATTGTGTTTCCAGTGGACATAGCTGGCCTTGAGCTGCACTCTCGATCGGCGAAGCGACGGGAGGAGGTCAGAAGCGGGGCAGTGCTCCAGCGCGGGAATAGCATCGGAGGAAACTCTGAGCAACCCGGCGGAGGCTTCTATCGGAGTCCCGAGGAGGGAGTGGCCAAAGCAGGAGCAGGCGAGGCGGATTCAAGAAGCGGCGTAGCAGAGTTCATCGACACTTTTGTTAACGGCGAAGCGAATCATAGAGGAAGTAGAAGCGGAGAGCGCCCGGCGTCATGGCCGCCTGGCCATAGAAGGAGGAAGAGAAGAGGAAAGAGGTGGAGTACCGTTATAGTTTGGCCACGGAATAGAGGTTACGTGAAGGGCAAGAGGCAGCCCAAGTGCAAGGAGTTTTAGTGAGCGTGTAGTTGTGTTTGTTTTTGGAAAGATAACTTTGCGGTGGCCTATACATTTCTTTCCCGACAGGTGTACACCAATGGAAGCGCTTTCATCGGCTGCACGAGGAGAAAAGGGGTGAGTTGGTAATTGAAAGACCGTTCCCGTAATACAAGTTAACGCGTATGAGCTCAGCCTCCAAGACATTGACAAGCCTTTAGGCCACGATCGCGGCAGCTATTTCCGAGTGTCGAGCGTATAGGGTCATTCTATGTTCTTTCTCGTTGCATAATCTCTCTCGAGCCATAATGCCGGCCAGTATAGGCGGTCCTGAAATTTGAATATGAATATCTCTACAGTCGGCTAGTACATTTTCTGAACGAAGTATTACGTCTCCGGCGCGCTTTATATACGCTTTTCAAATACAATAAGCAATTTAGCGGTCTTTTCGCACCACGTTTTGAAAGTATTAATGTGCCTTTAGGATGCATTTGAGTAATACTCGTTAAGAATATTGATCATTTTCCGTTTATCAGTTACTACATTGTGGATATCCGGTCATATTTTGCCATGCTGTTTCGATCTTCACTGTAGAATATTAGAATAAGTTCCTTCTCAGTTTATACGTAGTAATAAGACAGTCCTATTAGTAGATTAAGAGCCAATTATACGGTTAGGAGTAAGAATGATGAGTGGAGGAAGTGAAGAGAAATGTTAATGAATAAGAATAAAATGTTTATAATGGAGTAAGAGATCCGCTGCCTTGTCTATATGTTGCCGCCATGCCCCGTGATCGTTCCGGGAAGATCCGTTAGTGAATCCGTATCGGAGGAGAGATGTACGGCCTATACATTTCTTTAGGTTTTAGCACGCATCACTTTACGAGAACTATGATAACCCGACATTGCATCGCGGGGAGAGGAACGAGTTATAGGAACCCACCCACTAGCCGACGAGGTCTAGACCGGCAATCGCGTGCACCTCACTCCTCTTCCGATATATATCGGTGCGAAGCAATACGCGGCATAGCTGTTCGTTACATAGTTTAATATCGATGACCAAACTATTTCATTGGAATCAAAAGTAACTAGTTGGTTAGAATCAAGTGCACCGTCTTCCCAAATAGAGTGGGTAAGCCATTTCTTAATTTTGGTTTTATTATTATATATTGTAACAGAAAATATTGTGATTATTTATGTATATATTTTTTCTGCTCATAAATTTAATATTATATATATTTTTAATATTATTCCTTTTAGAACGTTCTAAACATTTTGAAAAATTTCCCAAAGGTCAAGGGATTCTTCATTATTATGAAAACAATAAGGCGTTAACCAATGTTCACAGACAGAAACTAATATCAATGATTGTTGAACACGCCAGCGCATCAGATCTACACATTAGAACGTCCGAGTTTCCTTTTATTGTAGACCAAATTGTTGCTGTTTTCCCAACTGAGATTGAGTACAAGGTAAGTAAAATCTTCAACAAGTGTTGTAATTTTTCTGCTCTATATTAATTTTTGAGAAATAGATTTACGGAATTACATTTTAATCATAGAATTTAATATCTATTTCTGAAATTTTTTTCAGAATTTTATTTTGTTCCACGCACTGGTAAGAAAAAACCCAACTGGAAAACTGTATGCTAAATACACAAATTCAAGAACGAAACGAGTTAAGCTCGACCAAATTCAGGAGGCTCTGATGAAGGCAAGGAATCCCAGGACAATCAGCCAGAGCACGACGAAAATAAATACTTAGCGGACAAAACCGAATTAATGAGGAAATCTCAGACTGGGATTTGGTCATCGATAAGTGGACTAAAACTCATTTTATTCGGCGCAGAGACACCGAGTCTCTTGATGGTGCAGAGTTTTTAAAGGCATGGCCAAAATATAAGGATTCTCGTGCACCAGAATTGGTACAATTTAAATGCATTATTTTGAGAAAGCCTAGCTTCTAAAACTATTTTCATTTCAGATCCAAATTGACTTTACTTGCATGTTCCCTGGGAAAGAAAATGCATTAGCCTTAAAATGGGAATATTTTAAGGAAAAATAAAAAGTGTACTATGAGTTAAACGTACATAATCCGAATTGCAAGGAGTTATTAAAGAATTTCTACATAGCAGAAAATATTGGTAATTTATTTTATTTTTTTTAATTTTTACCAAATTTCTAATTTTTTCCTTTAATTATTATTTAGTACACAGATTCCTCAGATTTTATTTTAACAATCTTGCTGCCAAGCATTCTACCATCTAATACATGGTATTCGACAAACACACCAACACGCAAGACCAGGACAAGATACACGTTAATTGACTCCCAGGAAAGTTTCGTTCTCCGCGTGAACTCAATCGCGGAATATCAGCAGAGAATTGATGATCTTGGTACAATTCGAATTTAGAAGCAGTTCAACCCTTTATATTTGTGGAAGGCCACAGCGCAACTTGCTTGAAAGCATTTTTTGTTTACTTCGACAAAACTATTTATAGATCTGATTCATTTATCAAAGCCTTAGATACTTGCTTTAAAATATTTAACACATTGAATTTAAAGTACCCACCGGCTTCAGAGTTGCCGTGGACTTTTATTCAGCAATATTTCTACAGTATTTATACCAAGTACGACAAACAATCAGCAAATTTATCAGCCGTGTTAAGTTTTTAAAATCATAAACTTAAGCTATGCATCCATGCTATAAGTGCGATGAAACCTTTGAAAATGGAGATTTATTAATAAGACATTTAAGACTTTACCATTTGTTAAAAAACCAACTTACGAAGATCCATTACAATGCAAACGTTACTTGTGTAATCAACTTTTTCTTCTTATAAATGTTTTAAGAAACACATACAAAAGCCACATGAAGCATTAGATTGTAAAACACAAGCTGAAACCATTTCTGATATGCCACTAACGCCTAGTAAAGGTAATTTTGATTTTCCTCCAGAAAAACTTAATTTATTTTTAGATAACAATACAATTTTGCCTGATTATGCTCAGTTCAACGAAAACTCTTTTTTGTTCACCCTTCGCTTGCACGCAAAGTATAATTTTCCAAGAAATGAGATCGTTAAAATTCAAAGTATGGTTGCAGAGTTGGTGGCTCCTATCGGCAGTGCACTCAACGAAGCTAACATTAATTCTGAGCCAGTTTATGAGATTCATAAATCGATTATTTCTTTCTGCTCAAGTCCATTTGAAATTATAAATTCTGAACACAAATTTTTTAAAACATTGAAAGCGAAGAATTTGTTTGAAGACCCCAAGTCGTGTATAGTGTATATCAAGCAGAATTTCTCCCAAAACTAGAAAAGGCAGAGCATCTTTATTTCCGGACAAAATAGAAATTACCATAATGCCTGTAATTTTTCAAATAAAATCTTTTTGAAATTCCAAGCATCCTAAACTTAACTGTTCAAAATCAAAATTTCTTATTAAGTCCGATTCCTTTAGAAATTTTGTTAATACAGAATCGTGGACAAAAAATTCAAAACTATAAACCAGATGATATTGTTATACCATTCTTTTGTATTTTGATGAATTCCAAACAAATAATGCAATAGGAGCCCACGTCTCATCCATGTGCGGTTGCTACTACTCATTTCCAACGTTGCCTCAGTATTTATTATCCAAACTAGACTTTATTTTTCCATTTTCTTACATACCGTCTAATGCTTTTAAGGACAATAATAATGAAGTAATTTTTACCACTTGTTTCGTACACTCAAAGAATTGGAGAATGGAATTAATATTCAAATTGAAGATAAGAATATAACCGTTTACTTTGTTATTGGGTTAATATTAGGCGACAATTTGGGCTTAAACTCTTTATTCGGATTTGTTAAATCTTTTAGTGCAAAACGGTTTTGCCGGGCGTGCAAACGAACTAACATAGAAATGAAATCTGACTTTGAGAAAAGAAAAATACCTAAGAGATAAAACTCATACGATAATGATTTAAAGGCAAATGATTTTCTAGAAACCGGAATAAAAACAAGTTGTATATTTAACGAGCTAAAAACTTCCACGTTACAGAAAACTTTTACTTTGACCTTATGCATGACGTTTTAGAAGGAATCTGCGTTTATGGAATTTGTCAAACTCTGACTACCTTAATTAAAGATAAAATTATAACATTGGAGGTAATAAATGACCGAAAAAAGCTGTTCTCTTTTGGGGAATTAGAAATAAAACTTTAGACTTTAATAAATTAAAAAAAAATGATCTTAGAATGACAGCCATTGAAAAGCTTTGTTTTGCTAAGTTTTTACCATTAATGATTGGTAATGATGTGCCCAAAAATAACGATAATTGGATTTTGTATACACTTATGTTGGAAATAATCAATATTTTGTTTCAAAATAACTTCAGTGAAGATGATTTAAAAGTGTTAGAAAAAAAGATTAAGTCGCATCATAAACTTTATGTACAACTATATGGTCCTACACTAAAACCCAAGCATCATTTTCTGGTGCATTATCCCACTGCTATAAGGAAATGTGGACCGATTAAATATGCATGGGTAATGAGGTTTAAAGCGAAACATAGAGTTGCAAAAATGTATTTAAGTTCAATAACATGCCGAAAAAATCAATGCCGATCAGTCGCAATTAAAGAATCTGTAAACTTTTCAAATTTTTTAATTACGTACAGAAATGGAATTCCGCCTATCTTTAATAACTCGAGTTTTACCAATAAAAAAGTTGAAACAATAGAATGTGTGAATGAATCAAATCGATTTTTGTTTTAAACTGATAACTTACAATATTCAGAAAATGTTGTTTATAAGGGGTTATCATATAAAAAAAATTACTGTTTAGCAATTAAGAACAACTGTATAATTAAATTCTTTTCTGTTTTTGTGAATCTACAAATATTTATGTAGCCAGTTATGAAATAGATGTAATAACGTTCTGCAACCATATGCAGGCATATGAATGTAAAAAAGAAAATGATTCCTTAAATTTAAAAAACATTCACGAGTTTACAAGTTTATGAAGTTAATGGAAAAAGTTATATTCAATACCGATCTCTGTAATATAAGTTTATATTTAACCATTTCTAATTTTGTACTAAATAAATAAAATGTTGTTCAAATAAAACTATAAAAACCAAAACAATAATAGTGGTTTTAATTTTATTTTCCTAAATGTAGGACCTGCAATTTTACATTTTACATTTGACATACACAAATAGTAAAATATTTCAAATAAATACAGATAACATTTATTCCAAATATTAAAATATGCAAATTAAATAGAAATCTTATTTATGGTAAATATTAAAATATTTAAATTTAATGTAAATAATAGTTTCATTAAATATTAAATTATTTGAAAATTAAAAATTAATATTTATTTCAATTATTACCATATTTAAATTAAACATAAGCAGTATTTATTTTAAAGAGATAAATTAAAATTTAATACAAATCCGACTTGTTTTAAATATGAAAATATTTAAATTAAATATAAATTATATTCGATTTAAATATTAAATTATTTAAATATAATAAAAATACAATTTGTTTTCAATACTCAAATATTTAAATTAAACATAAATTATATTTATTTTAAATATTCCAAATATTTAAATCAAATAATTCAGATATTAAAAATTATTCTGCAAATATTTAAAGTCAATACGAAAATATTAATATTCAAATTTTAATGTTTGCGTATTTAGTTTAACTAGGCAACAACAATGGAGCCACTTTTAAATACAAAATATTTAGATTTCCTTCATAGTGAATATGAAATATTGAAATTTACTACGGTTTTTTTTATCAGTGTAGATACAATAAATAAATAGGTTTGAGCGGACGTTTTCTGAAAATTTCAGTAAAATCGGACATAAACATGATAAGACGCTGCACAGAGAGAATTTTTAAGTAAAAATGCACTTAAAATAAGTAAAAAATACTCAAATAACAAACGATAACTTTTTGTACTTAATTAGATGTCGTTTTGTACTCAGTTCAAGGACAATTTTTAAGAATGCGAATAGTAATATTAAGCATTTGATTACGTTTTTTATTTATTTATTTGGTTTATAGTTAACAATGAACTGCTAACTTGCCTTAACATAGCTTATTACTAAAGTACATGTATATAAATAAAAAAATTTAACAAAGCGAGATTATTATTACAAATTATTCGAATCCAGGAAGGAGTAAATTTTACTTGATATGCATTCAATTGAATCTTCGAAAGAAACCACAGTATATAACAAATTATAATTTGAACACATTACCCTAAAGGGCTCATGAATGGCAAAGTTTGATCTACATATTGGCAAGTGAATTGGGCGAAAAGTTCGAGTGAATCTCAAAGGGACAGCGATGTCAATGTAGCTTAGGAGAAGGGAGAGTTCACCTCACCTGTAAGGAGTTTGTGTAAAGAATTACTCCACCGCACATTCTGCGATGTTTTAGAGATTGTAAATCAATTAGTTTTAATCTAGATGCGTAGGGTGGTAAGTGTCTAGTCGGATCCCAATTCAGCTGATGAAGAGCAAACAATAAAACTGTTTTGAACTGACTCAATTAATCTTTGTTGCTCAATATATTGAGGGCTCCATATACTTGAGCAATATTCCAAAATAGGGCGAACCATGGAAACATATAGAGTTTTTGTTGTGTAGGGATCGTCGAACTCTTTGGCCCAACGTTTTATGAATGCTAAAACCCCTAGCTTTACCAATGGTAACGGAGATATGACTTTAAAACATAAATTGCTATTAAACAAAACACCTAGATCTTTGACTTGGGAAATACGTTCCAGACTACAATTTCCAAGATAGTAAGGTTGAAAATGAGCTGAAGTTCGATAAAAGGACATAGACTTGCATTTCGCATAGTTTAGATAAAGCAGATTGATGGAGCACCATAACTGTAATTCGTTTAGATCAGATTGCAGGCGAAGGTGGGAGATTTGATCGGAGTATGATAGGCAAATTTTACGTCATCAGCATACATTAAAGTTGTGGCAAAAGACATGACGTTTGGAAGATCGTTTATAAAAAGGACAAACAGTAATGGACCCAAATGACTGCCTTGGGGACACCAGAAAACACATTTACGACAGAAGACAATTGATTGTTAAAAAGAACGCGTTGAGTTCTATTGGAAAGGTATGCACAAATCCATTTTAGTAGAGTTGGTGGGAATCCTAAAAGAGAGAGTTTGTGGAGGAGAAGGCCATGGTTTACTGAATCAAACGCCTTGCTGAAATCAGTAAAAATAACATCAGTTTGGCATTTGTTAAGGAAACTTCGATGAATGAAAGAAGAGAATTCGAGGAGATTTGTAGTGGTAGACCGATGCTTAACAAAGCCGTGCTGAGCTGAAGAGATTATGGAGGTACACATATGTTGAAGTTGGCAAGTTATCAACTGCTCAAAAGCTTAGGTATGGCCGAGAGTTTAGCGATACCGCGATAGTTTTCAACTTCGGACCTTGAGCCTTTTTATGTAGAGGAATGATAAAGATTCACTCAAATTCTGGGGAATTCTGAAAGATGTAGGGATTGGTTGAAAAGAAATGTGATTGGCCAGGACAAAGCTTCAGCACAGTTTTTAAGGACACAACTTGGAATCTTGTCGGGACCCGTTGAAAAGGACATTTCAAGGAGAGCAGGGCTTTTAAGACATCGTTGACATTAAAAATACGTAACATTAATATTATTAATGTGGGGTAGAGGTAAGGATAAGGAGTAGATGAGCTATAGGTCTGTAGAGAGTAGGTTGACTGGAAAAATTTGGCAAAAAGATTGGATATGTTTAATGATGAGGATTCTGTAGAACTTTGATAATGGAAAGATGAGGGATACACATTTTTAGAATTAACAAAGGAGTAAAATGCTTTGGATCAGCGCGTATGTTCTCTCTACATTGAGCAATGTAGCGAGCATAGCACTGATTAGTGGCATTTGTAAACTCCGAACGGATCGAGATGTACTTTGATAAAATCTTCAGCAGAGTTGGTTTTAACAAATTTTTATATAGCCTTGATTTTTTATTTTGAGGTAAGATAAGTGCCTATCAAACCATGGGGGCCTGGCCGATTCGATAACAGAAACATCTGGGACGAAAATGTTGATCGACGAATACAGGGACATATAAAACGTTGAGACTGCAGTCTCAAGATCATTGCATGTTTCTAAGGATGTCCAATCAATGGCACCTAGATGTTGGCTCAATCCATTAAAATTGGCTCTGCGGAAACATTTTACTCGTTTGACCGATGTACTAGGAGTTTCTGCACTTATCTCAACTAGTAACAATAATGATGGATGGTAGGGTCTTCTGGTATGGAGAAGGGTGGGCATCTGAGCACACTTGCCAGGGTCTCGTTATTAACAAAAATCAGGTCAAGGAGCCTGTCTTTATTGTTCTTAACGAAATTAATCTGACCCAAAGACAAGTCAGATAGGCCGTCGATAAAATCATGCTGACTCTCAGCAAAAGAAGATTGGAGTCCATTGAAGTAACCCAAGGCAGATTGGGTAAGTTGAAATCTCCATTATAATAAGAAGATCTTCGTCACCAATTACAGTGGATATCAAGTTAATTGCAGAAAGGTGCATTAAGTACAAAGAAACGTCGGATCTAGGTGGAATGTAGGAGCAAGTTATGTAAATATTAATGCGATTTAAAGATATTTTAACTGCAATAAATTCAATGGAATGAACATTTTCAAAATCAAATAGCTCCGAAGAAAGTGAACTGCGAACAGCAATTAAGACGCCTCCACCGAAAGTAGGGCGGTCGGCTCTGTAAGTAACAAAGTTATCAGCAAATATTTCTTGATCGGAGACGGAAGAATTAAGCCATGTTTCAGTTAAAGCAATTACGTCAGCATCGGTGGAAAGACTGTTTACATATACCTTACTCAACTTTCCCAGTAGACTTCGCACATTTTGGTAAAGAATGGACAAGTTATTTAGTTTTTGAAGCAGCTGAATTGGAGCCCCGAGTCTGGTCCTTTTGCAGATACTCGTGAACTAGCGTGTTCACTGGCCAAATTTTAGAATCAAGTGCCTTTGAGAATAAATGTTCTGCTAGAAGAATTTTAAAAGAAGAGATGTTACGTTTCTGTTTAAAATTAAATTTATAGACAGAAATGGCATTTTCCGGAGCAAGAAGTTTTTCGCAAAGGTAGAGTCTCACATCTTCGGCAGTGGCTTCTGGATTGAGTCTGGTTGCGAATATGGATTTTGGATGACCCCACTTAGAGGAATGCCCGACACCGCAGGAGTCTCCACACTTTTCCTTTGGGCAGTTCGATTTGGAACACCGCTCAGAGGGATATTAGAGCGGCCAGGAGCCACCTGGCTTGGGCCAGCCAAATCATTGACGAGGGAAACTGCACTCGATGCAGAGACTGAGTCGACAGCGTTCGGAACTAGCTGCAATCCAGGAGTGGTAAAGTTTTGTTCCATAGCAATATTACCAGGTGATGCAGCAGCCAATGCAGCCATCGACTGCATTGAGAGGTTGTCTGAAGATCCAGATGGAGAAGTATGAGGAGGTGGAAGAGACGGTGTTAGATAGTTCGGAGATTGTTCCATGTTGTTAGCGCCAGTTGGAGTAGAAAGCATCGTAGGTATACCATTTACAGGAAGTTGAAGATTATTTGGAATCTTTCTTTTCGGTGATTCACTTAGAATCTTAAGTCCGAGAAACTGGGATTCCACCGCCAGGAATTTGTCGTTCATAGAGGTGAGGAGTTTTCGAACCTCCATAAATCCAGTCCTAGTTTGTCTCATGAAGGTGCGCATTTCATCCGTCATCTCACGGCATGTCGTGCAAGACCAGGTAAAGCCGACTTTTTCGAAATTAAATCCCCAACACGACCATTAAATCCGGCTCCAGCACACTTAACGTGCGAGCAGTTATCGCATAGCCAGCATGAGGTAATTTTCTCCGCTGATAATGTGTTTATACTCGCATTTATTAGCGGTGCAAATGATAGTCATTTTGAATGAGTATCAGGTCACTGTGCAGCAGATAAGCGTAGATGTGTAAGCGGCAGTGCAGAGAGCGGTCGGATATAAGCGCTGAAGAACAGATCGATGCAAAGTTGTAGGCGTTGAAGAGCAGAGCAGCAGCAGGGCAGAGCGCGGCCGGGAGTGAGCGTTGTAGAGCAGAGCAGCAGCAGGGCAGAGAGCGGTCGGATGTGAGCGTTGAAGAGCAGAGCAGCAGCGTCAGTGTAGCGATCCAGCGAGAGTAGGTTCTGAGCAGACAAAATCGGTAGAGCTGTCAGACTGAGAGCAATCAAATCCCGCGCAGTTGAAGAACGGCGAGCGCAAGTACAGCAATTCAAAGAGAGCTTTACAGCAACAGCTGAGTAACCGTGAGAGCAGTCCAGGAGAGCACAGCAGTCAGTGCGGCGATCCAGAGACAGATGTAACAGGAGAGAGCAGCAAGCGCGTTGTAACGGAGTCGAAATGTAAACAACAACACTGTGGATGTCCAAAACAAAACTCTAGGCGGTCTCTTGTATGAGGACAGTTTAAGCAAATTTATAAAATGTTATAAAACTGGCAAGGTATAAACTTTTGCAGTCCGATGGTAACGTAATTAAAAGAAACGTTCCAGCTGATTTCAATAAAATCGAAGACGACAATTTTAATTGACTCTTTACAGGCGAAATCAAAATAATCGTAGGAGCGAGCAAAAAACACAACCGACACCTTCGAAGCTTGAAGTATATGGAATACAGGAAATGGCAAAATTTACTTAATTTAAGACCGAATAATTTTCAATTTAATACACAAAAGTTCTTAGTTTAACAACGAATCATTCTCAATTATTTGACACTGGGTAAAAAAATTATCTAAAATTGAGAGAGGGAGGCTGTCAATGGCCAGTTTCTGGAGAGGATCAGGCAGTGCCAGCTGTAAATGTTCAGTTTCTGGAGAGGATCAGGCAGTGCCGGCTGCAAATGGCTAGTTTCTGGAGAGGATCAGGCAGTGCCGGCTGTAAATGGCCAGTTTATAGAGAGGTTTATAGAGAGCCGGCTGTTTGTTGATATGTTAAGTTAAATGGATATAAAAATTATAGAATGGCTGCAAATGGCCAGTTTCTGGAGAGGATCAGGCAGTGCCGGCTGTAAATGTTCAGTTTCTGGAGAGGATCACGCAGTGCCGGCTGCAAATGGCCAGTTTCTGGAGAGGATCAGGCAGTGCCGGCTGTAAATGGCCAGTTTATAGAGAGGATCAGGCAGTGCCGGCTGTAAATGGCCAGTTTCTGGAGAGGATCAGGCAGTGCCGGCTGCAAATGTCCAGCTTCTCGAGAGGATCCTTCAGTGCCGGCTGAAAATGGTCAGTTTCTGGAGAGGATCAGGCAGTGCAGGCTGTAAATGGCCAGTTTCTGGAGAGGATCCTTCAGTGCCGGCTGTAAATGGTCAGTTTCTGGAGAGGATCAGGCAGTGCAGGCTGTAAATGGCCAGTTTCTGGAGAGGATTAAGAAGTGCCGGCTGTTTGTTGATATGTTAAGTTAAATGGATATAAAAATTATAGAAAGTCTATAAAAGCCAATTTACATTTTTCGAAAACACAATTGCTGCGACTGGTACTTGAACCCGCGATCGTTAGATTAAGACTCGAACACTCTAGCCTCTGCACCACGCATGCAAACCAGAGGGCGGCGTCAAAGACTGAAATTCACACATACGCGTGCGTCAGTGTTCGAGCTATAAATAGACAAAGCGGGAGAGCAGAGCGGACGGAGAGACACCGTCGCAAAACTGGCAGTGAGAGCGAGACGGAGAAACACCGCCTTGCCGCTCATCCCCTCACCACTTTCCTTCAAACTTAAGAACAGGCATTTTAATTTAAGGATAGAACCATTTTAATTCAAGAATTTTGTACTTAATTTTTGTGTAAGTACTTTTTGTATTCATTTTGAATTATGTTTGCTTTTAAAGTAAGGAAAAAAACTTAATCTAGGTATTTTAAAAATTCCGTACTTAAAATAAGAATAGTACAACTTTGAGTACTATTAATTCTTTATTTCCGAACACATAATTCTCTGTGTGCTATTGCAAGCAGCGTTGCCTGTAGCCGCGTAGGTCATAGGTTCGAGCCCCGAACGCGCCAATACTTTTATTGTTTTTTTTTTTTTTTTTTGCATTTCTTCCTTTTCCTTTATTATTATACCCGGAGAACAACTAGAAAAAATTTTAGAATACAAATACAAAAAAAAATTTTTGGTTTGTTGGTTTGTTGCTTTCGCCTTTTGTAAAAGATTTTGACGCATAAGCAACTGGAAGCTGAAGTCCAGATTTGTTTTGAGTAAGGACAGCTAGCCTGTAGCCGTCTAGGTTGTAGGTTCGAGCGCCGACCGAGCCAATACTTTTATTGTTTTTATTCCCGGTACCCACAGGGTACAAGGGTATTATAAGTTAGTGCCAACCGAGAATGTATGTAACAGGCGGAAGGAGAAATCTCCGACCCTATAAAGTATATATATTCTTGATCAGCGTCACTAGCCCAGTCGATCTATCCATGTCCGTCTGTCCGTCTGTCTGTCCGTGTGAAACAACAGATCTCAGAGACCATAAGAGCTGGTTACCAAATTTGGTGACCACATTGGAATCTGTTGCACGCCGATCAAGTTTGTTTTAAAATTTGGCCACGCCCACTTCCGCTCTCGAAAATCATAAAAACATTTGTCTTTGTTGGGTTTGCTCAGCATGTTCCTAGCAACATTTGTCGCTTTTGAGAGTTGCCCAACATGCTACTAGCAACATTTGTCTCTTTTGAGTGTTGCTCAACATGTTTCTAGCAATATTTGTCTTCATTTCTCAGAAAATGTTCTTTTTTCCATGCTGTTTAATTTCACCCACAATGCCTTAGGTACCGGGTATCTTACAGTCGGTCACACTCGACTGTAGCCTTCCACTTGTTTTTCTCTGTCTTTTTTTGCATTTCTTTCTTTTTCCTTTGTTATTTTACCCGAAGAATAACTAGAAAAAATTGTAGAATAAAAATACAAAAAAGAAAATATTTCGGTTTTTGTGGGATTGAGCTCGGGCCAATTTTGCAAAACGTAAATGCATCGGCCGCTTAGACAACTGGGCCACTACCTATATTTCGTATGAAGCGCCATTTTATACTAAGTATGCTTTAACATCTGCTAACCTACTTTTGGCAGAACTAAAATAAAATTGCCAGCGATTGTCGACATATAATAGCTTCTACATGTTTTTAATAAAAAAGAGGCTTTGTATTGTAATAGAGAAGTGTGAAAGAGAAAAGAGATCGACTGTTCACCAAAAAATTGCGCCAAACTACAGAAAAGAACGAGAGTGACCAAGAAATGACAAAAATAACAAAATTCACTTTTTAACCCAACTTTGCCGAACTGATATAATGTTATTAATTGAATAAAAAGAACAAATAAATAAGAATCTAATATAAAAATGTAAAAAAATTTAGCATGAGCGGGACTAGAACTCAGAACTTTCTTGCAAAAAACGATTGACCATCGCTTAGACGCCTGGGCTATGCTAGAGACTATAAGAGCTAGAGTTACCAAATTTGGTGACCACATTAGAATCTGTTGCACGCAGATCAAGTTTGTTTTAAAATTTGGTCACGCCACCTTTCGTCCCCGAAAATGATAAAAACTGTATATAAGCTATAGGCGTTATCTTTGGCTTAAACTAAATAGATAGTAGACAATCGTGTACGTGTTCTGAAAATTTGAGTAAAATCGGATGATAAACATGGAAGTTATTAAACAATAAAGTTTCTATGAATGCTCTTCTTCTTCTGAGCCACAAAGGCAGTAGTAAACAAGAAAGAAAGCTAACTTCGGTAAACCGAAGTTTGTATACCCTGCAGTCTTCAATTGGATCATTGAAAATCGATCCATTTTGGTAATGTCGAAAAAATTTCAAAATCTATAAATTTTTACATTTTACATTTTACATGTAGAATCTTACATTATCATATAAATCGACCGATCCCTTCTATGGCAGCTATATGAGGTAGTTATCCGATCTTAATGAAATTAAAACCGTAATTCTAGAACTATAAAAACGACTATATCTCGAAATTTATAGAAATTCGTTGAAAAACAGAGAAGTTAAAAATTTGTTTACATTATTTTTGCCATCATTCCTATGGCAGCTATTCCGATTTCGACTGTGCCGACATATATACTGCATGCTAAAGAAATAAGACTATGCTGAAAATTTCAGCCCGATAGCTCAAAAACTGAGAGACTAGTTCGCGTAGAAACCGACAGACAGACAGACGGACAGACAGACAGACGGACAGACAGACGGACATGGCTAGATCGACTCGGCTGGTGATGCTGATCAAGAATATATATACTTTATGGGGTCGGAGATGCTTCCTTCACTGCGTTGCAAATATCATGGCAAAATTATAATACCCTCTGCAAGGGTATAAAAAGTGTTGCGTGCTTTCGGGCACAGTAA
This sequence comes from Drosophila triauraria, assembly GCA_014170255.2. Lineage (NCBI taxonomy): Eukaryota > Metazoa > Arthropoda > Insecta > Diptera > Drosophilidae > Drosophila > Drosophila triauraria. Next base: position 9,474,055 of record JABJVT010000007.1, read on the forward strand.
AATTCGTAATGCAGCTACGTACAGCTGCAGAATTTGTCTTTCTTGAACGTTGCTCAACATGTTTTTAGTAACATTTATCTTCATTTGTAAACTTTTGTTTTTTCCATGTCCGTGGGCTATTTAATTTTACGCACAATACTTTGGGTAGCGGGTATCTCACAGTCGGTCACTTGACTGTAGCTTTCTCACGTGTTTTCTCTGATAAATATTTCAATTATGGTCACACATAGAATAAGAACCACAATTGGAATAATTGGAACAAAATATAAACAAAAATTTCTAAAAACAAAAATTAATTATCAGGCAGGCTCCGGTTTTCACTTTCACAAGATTCTCTAGTTTTCGTTTTCGAAAACGAGAAATCGGTGCTCCCGTTTTCACTTTCACAAGACTTTTTCGTTTTCAAAAACGGGCAAGTTTGTTTTGTCGAAATGAAAAGTAAATGCCTTTTCTACATCAAATCGGTTCTTAACTGCAAAATGAAAACAAGTGGAAAGCTACAGTCGAGTGTGACCGACTGTAAGATACCCGGTACCCATTGTGGGTGAAATTAAACAGCACATGAACATGGAAAATGTACATTTTCTGACAAATGAAGACAAATATTGCTAGAAACATGTTGAGCAACACTCAAAAGAGACAACTGTTGCTAGGAACATTTTGAGTAACACGCACGCGCTCTCTCTCTCTCAGAAACTTTATTGTTTAATAACTTCTATGTTTATCATCCGATTTCACTCAAATTTTCAGAACACGTCCTACTTATTAAGTATATCTATTTACTTTACGCCGAAAATCACGCATATGGTTATATACCATTTTTATGATTTCCGGGGCAGATGTGGCGTGGCCAAATTTTAAAACAAACTTGATCTGCGTGCAACAGATTCCAATGTTGTCCCCAAATTGGGTAACTCTAGCTCTTATAGTCTCTGAGATCTGTTGTTTCACACGGACAGACAGACGGACAGACGGACAGACAGACATGGCTAGATTGACTCAGCTAGTGACGCTGATTAAGAATATATATTCTTTATAGGGTCGGAGATTTCTCCTTCTGCCTGTTACATACATACATTACATTACATTACATAAAAAATAGTTGACTTGTTGGGCTATTGATGTTTGTTTCACACCATTAATGGATCAATCTAGTTCGTAATTACTTTTAAAAATTATTTTGTGACCCCACCTCGAATTCGCAAAAAATATTTGCCGTCGGCAACGACAACTTTCGTTTTGGTTGCCAGTCCTGCCGTACTGTTGGTGGAACCAAACAATCTGGTCGAAATGCTTATAAAATTAAAAGGTGGGCATTAGTTCTGTTCAAAGAAGATAAAATAAGGTTTCAATAAATAAACTAGTTTAATTTTGTAGCAGGCCAGTTAATATAAGTATGATCTGGGCACACTATTCGATGAAAGATGTTACTCTCTCAAGAGAGCGCCTTTCTAGCCTAAAACGGGGTTGAAAGCGCTGCCTGCGAGCGGCAGTTTAGTTTGTAACGAGAGCGCAACCAAATAAGTTTAAAGAACAAGAACGAGTTATAAACTAAGTCTAAACTATATCTCAACTAAGTTAAACTACACTAAACTACTCAAAGACACAATAAAAGAAAAGACATAAAATAAAACATCCTGATACAATCTCAGAAGTGGGATCGAGAAAAATGTTGCGCAGTAATTCTTAGAAAAATGGATCTGGACATTAATAAAGTTACGGTGGTTCAACTAAAAGATGGCTGGAATGTCTGAGTTTGTCAACGAAGGGGACAAAAGCCGATCTGTTTTCTCGACTATGTGCTGTTCCATCTGAAAGCCGCGGAAGTGCTCCAATGGTCAACCAGTTGGAGGAGGAACAAGACAGGCGGGACGCAGATGCGGAGGAGGCAGAGTTGGAGAGGCGAACGCAGTTGAACCGGACAGAACTGGATCGTGGCATGAAAACCATGGAGGAACTGAATCGGGAAATCGAGATGGCCAGGAAGGTTCTCGAAAATCTTCAGCAGCAGATCGACAGCGTTGGTTCGGGAATTGGCGACGCGCGACCAAGCGGCACCAGAAGCGAGGCGTCTGAGAATAACGGCGACATGTTCGAACAAGTCGGCGAGCTTAGCAAAGGTTTAGCGGATCAGGCACAGAGGAGTGAGAGAGATGGCGAGAGTGGCAACGGTGCGGTTGGCGATGCACAGAGGAGCGAGAGAGATGGCGAGCGTGTCAACGGTGCGGTTGGCGATGCACAGAGGAGCGAGAGAGAAGGCGAGCGTGGCAACGGCGCTGTAGGCGATGCACAGAGGAGCGAAAGAGCCGGTGAGCATAGCAACGGTTTGCCGAACGGTGCAAACGCCAGCAAGAGTTCTGGAAATTTCCAAGAACAACTGAACGATGGGCGAAACGGCGCAATTGGTGGCAGAAGCATATGAGACGATTTTTCATCAGCTGGATTTAGTTTGGCGAAGGAAATCCTAATGGATTTTTCGGGGAATATTTCCGTGCGCGCCTGGGTCTCCCAATGGGAAAATATAGCTAAACTATACAAGCTATCGGACATACAGAGCAGAGTGTTGCTGATGGGAAAGCTGAAAGGCAGCGCACTGCAGTGGCTGCACGCGGACGCAACCCGTTTCGGAGAACCGACGAGTCAGCTGGTGGACCAGTTAATTCTTGCTTTTGGCGGCAACGAGTCGAAAGCCGAGTTGAGACGCAAGTTCGAAGGGCACTGGGCAAGAGAGTGCACCAAACCGAAGAGGACCCCTGGATCTTGCTATGGATGTGGGGCGATGGATCATTTCATCAGCGGATGTCCCCAAAATAAGAAGGAGATTACGAATAACTATGTAAGATTGTTGAAAATTTTTATTTATGATCACTCTAACCAGCCAATTATTACAGAATGCTTGATCGATTCAGGAAGCCCAGTATCGTTTATAAAATATTCATATGTACCCAGAAACGTTAAATTGGAGCCTCAAGAAAAACTTTATTATGGATTAAATAAGAGCATATTGAAAAGCTATGGAAAAATTATATGTTTCGTTATGAAGAAAGAAATAAAGATTTTTTAATTTAATTGTTGTGGCTGACGATTCAATGATCTGTAATATTGTGCTGAGCAGAGATTTTATGGTAGCTTTTGATTTGAAAATTAATTTAGAAACTTTGAAAATGATAACTGTTGAAAATGTTGAAACCCAAGTCGGGAAAAATGCGAATATTAGTTTGTTGAATAATAATGCGAAGGAACCTGAAGAATTGGATAAAGAGTCTGAGTGCGAAAGTTTAGAAAGTTTTAGAAAAATAAAGTTTAGGAAGTGTGTAACGTGCAACGTTTGTATAACACAGTTAAAGCAAGATCAGAACTCGCGGGGCACGCTATAGTATCCGGCTCTAGCTCGTCGGCTTTGGGGGTGGAGGTCTTGCTTGTCCAGATCTGGTAGTTGCTATTATTATTAAACAAGAAATTGAGCGTGCTTGCGACGGCATACGAAAAGAATCGGAAATCTAGTAGAGGAACCGGGAAAATGTAAACTAATTCCAGAAGAGACAGTGAAAGATTATCAAAGAAAAAGGGGGAGAAATTCTGTAAGCGAGACGTGGATGTTGTTACGCTCGCATGTAACCCGCCCAACCTATGATCGCTCCATGTTCTAATGTTGCCGGAGTGATCCCTTTCATACCCTTACGACTGCAGAATCACCTGCGGAGTTCAGCTAAATAATTACTCAATAGTTCGGTTTGAATTCATTTAATAATCTATGTTAAAATCTAAAATTCGAGATAAACTTAAAAATAAACAAAAGTAGTAAGAGAGGATCATATGAGCTATGGCTTCATTGTTCTTCCGTTCAGTTAAATTCAGTGCTATTTTTATTTAATTTCTAAATTCATTTAAGTTGCTATTAATAGTATGAATAGAATAGGTAGCAATGTAAAAGTATGCGTAGAGGAGATATGACCTTAAATTTTAATAAATGTTTTACTGTTTGGGAATAGGTAGCATAATTTCATTAGCATAATGCTCTTTAATAAAGTTTTAATGATGTTTTAAATTTTTTTTGTTTAACTTTTTGTTTTTTTTTGTTTCTATCAGTGTATTCTTGATTCATTCTTAATTTAATTTACTAAAAGTTGGTCTTTAAAACGAAAATATTTTTAATTTGATCTATAAAAATTTGTGCTGATTTAACTTTATAACAAAATTTATTTTTTTTTATTTAAACCATAATAATTCGCGCTCGGCTTCAGGGCAAAAATTGTTTTATTTAATTGTTAAAAAGTTTTTGTTATCAAGTTTAGAATGCAAAGTATAAATTAACCAATAATTGTTTGGTTGCACCTCACATGGCATTACTCCAACGCAGAAAGATCGATCTCCCGAGCGCTGGCTGTAAAAGAAGAGCGACTCTGGTTCGCCAAAGGTTAATTAAATACACTGCATTCCTATATTGGCTATTACGTGACTAATTTCATATTAATTCCTACCTAAAACCGATAGCGTTACAAGATTTTCCTTATACATTTAATTTTATTTTTATATTTTTGATTTATTTACCCTAAAAATATCTCCATACACTGAGTTATTGCCTATTGTTTATTGTATAAGTTTACTTTAACATATTTTTATTCATTTTTTATTCAAAACTTTTTTTCAGTGTACTTGTACATCTGTGTATGTGTGTGGCGCACTTGTGCCGAAGATGCACATGTATTCGGGTTAGGGCAGATTAGACGCCGATATTTATAAATTTTGAATGGCTTTGTTTTACAACCAAACTGTTGGCTGGTTTGCTCGCTGCCATGGGTCACTGTAGTAGGTGGAAAAGGCCGGACATCTAATGAAAATTCAAGAGCTGATTCTCCCTAACCCCTATGAAAAATTTTCACGTGCACTAGACGGACCCTAAAGTCGCGGTTTTGGCCAAGTTAATCGGCTATGGCCATCCGAGGTGTAGCGGTGGGTCTACATTCCCCTGGTTCACTTAAACGGCACCTCCTGCGCTAGCGACTCTGACAAAAAAAAATTTTTGAACAAAAACTGGAAAAAAAACAGCTCTAGGTCGGCTAACAAAAAAAAAAGGTGCTCCGCAGGCCGCTCTTTAGTCGCGGAGTTTTACAACCGCTTCTTGAAGATTTTGCCGCCTTTGCTTACATCCAGAGGGACTGTGGCGGCAGCGGTTAGCTCCGCTGATCCGCTTGAAAGGGGTGCTCCTGGCGACACCTAGCGCATGCGCACGTCTCTCGCCGCTTCGGCGAGTTGTGAAGTTGGTCGCGGTGCGAAAGCTGAGCTTTTAATTGCGATCCTGATGCAGCTGATCTATTTTAGCTATTCTAATGCTGCCGCAGCGGCAATAGGGTGTGCTCAGCAGCACTCACAGTGGCTCAGGGTGTCCAAAGCGGCTCTCTAATCCGAGTGTCCAACGCAGCTCGCCAATCCGGGCGGATCGCAGAAATCTGCCAGACGAACGGCGTTAAAATAACCCGCCTGCTCAATTGTCAAAATATTGCAGCTTACCTCGGCAGCTTGCCGTCACTACGAAGGTGTAAAAAACCCCTCGGAAAATAGATAAGCACTGACTTCGCCTTTATTTTACTTTGATTTTACGCACTCGACTTAAACGCTTTGTGTTTCAGGAGCTTTTCCTAACGGTGGTCGAAGAGAACAATTCGGCGATTTGGTGGATTTGCACACTTCGCAAGCATTGACATACGCCTTCACGTCATTCACTAATCCTGGCCAATAGTAATATCGTCTAACCCTCTCAAAGGTTTTGTGTATCCCGCCATGCGAGCACAAAGGGCTGTCATGAGCGTGGACGAGGACTTCTGGGACCATTTCTTTGGGTATCCATAGCTTCCATGCATATTCATCATGAAGAGTTTCTCCCGTCAGATGTTCTGCTTTCCTATATAAGTACCCACTATTTACTTTTAGGTCAGGAAAATTGGCCTCGTTAGCACTAACACTATCGACTAACTCCTTATAACCAACGGACTTGAAATGGCTCGAGTCTAAGTCGACGAGTAGATCATCCTGCAGATCTACAGCAGTCAGCTCGTCTTCGTTGACCCGAGACAGCGAATCGGGAACTACATGCAAAGAACCTTTTCGATGCTCAATATGAAATTTGAACGGTTGCAAAGCCATCGCCCATCATCCCAGTCGAGAATTTAAATCGCGATTGGCCATAAGCCATTTAAGAGACGCGTGGTCTGACACAATTTTGAACTGGTGACCTTCAACGTATGCTCGAAAATGCTTAAGAGCAACAATTGCAGCCAAGCATTCTTGCTCCGTGACTGTATAGTTACGTTGAGCTTTGTTTAATTTCTTAGAAATGAAAGCAATTGGCCGCTCGTCACCTTCTTCGGAAACCTGAACTAAAACTGCTCCTACTCCGGTTTTGCTTGCATCACAATGTATCGAGAAGGGCTTTGAAAATCTGGATTGCACAAGACCGGTGCTTCTGTAAGACAGTTTTTCAGTTCTTGAAAAGACTTTAGTGCTTCAGAAGTCAAACTAAATTTACGCTTCGTGGTCATTAAGTCAGTTAATGGGGCGGACAGAGCAGCAAAATTGGGTACGAACTTCCTATACCAGCCACATAGGCCCATAAAACTTCTCAGTCCCCGTAGGGTTTTTGGAATTGGAAAATTAGCAATTGCTGCTACTTTTTCTGTACGTATTTCGCCATCACCGATAATATGACCTAAATACTTTACTCGTCTCATACAAAAGTGGCTCTTGCTGACATTGATTGTTATACCTGCCCTTTTTATGTGCAGAGCCAACTCTCTTAGAACCTCTAAATGAGTCTCAAAGCTCAAAGAAACCACCAATAAGTCGTCTAAATAAACGAACACCTCATTCCGGTAATGCGGAGGTACCACCTTGTTCATCAGTCTAGACATAGTACTTGTCGCATTACAAAGACCAAACTGCATCACTTTGAATTGGTATAGCGGTCTACCTGGTACCGTAAATGCTGTCATATCACGAGAGTTGACTTCCAAAGGTACCTGCCAATAGGCATCCTTTAAATCCAAACTAGTTATAAATTCTGCCTTAGGAAGACGACTCAAAATCCCGTTGATTTGAGGCAAGGGATAAGCGTCTTTCTCAGTGAAGCTATTCATTTTCGGGCAGTCAAGACAAATACGAACTTTGCCTGGCTTAGTTACCATAACTATAGGGAGGACCAAGCACTTTGTGACTCCTCTATTACACCCAACTGTATCATCCTGTCTATATCCGTATACATTGCTTTTCCACGGCTGGTGAAACCGGGAAATGACGCTGTTTTACAGGTTTTGCACTTCCCACGTCAATCGAGTGAGTAATTAAATTGGTTTTCCCAAGACCTATCTGTGTAAACGAGGGAAAACAACTCACAACGTTAGATAACTTTGCCTTCTGTTCTTCGGATAGCACATGAGTATCAGCAGCACTGCAGTCGCTAGTCTTGGCTTCTGGTACTTCTAACTCCTCTAAGCTTTTGGGAAGAAGGTCATATTGCCTCCAAAAGTCTATTCCCAAGTATAAGTCATGCTTCAGAGATGGCACTATATAAATAGGTAACCATTTCTTAACTTTGCCATATTCTAACTCAACCTTTATCCGCCCTATTATCCGCTGAGGGCGTCCATCGGCTGTTACAACATTCCTTTCCATCGACTTGAATGTCGCATTGCTTTTATTTAGCTCAGTTGCTAAACTGCCTCCCACACAGCTTATAGACGCCCCAGAATCGAGCAAACCATACACGGTGCGATCTAATAGGCGAACTTGAATAAATGGACGAGGATCTCTAGCTGCATAAGGGTTGGCGCAAATGTAATCTAGACCTAGTTTGCAACGCTTCACGCCTCTCCAAAAGGTTTTCATACGCTTTGAACTGCGCGATGCTAGCTTTGGCACGTCAGGTAAATAATTGACTTTAAGAACAGCCGGTGATTCTCCTAATTTAGGAATTTTTGATGAAGTAGAGAACTTTTATTACTAGTTAATACATCTAAAAAATGGGGTTATCGACTTTAAGCGCAATCCCCGTTAATCGGTTGTCGTCGATTGGTTTCAAATGGCACTCGAAGGCGTCGGTTTGAACGGCGACCTCGACGTGCCGACTTTGGAGTTTTTGCACATTTAGCACAGCTTGGCTTGTATGTGTTCGGAATTTCACACCCATAACAGAAAACTCTTCTTTCTGCTAAGCAGTCCTGGTATCCGTGGCCTCTTTGCGACAGTTCCAGCATACTAGTGAGAATGCCTCGATTTCTAACTCCGCTTCTGCTTCTAACTCGCTTCGCTCTTCAGAATCTTGACCTATCTCTGAGATTTCTCGCCTAAAGGAGCTGGCTTTAGCATATCCATGTATCCTCTTGACTTCATCCAAAAGACCTCTCGTCGTCTTCATGTTTCTCTCAGCTCTGGGATGGATCGAATTTTAACGTTGAGAATCTCATGCCTAATTTCGGTACGTAAATTATTCTTTAAAACTCGAACGAGCTTGCGCGGAGACCAAGGAACTTCAATTGATCAACTAATCCCGATATGCTATCGTAATAGCTGTCGAAAGATTCATTAGTCTTTTGCTTTCTATTTCGAATGAGATCTTCAATATCCACATCGTCCCTCTCTTCGCGAAATTGCGAAAGCGGAACATAACAAATCCCATTGAACTTTCCTCACAGACTTGTGGTAACGCCAATAAAATTCAGAGGCTTTACCCTCAAAAGAACATTGACATTTCTGCACAGTACAGCGAAATTCCCTTCCAAAGTCTGGTGCGTAAGTGCATCAACTCTGTATATAAAATTGTCCACTGATACTCCGACTCCTGAGTACTTCAACTTCCACCCATTCAGAATTTGAACGACTTTATCAGGTCGGTTATTTAAATCAGAACCGACGCTTCTCTGTGAAATGGGTGACCCCGAATGGTTTGCAGCTACGTTTTCGCTTTGATGGTTTTCATTCCTATCGTAGAGTCTATTTTGACTTTCAGGCCTGGGTGCAGGCGAAGTGGACCTTATAGCGCTACTAGCAATTGTATTGACTGGAGTCGCTATCAATCGCTGAAAGCTTTTCTCTACTGAACTCTGAACTAACCCTATGAGTTTTTCTGACAGAGTCGTCAGCAATCTTCGCTCCATTGCTAACCAACTACTCGGGTCATCAAGGTTGGGTTGGCTTGCCAAATTTCTGTCTTCGTAACTTGTGCTTCGACTACCTCGAGGCTTTTCCGCGACTGGCGATTCTAGTAAAACATCTTCCAATATCAGACCTTTTGCACGCGTTTGAGGACCAATAGGTTTGCAAGGCACTAGACAAACTGGGCACTTATCGTTCCCCTTGAGATGACTTTCGATACATTTCTTGTGAAACTCATGTTGGCATATGGTCACGTACGTGTCACTCCAACTCTCATTTCCGTGTCGCACACTGGACACACAGGTGCCGATGTACCAACTGGAGACCGTATCATCTTGAAATAAATATGAAATGGCGATAAAAACAAAGAAACAAAAAAAATATATATATATTAAGCTCAAAAAGGTACTAATTAATCTTTAGCTAGAGCGAAAAAGATAAATTTATCGAAAACCAAAGGATACTAATTAAACTCTGCACTAGGTGTCTGGCAAGTCGAAGGGTAATAAAATATGATAATTATTTTTAACCGAAATTCTCGTTTACATATAAAAGATAGAAGGTCAGAAGGTAATCTATTGAATTATTCCGGACAGTGCGCTGTTCGAGATCAACACTACCTGTGTTCCGGCTTCCTTCGAAAGCAAAATAACCTCCCATAAATGAAAATGAATAATTTTCCTTAACTTCGAGTGGATCTGACACTCTCGCAAGTTATGTCGTATATTTTCCAAGTCTCATAGTTTTTGGAAAGTTTTTGATAGAAGTTGTGTTTGATTGAGAGTGTGGTATTTGTTCGTGGCCAGAGGATCGACCGAAGTTACTTATCCTTCTGTTTTCCGCAAACAATTGAATGCCAAGCAAACAGTCCTAGCACGGGAAGTCCGAAATTCTACCGCCTGATATTTTGATCTGGTCAATAAGAATAACTCAAATGGTACCCTTTGCGTTCCAAAACATTTACAGTTTACACGGAGAAAATCAAATTTTCCCTAATAAAAGTTTGGAAATGAAATTAAGAAGAAAAGAAAATCAAAAAGAATGGAATTTATTTACCAATGAGTCTTAATGAGTGAAGACTGTACTCAAAAGGCCCCACACGTTGGGCGCCACTTATTTTAATAATACTAATTAATTATAACTGTAACGTGCAACGTTTGTATAACACAGTTAAAGCAAGATCAGAACTCGCGGGGCACGCTATAGTATCCGGCTCTAGCTCGTCGGCTTTGGGGGTGGAGGTCTTGCTTGTCCAGATCTGGTAGTTGCTATTATTATTAAACAAGAAATTGAGCGTGCTTGCGACGGCATACGAAAAGAATCGGAAATCTAGTAGAGGAACCGGGAAAATGTAAACTAATTCCAGAAGAGACAGTGAAAGATTATCAAAGAAAAAGGGGAGAAATTCTGTAAGCGAGACGTGGATGTTGTTACGCTCGCATGTAACCCGCCCAACCTATGATCGCTCCATGTTCTAATGTTGCCGGAGTGATCCCTTTCATACCTTACGACTGCAGAATCACCTGCGGAGTTCAGCTAAATAATTACTCAATAGATCGGTTTGAATTCATTTAATAATCTATGTTAAAATCTAAAATTCGAGATAAACTTAAAATAAACAAAAGTAGTAAGAGAGGATCATATGAGCTATGGCTTCATTGTTCTTCCGTTCAGTTAAATTCAGTGCTATTTTTATTTAATTTCTAAATTCATTTAAGTTGCTATTAATAGTATGAATAGAATAGGTAGCAATGTAAAAAGTATGCGTAGAGGAGATATGACCTTAAATTTTAATAAATGTTTTACTGTTTGGGAATAGGTAGCATAATTTCATTAGCATAATGCTCTTTAATAAAGTTTTAATGATGTTTTAAATTTTTTTGTTTAACTTAAATTTTCATAATAATTCGCCGGGTTTTTTTGTTTCTATCAGTGTATTCTTGATTCATTCTTAATTTAATTTACTAAAAGTTGGTCTTTAAAACGAAAATATTTTTAATTTGATCTATAAAATTTGTGCTGATTTAACTTTATAACAAAATTTATTTTTTTATTTAAACCATAATAATTCGCGCTCGGCTTCAGGGCAAAATTGTTTTATTTAATTGTTAACAAGTTTTTGTTATCAAGTTTAGAATGCAAAGTATAAATTAACCAATAATTGTTTGGTTTCAACTCACATGGTATTAATCCAACGCAGAAAGATCGATCTCCCGAGCGGTGGCTGTAAAAGAAGAGCGACTCTGGTTCGCCAAAGGTTAATTAAATACACTGCATTCCTATATTGGCTGTTACGTGACTAATTTCATATTAATTCCTACCTAAAACCGATAGCGTTACAAGATTTTTCTTATACATTTAAGTTTACTTTATATTTTTTTGTTTTATTTACCCTAAACATATCTCCTTACACTGAGTTATTGCCTATTGTTTATTGTATAATTTATTTTTAACATATTTTTATTAATTTTTTTAATTCGAAACTTTTCTTCAGTGTACTTGTACATCTGTGTATGTGTGTGGCGCACTTGGGCCGAAGATGGACATGTATTCGGGTTAGGCGGATTAGACGCCGATATTCATAATTTTGAATGGCTTTCTTTAAAACCAAACTGTTGGCTGGTTTGCTCGCTGCCATGGATCACTGTAGTAGGTGGAAAAGGCCGGACATCGAATGAAAATTCAAGAGCTGATTCTCCCTAACCCCTATGAAAAATTTTCACGTGCAAATTAAATATCTCAATCGTGATTAGTTTAAAAAAATATATTTTTTATTTTTAATAAACACTTAATCACTATTACATTAGGTCGAACTTATTTCACTGCTCTTTTACTTTTACTCGGATTTATCAACTGCTTCAATTGGATCTCAAAAATCGACTGCCCCTCTCTGGGTCATTGATTAATAATCAAACCTCGGCTTAAGAGATCTATCGCTAATATCTCAAAATATTGTCAAAGAGAATGACTCCCAATTGATAAAGCGAATGGACTCAAGAGAGTCGGAAAATGGGATGATGCAATTAGTCAATTGATTTTGCAATTCGGGCTTGGCCGGAAATTGATGTTTATTTTAGCGGACTCAAGGGATCGCTTCGGACTCCGATGTTTACAATATCGGCTGGGATGTTTATAGCATCCGTTAGATTCGGACCGCGTGAAATTGATCTGGGTGGGAAAGAAACTGGTGACCACGGGTTAATCTTGGGTCTTGACAGAGTTCTATGGGAAATAAGCTCTCGGCTCAAAGTTGTTTACAAGTAGGGTAAGAACCCTTAAGTAATGTGTCATATAACTCCCCATTCTAAATTGAATCGTCCCGATTCATTGGAACTGATGGGTATATTGAATGTAATTGATTGGTTAATTCGACGATGATATTTTCTTCTAGGGTATTACCATTATCGGGAATATTATTTATATCATTTTCGGACATATTATTTTCAATTTCTATATGAATTTGAATATTAAAAATTTTCTGAATTTGATTATAATCATAATAATTAAATATATAAGTGTGACTATGATTAATATTAACGTAATTGGTATTTGAGTTTGTTTGATTTGAACAAATGGATTTAGTATGTTAATTTTATCGAACGAGAGTTCCGAATCATTAGATATAATATATTCGGATACTAAAAATCTGTATATTTTCGAGCAGTGATGTATTCCAATATCTTATTTTCTACATTGGTGTAAGATATATTATTAATTTTAGTGGTGCCATTAAAAGTTATTAAATATGAACCAATTAAATGAGTGTCATTAACTGTATTATCTCCATTTACAAAAATGGCTCCATCTTGGATAACATCTACATTTTATTTTTTCTCGGATTTTATTACAAAAGATTTTTCTCCATTTAGTAATTTTGTGAAACAAGAATCTTCTGGGTTAAGTGTGCAATAATTATTAAATATTTCTGTCTTAAAATTAGACATTACATAGTACTTATTTCTACATTTTGCGACATGATTATCAATTAATAGTTTTCCATCATTATGTGAAATGGATCTTGAATTGCAAACGTCACAACGATTGGTAATAATAGGGTACTTTATGTAAATTATAATAAGATCTTTGTGCAGAGCGATTTTTAATTCAGATATATCTAAAAGGTCTGTTAAAATTACCGGTCTATTTTCGTGTTTATAAATTTCTTGTATATCATCATTGTTTAGAGTTTTGGTATTAAATACATCAATTTTTGCGAGTGTAATTGTGTCCAATAAATTCATAAGATCGTAAGTAAGCAAGCGCAGACGATATTTTCTAAGTGAAATTTCTTGATTCTTAAAGGCTGTTTTGAATTGTTCAGACAAAGATTTTATCTCTTTAAATATTTTAGAATTAATAACGAATTGATCGTTATTATTTTGTATTAAATCGTATATTTTATTTTTGACTGTTATAAAATCATCATGGTCTGGAGATCCTGCTATCCATTTCCAGATAGTGCCTATTTCATTAATGCCTCTTTTCGATCTACTGGGTATTAATTGAGAGATAAGTATTCTGATAATTTTTAATTCGTGGGATATTTCCCAAAGAAAATTATTGTCGTCGTGACTATTTAGAAATTCTGTTTCAAGATTAATTATATCTCTATAAAACTTATATTAGTTATATGAAATAAATCTGCGTATGATTTATAAATCAGAACATCCTTGGTGTCCTTGAAAAGAAGGAAATCATGGTTCGTGTAATCCATAATATCGCATTTGGTTGTTGATACAAGCAATAATAAGTACATTATTGAAAACATTATCTGTAATTTGAAACAGATTATTTAATATTATCTTTATGAATAGTTCGGTTTCTGTTATTTATAATAACTTTATTAGGAAGGTTTTCCTTAACTACTTGTTTTTGTATGTGGAATTAAGCTTGTTTCTTTCCCCATGTTTCTTTTCGTAAATTACCTCTCCTACGTGATAATCCTTATTTTGTCTATCTTTGTTATGAAAATGCAACATTTTCTCTTGAGCTTGTTGCAATAATTTAGGAATATCATCGTGCTTGATTTTGTTAAATAATATGTCAAAAGGTCGCTGGTTGGTTATTGAGTGAATTGTTAAATTATATTGTTGTGCTGCTTTAATTATTATTTAGGAATAATCAACTAAATTAAGCTCATCTTTAATACAGCGAGCTATTTCTGTTAAAGTAGAGTTTGCCCTTTCTATTTGTCCGTTAATCAACTAAATTAAGCTCATCTTTAATACAGCGAGCTATTTCTGTTAAAGTAGAGTGTGCCCTTTCTATTTGTCCGTTGGACGTGCTATGTCAAGTATCTGCAAAGAATAGATAACCCATTTCTCTGTGCAAAGGATTTAAATTGTGATGAAGAAAACTCGGTTCGTTATCTATCATCAAAGATTTGGCCAATGGGAACTGTAGTAAAATTTCTGAAACTTTATTTTCTATATTTAGTTTATTAGAAATTTCTTTTACGACTAAGTATTTTGAATAAGAATCTATACAAGTAATGAATATCAAATTTTGGGCGTAATAGATGTCAAATTGCAAACTTTCACCTTCTCTTTCTGGAATAGGTGCTTGACCGATAGGAATCTGCACCGGATGTCTATTGTATTTGTTCTGATTGCAGATCGTACAATTCTTTATAAATTCCTTCAGCTTTTGTATAAATTGGGCCAATAATAAAGTCTAGTTATCTGCCTATAATTTTCATCAAGCCCCTATGAGCTCTACAATGAGTTTCCGTGATTATCAAAGATCTGTCTTCGGCGTTTTCGACATCTTGGACAAATGTCTTAGTATATAAAAATGTATTTATAAAATTTTCTTTGAGTGGTTTTGAATTCTATAAAATCTTCTAGAAAACAGTGAACTCCTATTGTTATATTGGGTGGAATATATTCTTTTAAGAGTGATATTAAATTTTCCAGAGTGTCAAACTCTATTATATGCCTAGTGTTTCCAAAAACATTAATCGACTCATGTATCGTATACCTCCCCGTTGCAATTAGCAATTGTTGCTTAAACTGATTTAAGGGTTTTCGGGTTTCTTGTATTACGTTCTCAAAACTACTCTCTGCTGAATGCTGAGTATTTTGATTAGAGACCGATTCATTACTTTCCGTTAAGTTATTAATTTGGATCCTTGATAAAGCGTCCGCGACAACATTTGTTGCTCCTGGTTTATAAATAATTTTGGGTGAATAGCTTTCAATAAAGGAATACCATCTTTTCATTTCAATATTGGGATTTTTGAGAAATTGAGAATGAAAGTGGTTGGTGATCAGTATAGATCTCGATGTTGTTAACCCGTATAAGTTATTTCGAAGGTTTTAAAAGCCCATACTATGGCCAAAAGTTCCTTTTATTAGTTGCATATAACTGTTCAGTTTCGGTTAGAGTTTTAGAGATAAATGTAATTGGTTTTCCTTCCTGAGAAAAACAGCACCAATTGCTAGGTCAGACGCGTCAGTTGTTAGGGGAAATTTTTATTGTAGTCTGGTTGTACGAGTTCTACTTGTGCAATTAGATTTTGTTTGAGCTCGTTAAAAGCTCCAACAGCTGAGTCATCAAACTGTATCAAAGTTTTACGTGATGCTTTTTAGATACTTTGCCGTTTTGGCCTTCTAAATATTTTGTTAAAGGTTTAGCTATCTTTGCGTAATTTTGCACAAATTTTCTGTAATATCCTGTAAGGCCTAGGAAGCTTCTAAGCTCTCGAATATTTTTGGGATCGGATATTTTACAATTGTATCAATTTTTCAGGATCGGTTTTATCACATTGTGAGATACAAAGTAACCGAGAAAGTTTTTTTCCAATTTAAATAACTTTGATTTTCAATCGAAATTTTCATGTTTGCGTTCAGCAAAATGTTGATAATGACAATTAAATCTTTGTAATGTTGTTCAATTGTATTTGAAAATATAATTATATCATCCATATAAACATGACATGTTTTACCCACTTGTTCTCTTAAAATATCATCCATCGCTCGTTGGAAAATTCTTGGAGCGTTTGTCAAACCGAAAGGCATTCTTAGGAATTCGTATTTCCCATTGTTAATTGAAAATGATGTTTTCTGTATATCTGGTTCATTCATGAGAATCTGATGAAATCCAGATTCCAAGTCAATTGTTGAAAAGGACTTGGCTTTACCAAGATTTGATAAAATAACTGCAGGGTCCTGCATTGGGTATCTATCGGGTATAGTGTTTTCATTGAGTTTTTATAATCTATTACGAGTCTGAGTTTTGGACTTCCATCTTCATTGAAATCCTTTTTGGTACTACCAGTACGGGTGAATTATAAGGACTTCTACTAGGCCTTATAATTTCTTCTTTAGCATTCGACTTATTTCAGAGTTTACAAAATCTGAAGCTGATAGAGCATAAGGGTATTGTTTACTGTAAATGGCCCTATCGTTTACGGTGTTTATCTCCCCGCGTATGTCTGTTCTAAATGGAATCTGCATATTTATTTTAGAATGCTCTTCATTGATAATATTTAATATATCATTCTCCAGATCCTTTCTTTGGTCTGCAGATGATGTTTTTATGTTGTTTATTTCATGTTTGTCGGATATGTCAACGACGGCGTGCTCAGGATTTGTATATCCCAAACTAAATTCGCTTTGATTACCCATCTCAGATTCGGATCTGATTTGAGCCTTTTCATCAAAGTATTTTTTAACTATAAATTCCGTTAATAGAAGAATGGTATTATCGTCTGTTAAAGAATGTTGGTTCAAAAGGTTTCCGTTATCATAATTTAATTTTTCTTATTTCCCATTATATTTGATAGCTCCCTAAGCTGTATCAATTACAGCTCCTATTTTTTCAATAGGTTATAGCCGATCAGTAAATCTGAGTCTAGTCCTTCTATTTCATAAAAGTATACGGTGTATCAAAATAGTTATTTTATGATAATATTTAATTATAGAATATCCATTCACTGTAGATACTCTTTTGTATATTGGAAGCTCTTTCTATTTTTATAAATGCCTGTTCTAATATAACACGAGGTTACCCCAGTGTCAATTAATATTTTTAATTTTTATTTATTTTCGGGTCATTTCTAATCAAGTAGGGTAAGCCTCCTCCTGGCTTTGGCCTAAAAATGGTTCACTTCAATGTTATTTAGTCTCATCTTCTTGTTAAGCGGTTGGTTAACAGTTCCAGTTGGTACCCTTTTATTTTGAGCTTGTCCTTGTTGAGTGTACTGGGTCTCAAATTTTTAGTTTGACCCCACTTGTTCTGGCTATAATTATTATTTGGATATTTATTATAGCTTTTATTATAACCCTGGTTAGCCCTGATCTGTATCTGGATAGACTCGTCTACCTCCATTGGTTCTGGCTTAATTTGTGGCTGCCTATAAGTGTTCCACTGATTTTGTTGGTTATTATTATACCTACCCTGGTTCCAAGAATTATTTTTGCTCTGATTATAATAACCTTGAGTATTTCTACTCTGGTTGTGGTCATGATAAAACATTAAATTATTACAGTTTTGCTGGTTATTGTAATTATTGTTTTGTTGTTTTGGCTTGTGATTAAAATGGGTTTGACCATTTCCACCAGAGTTTGGCTCACTATGTTTTCTGTGATTTGTTGAGAAACTATTTGCGAAATGAGCCCTCATGTTGTTGCTTTCTAATTCCTGAACTATGACCATTGCATTCGGTAGGTCAGGTGGATTCATTGAGAAAATTGGATCTGAAATTTGGCCGTTGAGGCCGGTAATGAAAACTCTTAGGGCTGTTTTCCTATGCTTCTCATTTAATTCCGCTGTTATTGGTTTGTTTCTACCATAGGTCATAATAGTTTTATTGATTAGAAGGGTTAATTTTCTATTAACTGCTCCATAATAATCCATTATGGATAATTTACCCTGACTCAATACACCTAATTCCTGTTCAATAATATGAATTGGACGTTTGTCGCTAAAGACAAAGTCAAGTCTAGCCATTATGGCATCGAAATTTAATACCGTGCCATTATGGGTTAAGGCATCGTTTGCCATTCCTGTTATTTTGTTTCTTAATATGGATAGGGCAGAATAAAATCTTTCACTACCTCTGGCATATTGCCCCATGGCTATTTCAGCTGACTCTCTCCAACTTACATATTTATCTTCTTCACCTTTATATTCTCTGACAGATTTGATGATTTCATAAGATGTTTCGCACTTGATATTTGGATCTATGGTCTCTATCTGATAATCCTCAACCGTTTTAATTTTGTCAGAAAGCTGCGATCTTAAGTTTACGATCTCTTCCTTTAATGGATTTAATTCAAAATTTACAATTTGTTTAATTAAATCACCCACATTAAACACTGTATTGTTAGGTGGTTGATGCTTTGTATGTTCTTGGGGCGGATTTAGGAGGAGTCTTTTATTTGCTCCAGCCTGACTGGTTGTAGGCTCTGTCATCTTGAGAATTTTTCGAAATCAGCAATTAAGTCTTCCACTTTGTTTTTATATTTGATTTTTTACAAATTTCTTATTAAATAATAATACAAAAATAGTATCGCTCACGAATCGTCTTCCTAATTTTTTCTTCTCGTAGTTTTCTGATCCTGTTGGGGTCGTCCTTCTTCTTGGTTGATGATCCTGACTGGGGTCGTCCTTCTTTAGGTTGATTTTGGATTTTTAATTTGGGGTCTTCCTTCTTTTCAATGTTTATATGAGGCGAGGATTTCCTTCAGCCTGTTTTCTTTGAATGATATTTGTTGATTTTGAAGATTTTTTTATTAAAATGTTTTTCCGATGGTTATTTTTATTGATGAAATTATTTTGGCACTTTTAAATTTTATTATGTCCTAGCAGTGAATTTTATGTTACGATCACTATGTTGTAATTTGAGATGTAAGGGGATTATTTCATTAATTATTTTCCACCTTAGTTTTTTGATCAACACAAACTTTTTATTTATTCGTCGGTTGTATCAGGGTTTTGGCCGCGCTAAATTCCTTTATACTTTAAAACTTTTTAGCATTTATTTTTAAGCTTTGTTTTAGAATTTTTAATCGCACGGCCCCTTGTTGGGCGCCAATTAAATATCTCAATCGTGATTAGTTTAAAAAAATATATTTTTTATTTGTAATAAACACTTAATCACTATTACATTAGGTCGAACTTTATTTACATTTTAGGAAAAGAGAGTTAAGGAGCGGAAATTATTGGAAGAGAAAGGTTGGAAAATATAATTTTGGAACACAAAAATATAGAGAAAATAATTTTAAAAGGCGAAACGTTAAAAAAAAATTGTCAGAAGGAAGATTTTTTAAACAAAATTAATAGAAAGGTAGATATGGATGATTTTGAAAAGAGAATGATGCATATAAACATTTTAGAAGATTTGGAGGAAGAAAAACTTTATAATATAGGTGAGCAAATAAGTTATAAGGATCGAGTGAAGTTCATTAAGTTATTAGAAACACATTATGTTCAAGTGAAGAGACCGGAAGTTCCGAAAATAAAATGTGAAATGAGCATAGTGTTAGAAAACTCAAAACCATTTAGCTGCGCTCCAAGGAGACTATCATACTGTGAAAAGGAATCGTTGTCAAGAATATTAGAAGAATATATAAGAGAGGGAATTATCCAACCTAGTAAATAAGAGTACGCTTCTCCCATTGTTTTAGTAAAAAAGAAGTCTGGGGAACTTAGGCTTTGTATCGATTTTAGAAGGCTGGACAAAATCATGGTGAAGGATAATTGGCAGTGAAAATAAAATACAAGATCGGTGTACGAAATTCGAAACGTTTCTATATTGTCGTAAGATTTGAATGAAGCCCACTGTACAAATAAACTTAAGATTAATTACCTGTTAGATCACTGTGGACGGCAGTCCACGTAGTGACAATGAGCACCGAGACTGTGGTGCGCAAGGAGACTACTATATACGAGGAAATGAAAATCTGCTACGATAGTCCGATCAGAACCATTTATATCTTGATCGATAGGTATTTTAAGGGGGTCTTCTCATCTAAAACCCGTTTTTTTGACCCTTTTTAAAAAATTCTTTTTTGAAAACGCAAAGAATAATTGAAAACTTTTTTTATTTTTTGTATTAAAAAAGGTTTAAAGTAAATAAAAAAATTTTTTTTCCTCTATACGAGGGCTGTTCAAAACGTAATGAGACTTCAAAGTTGGTGGTGGAAAAAAAAGGTGTCGTCACGGCGGCCACGATTCCGGGTCTCCGTGGCGTCTGATATGAGAAAAAAAATCGGGGTTATAATCAGTATAGATGTTATTCTCGGGTGACACTCACCCATAGTTTTGTGATTTTATTTGACAAAATGTCGGCCATTCAAAAACACTATTTCAATTTCAGGCTTTTTTAGTTTAGTGTAAAAAAATAGTAAAATTTTTTCTTAAAATTATGGGTGAGTGTCACACGAGAATGGTGACAATTCTGCGTCGATTCCATTTTGTTTCATGAAAATCGGCTCAGTTGAACTGGAGATATCATGGCCGCCAGTTCGAAAAACGTGGTTTCGAGATAAACGTTTAAAGTTTGAAGTAGTTTGGCCGATGTACTGGTATTCACAAAAGACTGTATCTTCTAAAGTATTTCAAATCCTTTAGGGCATATTCACAACTACCCAAGCTATAAATAAATGCAAAAAAAAAGTTACTCGATGAGAAGACCCCTTAAACCTCTTTGAAACTGCATACTAAGATTTTTCTAAAACGGGATACTTTAGGAGAAATGGGAGTGAAAGTGCGAATTTGAAATTTTGGTATTGGAGGTATTGGGGCCGGTGGATAAAATCCCCAATTTTTAATGTTGTTGTAATCTAGCTTTAAATACGCGTCGAATGACACCTCGATCATCCTGATCCGATACTCCGGAAATATTCAATAAACAAGAATTTAACGGCCTTTCCGAAATGAAAACGTTTGTCCTGTTGATTGTCTGTGTGTCGATTTTTTTTGGGAGTCCACTTTTATTTTATTAAACAGCTTGGGCTTAATATTTTTGTTCTACGACTTTTGGTTTCCCGCTAGTTTGGCGGGAAAGCAGCTAAAAAGCTAGATTTTCCGCGCCCATAACTTCTGAACGACTAAAGCTACAGAAACGTGCTATATGTCGTTAGAAAGGAATTTTGAAAGGATAATAGCTTTGCCTGGACATTATTTATCTAAATATAATATTTAAGATTTTATAATTACATTTTTTTTTTTAGTAGTTTTGTAATTTTTTAAAGGTGTCTCTTACGATTTTGATAGTCACTCAAGGCCATATAGCCTTGAGATGCCACAACTTTGGTATGTAACACATATCTTTCTCAAGATATTACTCGTTAAAATTAGGAGCAAATATCCCATATACCTAATCTTTTGCATTCACTATACATACATTTATTTGTGATGATTAATAGTTATTTAAACAACATAAACGTAAATATATAAACAATATAAACGTATGTAGATGTTGTTTAAATAACTATTAATAGTCACAAAATTTGGTATCAGAAATATTTTGAGTCGAATGAGCCATTGTCACTTTTATCTCACCGCGTTAAGAGTTGTTTTTGTTTGATACAAGTACTGTCGTCATCCCTATCTAACACGTAGACTTATAGCCTTGTTCCACTGCTCCGTTTTTTTGAAAATGGACCGTCGGTTGTTCCACAGCTCCATCTACATTCTCCGGTGAGTGGGACGAACAGCTGAGCAGGCGTTGTTTATAAAATCAAAACATTTATAAATTAAACTACATATATGTTTTCTTTATTATGGAAAGAGATATATATTTTCTTTCGTTGACAAACGTAGGAATGTTCTTGGGCTTGAAGTTTCCAAGTATCTTGGACTTGTTGAAAATAGATCCACGTTGAAGGTGCTCCTCCAGTGGTACCCCTGCTCTTGACTTCATTCTTGTACTTCCTGGTCAGGTTGTCGTAATTCGTCCTGATTTCCTTCCACTTCACTTCTTCTAGGCCGGCTTAAAACAGCTTTTCGCCCATCTTTTGGTATATATGGTTGTTCTTCTGTGGCGACCGCATTGGAATTATGTTTTTCCACATATCCAATACGAGCGCATTATGATGCGGCGTACAAGTAATGGAGCGTTTGCGCTTTCTTCCACTCCTCTATGCAAAACATATTAATATTTAAAAAAACAATAGAAAATTGTGCTTACCTTGCAAGTTTTCAAATAGCTGTGGCACTCACAAAATATCATCGATAATCGATATTTTCGGTATTTTTTTTAGTATGTATAGAAACCTTCGGGGCGAATGGTGAATGGATGGACTGTCGATTTTGAACGGACCATTTAAAACCTATGTAAAATAATGGACCATTCTCGAGAATGGAGCTGAATGCAGCAGTGGAACAAGGCTATTAGATATAAGCACTGCACTATGGGGAATTCGACCGATTTTTTGAACCAAAATTAATAACTTGCTTAGTTTATTAGATATCAACATGAAACTTCACCAATCGTAATTATATATATATAGAAAAATTCTGAATAAAAATTATTCGGATCAGACAACTATATCCTATAGCTTTCATAGGAGACATCGGGTAAAATTTAAGATATCTGCATAAAATTTTGTACACTTTAAATCTATACTCTTATAACAGAATATAGAAAATTTTGTCAAGATCGGATCACGTGTTCTTATAATTTTCATAGAAACAATCTAACCAAAAACTGCTTCCCATCTGGTAAGCAATACAGCGTTGCCATACAAAAGGTTATGTCCTTAAAATTAAAAAATTCTCGCAAAATCGGAAAAAGTGGTATTTTTAATAACATTCATTCAAACAAGAATTTAATACTCTACAACATACAATACATATCGTGGATGGACTCTTCTGGACTCACTTTAAATCCCTTACGAAACATGAGACTTCATCCAAAATATGCATTTGCAAGGCTACTTGCATTTTTGCTCTATTAAGGAACAACACGATTTTTTCTACAAATGACGTTCACAAACACATAATACAAACCACACAGATTGGAATTCATTTCAAAAATTTAGTAAAGTGTTTAGTTTTTCACTTCTGATCACTTAAATTTAGCAAACAAAGTTAATATTACAGACGCCTGTGCTTTGCAAATGTAAAAGCTGTGCTTACCAGCTGATTCCTGTGTTGTGGCGCCCTCTATGAAAATTTCTGTTATGCAACACTGAAGATTAGTGTATTGTGAATGCGTAACACTGAAATTTGTATTAATTTTCTGACTTTTAGAAAATGGGTTTTGGCCAGAAAAAGTGGTAAAATTCCCCATAGTGCACTGTTGTCAACCCATACTAACACACAGACCTAGTAATAAGATAAACATGTATACACACACAAGAAAGAATAGAAAGCGAGAAAAACCGTAACACGAGGTGTTCATACATGAACATGAGATTGAATTTAAGATCATTTTGTTTGTCTTACATGATAAATTTAGAAATACCAATTTTAATCTTGACGTATCCCAAAATATCACTTAGGAATTTTCCATGCTGTACAAAAGGTCGCTCCACGGGGAGCAATGGATAAGACTTCCCCGCTCAGACAAGCAAATGTGCGGTCTCTGCGTAGACCATAGATAAGAGTTTAAATGTTCTATATAAGACAAAGATCGTTCAAAATAAATTAAGTTTGAAATATAAACTCAGCATATGTACACTTCTCATTTTTGGAGGTTCTTACATTTATAGTCCTTCGATGCACTCTACAGTTTCCCCTACCAGTGGTAAGAAGCTCAGAGTTGCTTAAACCAGCACCCTAAAGTCTGATTTGCCAGTGGTAAGAGACCGAGTGTATAATAAAATACAAGTAAACAGCTTGTTAAAATATATATATATGCCAAACGGGCATAGAATTCATTAAAATACCCGGGTTTTGCGCGACGTTGGCGTTACCAAGACCAGAAAACATTGGTAAATTGTTTTTAAATATATATGTATATATATAAATACATGGTTGGCAAAATCCTATAGCTGAACCCTCCACGAGGGTGCCAACTGGTAATGGTGCTTCAGTGTCCCTAGGAACGGTACCAGCTAAGATCTGGGATTCGCAGACTGGGGCGGAGCTTTTCCATAGTCATGCCACAGGCCTCTGCGATCTCTTATCATGGCTAAGGTGAAGGGCTGGATCAAGGTGTCCTGCGACCCGTGCCGATGATCAACCTGGCTGGGGACCCTTTTAAAACTAGCCCAGTCGCAAACGGAGCATCCGGATACCTGGCGCCCTCCGGATTAGCCAGCCTTACCTCCCGCATTGCGGATCTCTGCGAGAGGTGGACCACCCTTTCTCCGCCACTCGTGGGAACAATTATGAACCAAGACAAAACTAATAACAAAAGAAGACCGGAACTCCCGTAAATCCGGCGAGGACCGAGGGTCCTAACTCAAAGACAGAGGTGACAGAGTCACTGCTACTGGAGGCGAAACAGCAGCCAACTGGGCTAAATCGCCCCCTGGTCAGAGGCAAGGTGGTGACCGAAACCAACACTCCTGTCACCTCGAGCGACCAGCAAGGTGCTACTACAAGCGCAGCTGCAGCTCAGTCAGGTGCAGGGGTGAAGGGAAGGTCTGCCGCAAGCAAGGCCAAGATGGACAGGTATGAGGAGAGGAAATCCGCCGCGGCCATCCTTAACAGCGGAGTGGCTAAACAAATTGGATTGGGCTAAGTCGGTGTTGCCCAATTTCGTACTGGAAAGACCGAAGGAGGATACTAAGAAGATACTTAAACGGCATTGCTCCCAGGAAAGTGCGGCTCAAAATGCGCCGAAGAAAATTCGCACGCACGTGCCAGTAGCGGCGAATAAAAGCTTCGCAGAAATGGCCAGGACAAGATCCTTCTAGGAGTCCTGGACCAAGGCGACACAGAAGGAAGAATACCGAGAAACCAGTGGAAGTGGGTTGAGGCAGCACTGGCTGTGCACTGCTTCGAGGTGCTGGAAGCGGACCCTGGACCCCCACCAATCTGCAAAGATGCAGGGTGGTATCAGGGTAACGTCAAGATGATGGCGTGTGAAGGGGCTAGGTCGGCAGAGCTTCTGAAAGCAGCCGTATCTAGACTGGGTGAGGTCTACCCGGGTGCCAAGCTGGTCGCTATTGACTGGAAGGACATTCCGAGTAGGCCAAGAGCCATCATATGGATCCCGTCCTCCTTTAAGGAGCCGCAGAAGATCCTCTCGATGCTGCAGAGATGCAACCCTAGCCTGCCGTCCTCCGACTGGAAGGTGGCAAGGTGGAAGAGACGCAGGGACCATTGCGTCAGGTTCTGCTAATCCTAAATAAGGCTTGCACGGAGAGCTAAACTTCGGGTTAAGCTCGGTGCGTATTCGGGTGTATAAGTCGGACACCAAACAGAGGAACGATCCTGGTGTCGAAGAGGTGCTGGCAACCGAGATGGAGGAGCCAGGTAAAGAGGACGAGGAATGCGAGTCGGTGATATCCGACGCATCCTTCCTCCAGGGCTTCAGCAAGCTGGGTTATGGTGGTACCGACTCCATGAGTGAGGACCTCGAAGATGACCTGGACGCTGACGTGACGGTGATTGAGGCAAATCTGCTCGGTGTCTCTAGCGGTCGTGCAGATAAACCTCCACCACTGTAAAGCAGCCTCCGCTGCCCTAATGCTTCGTCTAGCGAGACGAAGCCAATCTGTGCTGATCCAGGAACCCTGGGTTGTATCCAATAGGATTTGTGGACTCAGCACCCCAAAATATAATCTGCTCGCAGCTCAAGGAGAAGGTAAAACCCGTACTTGCATTTTAGCTAAAAGGCACCTTAGTGCATTTATGCTTTATAATTATAGCGATGCCTACACTACATCGATAAGTCTGGATCTCCAAGACAGGTCGCTACGTGTAGTATCAGCATACTTAGCGTACGACATAACGAACCCGATACCGAGGGAACTCGTAAAGGATTGCGAAGATCGTGGCACTGGCCTGTTGATCGGATGCGACGCAAATGCCCACCACGAGATGAGATGAGAGGGTGAGTTACTTTTTGAATACCTTCTCTCCGCTAACCTACTTATCTGCAATAGGGAAAACGACCCCACTTTTGTAATCAAGGACAGGGAGGAGGTCATAGACCTAACCCTTACTTCAAACTGCATGTATGACCACCTTATAGGGTGGAAGCTGCAAGATTACGAAAAGTACTCTCAAAGTCGTCCTTGAATCTGAGCTATCTCAAGAAACAGGACGACCCGTGGACTTCTTCTAGCGAAGAAACACTAATGCTATTACTAGACACGCATTTTCCCGAAAACACCTTAGGTCCCCAAACAAGCGACCCACAACCATACCACCGGGTTAGAGCATTGGATAGCATTATGACTGAAGCCAACATCAAATGGGCTATAAATGCAGCAAGGGAAGATCTCACTGTCCCTTGGCTAAAAGCCATCTTCACGAACATTATGGCGTTAGGCCTAATTCCGATTCGTGGCTAACGTTCAAAGTAGTTTTATACCCAAGGCCGGCAAAGCCTCACACACAACACCGAAGGATCTCAGGCCAATAAGCCTGTCCTCCTTCCTTCTAAAACCAGATTGATTGGGCTACCTGGAACATCAATCAATCCTCTCTGCTATCTGAATCTCAGCACGCATACCGTAAAAGGCTAATCGACAGAAACAGCATCTATCCAGTATAGAAAATTCCTGCAAAACAAGGAACCCTAGCCGCCTTTGACATAGAAGGAGCTTTCAATAACATCGACTCAAGGGCAATAACCAATGCAATGCAAGGTAGATGCTGAGTTGGTGAGATAAGTAGCAGAAAGTGCTCCACTGTCTACTCTGTGCAGGCACGTCAGGGAGAGTACTCCTCTATGGAACCTAGCAGTTAACACGCTGCTACGCGACATAGAAGATGGCAAGATTGTTATGCGGATGATGTGGTTGTTATGCTGCAGGAAAATTTCCGCAAAGCCTCTGTGACATTATGACAGTTAAACTAAGAAAACTGTCAAGATGGGCGTTTGAAAGTGGGTTACACGTAAAGCCAAGTAAAACCGACCTTATTCTCTTCTCCAGGAAGACTAAGATCACAAAGTTATCCGCCCCAAAATTAAATGGTTCCGTTCTAGAGTTTACTTTGGGCTCGTGCTAGACAAGAAACTGAACTGGAATCTCACTATATCGGATAGAGTGCGAAAAGCCAACATTGCACTCCTCACATGCAAGAAGGCAGTAGGCCTCAAATGGGGATGTCCCCGTATGTAGTTAGCTGGTTATATAGCACCATAGTAAGACCCATCCTCCTGTATCGGGTATCCATTTTGTGGCCAGCGCTGCTGTATAGTTCTAATCTCAAGGCGCTCAACAATGTGCAGAGAGTAGCTTAACTATGCATGACAGGAGCTCTTAGAACAACCTCTAGTGAAGCGCTCAGCGCTATTACTAGCATATCCCCAAATCTACTAGTGGCAAAGAAACCGCCACCATTACAGCACAACGTTTGAGAGACGCAAACTGCTGGACAGTCCATCAATATGGGCAGTCATCCATCCTATCAGTATTATATTATTGCATACCCGTAGAACACACTTCTACAACGTTCAAACAGTCTTTTCCTCCAGGGGGTCTGAGCGGCAGGTCCCTTTGGACAAAATGTCTGTATAAATTTCTTCACAGAAGGCTCCAAACTCGACAATCGAGTTGGAGGAGGAGTCTTCTGCGAACAACTCAGTATTAAAATACATTTCCGTCTTCCGGACCACTGCAGCGTTTTTCAGGCAGAGATTCTCGCCATAAGCGAGGCTCTTAGTTGCCTACGCCACTCTAGCCTTATAAATTGAGTAATAAACATTTACTCAGACAGTCAGGCAGCAATAAAGTCACTTCGCGCGCTATCCTCAAGCTCGAAGATAGTGAACAACTGCCGCAAATCTCTTCAAGAGATGGCACAGCAGTTCGTTATCTCCCTAGTCTGGGTGCCAGGGCACCAAAATATTGAGGGAAACGAAATAGCTGATGAACTGGCCAGACGCGGCACCACCACAGATCTCCTTCCAGACAAGGAGGACTTCCGTATGCCCTAGCCACTTTTAAGCTCAGGACAAGGGAAGTTTTCAGATCCCTTGAACAAGAAATGTGGAACAATACCACTCACTGCAACATTAGTCGCCAAACATGGCCTAAAGTGGACGCCAAACGCACAAAAGCCTTTTTAGTCTACACCGCACACAGTGCTCAGCTGTGATTAAAGCAATCACAGGCCACTGGCTCGTAGGAGCCCACGCATCTGACTAAACGTCCTCAACAACGACTTCTGTAGAAGTTGCCAAAACGAGGAAGAAATAGAATCAGTAGAGCACGTCTTCTGCTCCTGTGTGGCCCTAATCAGGCGCAGGAAAAGTATATAGGAGAATATTTTCTTCACAATCTAGCTGAATTAGCAGCTGTCCCCGAAGAAAATAGCAGGTTTCATAAGAGAAACGGGCTGGGACTCTTTCTAACTTTGTGGTAAGAGGGTACAAATAATCCATTGCGGTATCACAATGTGATGGCCTAAGTGGGCTGACCTTGTGTCAGCCGCCGCCCTAACCTAACCTAACCATATAAATACATGTAAAATCCTCGTGTTCGCTGCAGTGATAAAGTGTGTTAAAGGAACAAAGGTTAAACGAAAAGTGAAACACTAAAACTCAAATACCGAACTGGAAGTGATAAAAAAAAAAAAAAACAATATAAAGAAACAAAGAGGCCAAAATTAAAACTAAAAGTTCAACAAGAGCGAAGCAGCAACAACAAAACAACAAAAAGAAAAACGTACATCTAAAAATTTAACAACACCGAAGCAGCAACTATTTGAAACTGTTCAAACAAACTAAAACCTTGGAAAACATTGACGACATCGAGACATTAAGCCACGACATCGAAACATCAAGACATCAAGAAATCGGAGCGATCTCCACGAAGACAAAACTCAGGGAGCAGCAAATAAGTTAGATTTAATAATTTAAATTTTTTTATTGCGACTGCAAAGTCGGTTTGCCTGTAAAGTCGGTTTACTGACGATAGTTGTACGTAACAACGTCTTAAGACGATACTGATACATTTTTTTTTTCATGGTGGGATTGTAAGCGGTTCTGTAAAATAAATCGTCGTTCGATACAATATAAAAAATGTTTCATAAAATTCTTCATTCAATTCTTCATTTTAAATTAAAAAATAAAAATACAACAAAATACTTGAAAATAATGTATTGTTTAAATTTCTGCTCAATTGTTAAAATTTAAATTTTATTTTATTATTTTAATAATATAATTAAATTTTTCAATAAGTTACTTAAATATTTTTGCAAATTTAATTTTATTTTGTTATAAAAAAAGTAATAATTTTAAATAATTCATTATAAGAATAAACAATGATTAAATTATTGCTTATAAATCTTACATTTAAAATTTAAAATTTGGAAACATTAAAATTTTTGTAAATCTAGTTTTTAAAAGCCCGCCTCAATGTGTTTGATATAGGAGAAAATGTTCCCTTTGACAGATGGCTGGTCCAACCTGTCATTTCAGACACGGTGTTGTGATATGTGGAAGATTTAATATTTATGTTTTAATTTTTAAATCATAGCTACGCTCGATAATTATTTCGATGAATAGTAAAGCCATCGATTTTTACTCAACGTGAAATAGTTCTGTTAACTTATTGTTTTAATTTTGACAATTATAGCATAACTTACAATCGCTGCACTAGCGGACCGATGCTATTCATTTTAATGATGAAAGCACGAATATTCGACAATATATCACTGAATATATAATTAATATCGAAAGAATCATTACCTTTATCGCTGTAATTATCGTTGCTATAAACAATTGACACCATATTCACTTTTCACTGCACTTGATACTCGATCAAAACATGTAAATGTACTATAGTATAGCAGCTGTCCACGCAGACGCATCGCTCACTCAAGGAGGAGAGACGGATGTCGAGAAGGCTGCCGAACGCAAAGGCCGATTGTTCTTCTTTGTCGCTCGTTCCGCGCTCTCGCTTGCACTTCAAGCCTTACATGGAAAGCCTCAGATCAGTGATGTCCACACAAATACAATGACATGTGACTTGCATTTGTGTGCGTAAGAGAAAAACGAAGTTGGCCTCGCGCGAGACGTTGCGGTTGCCAGAGCAGTGCAAAACATTAAATTTTAATGCTTTGCACTGCTCTGGCAACCGAACCACTCGTCACGTTTACACTGTCTGTGTAGCGGCAGAGAACGGGAAGAGGACGCATGAGTCATGTTTTTTCGTGCGTGCAGCCGGCTCTATCGAATTATAAGAAGCTTGAAGCACGAGCAAACTATACGAAAGAAGTTAGAATAATTGAAGCTAGTAAAATAACCAGTGAAACGATCGTCAGGTTAGATAGCCTTAAGAATAAATTGTCACTAAGCCATGCGTCATTGATAAAATGTGGAGTAGTCCATCATGACTACTTCAACAATAAAATGTTTGAGGAAATTTGTAGGGTTATTGAAACCCTAAAAAGTAAAGTTGAAAGCCCAAAGGTTGTTTCTGGAACCCAGGTTAAAAAAATGATTGGAAATGACTCGAAAAAGTTTGTAGAGGTGTTCGACAAAAATGTCGATCAATTAAAAGAATATTTATATAAAACAGTACAGAAGCTCAGAGAAACTAGCCGGGAGGGATGTCTAGTTAGGGATAATAAAATAACATTTTTATGGAATAGAATTAACAACAAAATTAAGGAGTTCTATAAAAAATATGAGAAAAACATATACTTCGACGAAACTGTCGAAGAGTAGGAATTTGACGTCAAAAACATTTTAGGCATCCTAGATGAAATGATAAAATCATTCGAAATAAAAACAGGAAGTTATTATGGGGTGTTGGTAAAGGATAGATTAGATGATCTTCCTGTATTACCAAAATTACAAGTTCCCACCTTTTCTGGAGAAGGGAAAGAGTGTGACCTATTTTCTGAATTATTCAATGAAATAATTCATGTTAGAGATGATCTGAGCACATCTCTAAAATTTAATTATTAAAAACCCGCTCTCAAAGGCGAAGCAAGGAGTATGGTGGCTCACTTGCTAACAGGTTCTGAAGAGAATTATAGTGCCGCGGTATGAAAATAAGAGACAAATATACTCTGATCATCTGAATCGTTTGATCGATTTGCCCATTCTCGACAACGATTCAGCAAAGCAAATTAAATGGTTTTTTGACTCGATAAATGAATCAATTCATTTGATTAAGTCAAAAGCCAATTTGAATGAGGATGTTGATGTGATTTTCGCACACATCATAATCCGAAAATTCAATAGGGATGCGCTTCAATTATATGAAAGAAATCCAATTACTAAACGATGTAATGGACTTTTTAGAACAACGTTTCAGTTCTCTTAGCTCATCGCAAAATGATGAAAAGAAACCTTATAAAAAAGTGGTAAATACCACTGTTAAAGAAGGCTGTCTTCTCTGTAAGATGGTTGGGAACTTTGTAACCAATTGTTACAAGCTTGGAGGAATGAGTCCGACAGAACGAGGGGAATTTATCTGAAAGCAGCGTTTGTGCATTAGATGTTTTAAGCATTCTTCTTTTATTAGGTGTAACTCTGAACATTTATGTTTAATTTGCAAAAAACCACATAATACTATGCTCCATGTCCCAACTGAAAAAAGGGAAAGAGTAAATACTTGCGTTACAAAAGAGCAAGCGTTTCTAGCTACAGCATTAGTTAAGGTAAAATCAAAAAAGGGTGGTTATGAAAACCTAAGATCATTAATTGACAGTGGATCACAATGCACTTTTATATCCAGAAGAAGCTGCACAATTCTTAAATTTATAACCTATAAAATGATCACTGAAGTAAGTGGAGTGTCATGTTTCGACACTTGTACTTCAAAACATAAAGTTAATTTAAGTATAAAACTGCGCGATAATACAAAAATCTTCTGAACATTGAAGCGATCATTTTGCCAAAACTAATGAAAGCTTTACCAATCAATACATTAGACGTGGACAAGTCAAAGTGGATGGAATATACGTTAGCGGGCCTAACTTTAATAAATCATGTAGGGTAGATATAATTATAGGTGTAGATTTATAACCACTTAAAAAAAATGGAGCAGTCAAAATAGACGGACTGCTAGGACAGAACACTGAATTCGGATGGATTGTATCTGGTTGTACAAAATCAAAAGGTACAAAATTAATTGTGGCTACTACTTTGGGAATTAGAAGATTTAGAGAGGTTTTAAGAAATGGAAAATGAAAATAATGACATTGAGGAAGAAATTTGTGAGAAACATTTCTTAGAGACCATAAAAATTATAAAATGGGAGATATGTGGTCAAAATTCCATTTAAAAATTATAAAGAATTAGGAGACTCCAAAGCGCAAGCAATAGCGCGATTTTATAACTTAGAAAAAAAATTAAATAAAAATGAAAAACTTAACCCAAAATTATATAAAATTCATGCTTGAATATATTAGCTTGGGACATATGATAGAGACCAAGAAAGAAGGAAAATATTATTTACCCCATCAAGGTGTTATAACAGAATCCAGACTTACAACAAAATTAAGGGTAGTTTTCGATGCCTCAGCGAAAACTACAAATAACTAAAAGTCTAAATGACATAAGGTGGGTTGGACCAAGAGTCCAAAAGATATTTTCGATATCATCGTCAAATCGTAAATGGCCATTTGTAGTATTGGCGGACATTGAAAATATACAGGCAAATAAATATTGATGAAGAAGATCAACATTATTTGCACATTATTTGGAGAGATTCTCCAAGTAAGAAATTAAAGGATTATAAGTTAACAACTGTTACTTATGGTACACCGTCAGCACCCTATTTAGCCACAAGAGTGCTTGCTGAAATTTCAAATCAATGCCAAAATTGTCAATAAAACACATAATTAAAAATGAGTTTCACATGGATGACCTGATGACAGGTGCTTATTCCGTACAAGAAGCAAAAACACGTTGAAGATATAACCTTCGAATTAGGAAAAGTAGGCTTTAACCTTAGAAAACGGATTTCCAATGTCTCCGAAATAATCGAAGCACTGGAAGCAAAGAAGAAAATAAAATATTAGAGATTCAAGAAAATGAATCAATTAAAACCTTGGGGCTTCAAAGGGAACCAATTAAAGATGAATTTAAATTTAATTTTAAAAGAGTGAACCATGTTCTAAAATTAATTGGCGAATAGTATTATCCACACTAGCAAAATTTATGACCCCTTAGGCTGGTTGTCTCCAGTAACAATAGTAGGAAAATTATTTATATATTAAACAAAACTTAAGGATGCATTACTAGAAACTTTAGTACTATCTGGTAAAAGAGCAGGAACAGAATTAAAGGACATCTATACTTTATTAACAGCTAAGGGAATTTTTATTAAGCTAAATGAATGTAAAATCCCTTATCCCATCTGTTTAGAGTAATTCCAATACCAGTGAAAAATAAGAATGATGTAATTATTGCAGAGTTGAATTCTAAATATTTAGTCTATAATTTTACTACTTTAAATAAGTGTCAAAATGGAAAGCTAAAAATGTTATATGTGAAGGAAACTGGCCTTGCAGCTACGTAAATGATAATACGTGCGAGATTACTCCTTTTAAACCAAATATCACTCCGATTGTGTTTATAAACAAGTGGGAAAGCTACAGTCGAGTGTGACCGACTGTAAGATACCCGGTACCCAAAGCATTGTGGGTGAAATTAAACAGCACATAAACATGGAAAAAGAACATTTTCTGACAAATGAAGACAAATATAGCTAGAAATAAATAAATGTTGAGCAACACTCAAAGGAGACAAATGTTGCTAAGAACGTGTTGTGCAACTCTCAATAGCGACAAATGTTGCTAGGAACATGCTGAGCAACACCCAACAAAGACAAATGTTGCTGGGAACATTTTGAGCAGCACGCACGTGCTCTCTCTCTCTCTCTCAGAAACTTTATTGTTTAATAACATCTATGTTTATCATCCGATTTTACTTAAAATTTCAGAACACGTCCGCGATTGCCTACTTATTAAGTCTATCAATTTACTTTAAGTCGAAAATCACGCCTATAGCTTATATACCGTTTTTATTTTTTCGGGGGCGGAAGTGGGCGTTGCCAAATTTTAAACAAACTTGATCTGCGTGCAACAGATTCCAATGTTGTCACCAAATTTGGTAACTGTAGCTCTTATAGTCTCTGAGATCTGTTGTTTCACACGGACGGACAGACGGACAGACGGACAGACGGATATGGCTAAATTGACTCGGCTGGTGATGCTGATCAAGAATAGATATACTTTATGGGGTCGGAGATGCCTCCTTCTGCCTGTTACGTACATTCTCGATTGGCACTAACCTATAATACCCTTGTACCCTATGGGTACCGGGTATAAAATGTAAATTTCTTAAAAATTTTGGGCATAACCTTCGACTCCAAACTAATTTTTCAACAACACTGTAAGATTCTCAGACAACAACTAGAAACTAGATTTAACATTATAAAATTCTTATCATCCAAGTACTCTTGCATACACATAAAACTCTCATAGAAATTACGCGCGCTCTAATGCTCTCTAAAATCGACTACGGACTGCCAATCTTCGGTTGGTGTGCCAAATCGCACATAAAAACTACAATCGCCATATCACGGAGCGGTGCGCCCGTGCCATTCCACCCATTTCCCACCTCTCCAGTTGCATGCACACTAGCAGAATCCGGCCTACCGAGTATTCAATCACGCATAGAAGAAACTACTATGATGCTTATCCCAAAGCTATACACCACATCAAACCGCGTTCTCACTAAGGACTTCGGAGCCATTTTCAAACAGAGACGGAACTTCAAATGCATGTCCACGCTTAGGCGTTGCGCCAGTTACGTCCAGCAGCTTAGCCTACCTCTGCCTAAGCCAAGAAGGTCTTTTAAATCGCCTGCCTATTGGGGCCCAACAAAACCAAACATAAACACGCAAATCTACAACGCTGCTAAAAAATACATGCTGTTTAGAATCCCAAAACGATTTTTGAGTGCTCAAGAAGATCTGGGGATAAAACCTGGATCTACACCGATGGTTCCAAAGTCACTGACTTAACCTTCGCAGTGGTTGACTGCAAGCAAAAATAATTGCAGGAGAAAGGCTCCCGTCGTACAACTCCACATTTACTGCCAAAGCTTTTGCCATATTAAAAGCATGCCATTTCGCCTCCAAAACGTTGGAAAATTTGTGGTATGCACAGACAGCCTCTCCTCTATTTCCGCCCTACGAAACTGGGATCACAGTGATCCCACAATACAGGAAATTAGGCACATTCTAAGCTCCCACCCAACAAAATTACTACGCTTTGGGTTCCCAGTCACCAAGGAATCCATGGAAACGAACTCGCAGACAAGGCCGCTCAAGAAATGAGACTTACACCATCTTCACCCCGTTCAACGCCAAAGGCATACAAAACCGAATCAGGCTATACATTGAAAAAGAAAATCTCCGAATGGGCACTCTTCATGCACAGATACCAATCTTTAAACCCTAATTGCACCAGCATCAGCTACCACCCAACATTGGAAGACGAGCATGCGGGACGTTCATCCGCCTACGCATCGGCCACACACAATCCACACACCAACACATACTGACGGGAACGACGCGGTCAACATGCCCACTATGCGGGGACGATCTTACCGTAGATCACCTCTTGGACACCTGCAGCCAATTACAGAGCATTAGAGTGTCAATATTTGGTACACAACGCACAACAGATTTTTTAAAAACACTTCTGCTGAAAATATTTTAAGTATTAACAAATTTGTCAGACTAGCTCATTTAACCATATAAAACAAACAAACACAAGTTTCGAGTCGAAGGCCCCACTAGCTAGTACTCATTAAAAATCCATTGGGTTTGAGTATTGTTGTACTAGATTTAATTTGTTAAATAAATAAATAAATGAATACGCAAAACACCAAAAACATATATTTTTAAATAACAAACCATGTTTTTTATACCCTTATATTTGCAACGCAGTGAAGGAGGCAACACCGACCCCATAAAGTATATATATTCTTGATCAGTATCACCAGCCTAGTCGATCTAGCCATGTCCGTCTGTCTGTCTGTCTGTCGGTTTCAGCATAGTCTTATTTCTTTAGCACGCAGTATATATGTCGGAACGGCCGAAATCGGACCACTATATCCTATAGCTGCCATAGAAATGATGGCGAAATGTATGTAAAAAACATTTTAAATTTTTGTTTTTCAACGTATATGAATCAATTTCAAGATATAGCAGTTTCTTACGGTTAAAGAATTACGGTTTTACTTCATTAAGATCCGATCTAAATATATCATATAGCTTCAATAGAAACGATCGGTCGATTTAAATGAAAATGTAAAAATTCTACATGTAAATGTAAAATTGTAAATGTAAGATATTTTTTCAACTGTAACCAAAAAAATGAATAGATTTTCAATAATCCAATTGCCGACTGCAAGGGGTATACAAATTCGGTTTACCGAAGATATTACATATATTCCAAATAAACAAAACAATTTTGTTTTACTTTAATGATTTTTTGGGAAAGTTTAATTAAATGCAACGCATACAGGACTCACACAACAATTGAATTGAATTTTTGAATTATTCTTAAATAAACAATCCTTAATTCATATTAAACAAGTGAGAAAGCTACAGTCGAGTGCGACCGACTGTGAGATACCCGGTACCCAAAGTATTGTGCGTGAAATTAAATAGCACACGGACATGGGAAAAACAAAATGTTGACAAAAAAGACAAATTTTGCCAAAACATGTTGAGCAAAGTTTAAAAGAGACAAATTCTGTACGCATCTGCATTACGAATTACTGCGCCCAAAAGCACGCAACACTTTTTCGCTACTGCCGTTGTGGCTCAAGATGGTAAGAAACTTAATTGTTTTAACTTCCATGTTTATCATCCGATTTTACTCAAATTTTCAGAAAACGTCCGCAAATGCCTACTTATTTATTGTATCTATTAACTTTGAGCCAAAATTTACGAATCTAGCTTATTTAAGTTTTTTTCGTTTTTTTTGGGGGTGGTGGCCAAATTTTAAAACAAACTTGATCTGCGTGCAACAGATTACAATTCTGTCACCAAATTTGGTAACTCTAGCTCTTATAGTCTCTGAGATCTGTTGTTTCACACGGACGGACAGATGGACAGACGGACAGACGGACAGACGGACAGACGGACATGGCTAGATCGACTCGGCTAGTGACGCTGATCAAGAATATATATACTTTATAGGGTCGGAGATTTCTCCTTCTGCCTGTTACATACATTCTCGGTTGGCACTAACTTATAATACCCTTGTACCCTATGGGTACCGGGTATAAAAATGTCGCGAATGCCACCGATGCCACCGACAAGACGATCAACTATAGGTCGACGTACGCTTAATTCTACCTATAGATTTAATCAAAGGAGATCGCAAAGTGAATTGGATTGGCGTCGTACAATTGCTGCGCGTGCAAGGCGACAAATTGTTTCTGAACTTCAAACATTCTTACATCAGCACAATGAATTAATTCGATTGTTTAAAACCGCTCTCGATCGTATGCCATCTGTTGATCACAGAATCGTTATCAGGGCAGACAAAACGCCCTTTGGAGAGCATGCGAGACGATTTAATGCACCAATATTTGATGAAGTGGCCAATGTAATTGTTGGAGACCAGTTTCAATCTCGCGATATTGTGCTACATCGAAGAAATGAAGAATTACTGCGTGTTTCAGAGCTTCACCGCAGCTATGAAGCATTACAATATCCATTATTGTACAGGAAAGGTGAGGACCGCTATCATAACAATATACGAATGGTAGATCCACAAACCGGTAAAATATATATGAATTCAATGTAATATGTTTTTATTTCAAAATAAAAAGACATGATTCTAATTTTCTGATAATGTATTCATCATAGGTCGTGAGGTAGAAAAAACGGTTAGTGGGATGAATTATTATTCATACAGATTCATGATTCGCCCACAAGAAGACAATTTTATGCGATGTGGCAAACTTTTCCACAAATACGCTGATGACATGTATGCGAAAATTGAAGCAGAACGCCTTAATTTCCTTCGAGTCAATTAAGCCAAATTGCGATCGGAAGAATACATATGAATGTGAATGATGGCAATGTTAATGATATCGGACGTTTAACAATATTACCATCGACATATGTTGGCAATCCGCGCCACATGCACGAATATACGCAAGATGCATACGTTCGCAAATATGGTCGTCCCGACCTATTCATAACATTCACATGCGATCCACAGTGGGCTGACATAAAACAATTTATTTGATTGTCAGAATCCAACAGATCGACACGATATAACAGCACGTGTATTTCGACAGAAAGTAAAAGCACTGATGGATTTGTTTATCAAATAACGAATTTTTTGGAGAGGTGTGTTGGTGGATGTATTCCATTGTATGGCAAAAGAGAGGGCTGCCACACGCGCACATCTTGATATGGCTGGTTCGTAAAATACTACCCGATCAAAATGATAACATTATATAAGCTGAAATTCCAGATGAAATCAGCGATCCAGAAGTATTCGAAGTTGTCACATAAAATATGATCCATAGCCGTGCGGTCAAATAAATATGAATTTACCATGCATGATCGATGGAAAATGTTCAAAATGGTATCCAAGAGCATTAAGTTCGGATACAATTACAGGTGACGACGGATACCCGTTGTACCGCCGTCGGTCACCGGAGGATGGCCATACAAACAACTATTAAAATACGTAATCAAGACATTGATATCGATAATCGTTGGATTGTGCCTTATTCTCCACTATTGTCAAAAGTATTTCAGGCCCACAAAAATGTTGAGTTCTGTAATTCTGTGAAGTCGATTAAATACATTTGCAAATATGTGAATAAAGGCAGTGATATGGCTGTTTTGGAGTAGCTGGTGATAAAAGCAATGATGAAATCGTTCAATATCAAATGGGTCGCTACATTAGCACTAATGAAACTCTTTGGAGAATTTATTCATTTCCAATTCATGAGCGATATTCTGATGTTGTTCATTTGACTGTTCATCTTGAAAATGGCTAGCGTGTGTATTTCACTGATGCAAATGTACATATTAATTAATATATAACTGCATTCTTTCCATTGTGCGAAAACTATAAATTTGCCAGTTGTATTTAGATGTAACGCATTATTTCACTTGGACTGCAAAGAAATGGCAGCGGCGTAAACAAGGAACCCCTGTTGATGGCCATCCGGGTGTTTTTTGCAGATACCATGGGAAGATTATACACAGTTCATCCAAACAATGCAGAATGTTATTATTTTCGGTTGTTGTTAGTAAATGTTGTTGGACCGCTTTAGTTTGAACGATTTGCGGAACGGTAATTGGTCATTTATGTGTGACGTATATTTGCTTGAAAATGATGCGCATTGGGACTTAACGCTTCACGATGCATCGACTGCTTCTTCTCCACATCAAATACGTATGTTATATTCCATAATCATATCAACATGTTTTCCATCAAATCCACTTGAATTGTGGAATAAATATAAAGATTTTATGGCAGAAGACTATTTGATTCGAATGCGTCATCACACAAGTAACGCTGATTTGCTGATTTCACTGGAAATGTATAATGAGGCATTGATAGCGATTGAAGGTATGTGCCTTACGACTGCATATAAAGCATTGGGGCAATTAGGTTTGTCATTACCCAATCGTCCAATGCATGATTTATTTGATCGAGAACTGCAACGTGGACAACAGTATGATCCCAATGAATTGCGAACATTTGGGAATTTGAATGTTTCCAAATGTAAATGATTTCCATCAAAAACATGTCTATGATATGATACCATCATGCAAGCGGTACAAAATGAAGTCGGTGGATTATATTTTTGGATGCGCCTTTGGTACGGAAAAACATTTTGATATCACTGATTTTGGCAGCTATTCCATCGGAACGAAAATTGCATTGGCACTTGCTTCTTCGGGAATCGCTGCGATTTTATTTGATGGTGGACGATCAGCACACTCTGCATTAAAATTACCGATTAATGTGCTGGTGAGCATATATTTATTGATTACTCACTTTAAAATGTAATAGATATTAAATAAAATGTAATTATTCTTAAAATTACGGGTGATTGAACATCCCACGTGCAATATCTTAAGAAATTCTGCGATGGCAAAAGTTTTGCAACGAGCAGCAATTATTCTATCGGATGAATATACAATGACGCAAAAATCGCAGCATTACACCGTACAATGCAAAATCTACGTCAGAATCAAAAATTTTTGGTGGAGCATTGATATAATTGTCATGCGATTTTCGGCAAATATTGCCTGTGGTTCCACGATCAACACCGGCGGATGAGATCAACGCATGCTTAAAGTCTTCTCTTCTGTGGCGACATGTGCCGAAATTGACATTGAAAATAAATATGCGCGTTCAATTCCACAACGACCAATCTGCAGATCGGTTCTCAAAGCAATTTTAGATATTGAAAATTGCAAAGTTCGAGTCGATAATACAAATGGATTGATTATATTGCCAAACAATTTTTATACCATTCTCCAATCAACAGAAGAGTTGATTGAAAGTGTGTTTCCAAATATTGTTCAAAATTACAGGAATCTTAATTGGTTGAGAGAACGCGCAACGCTGGCACCAAAAATGTACACGTCAAAGAAATCAATTATCAGATTCAAGAAATATTGCCAGTTGCAGTAACATCATATAAATATGTTGACAGCGCAATGAATGCAGATGATGCAGTAAATTATCCAATTGAATTTTTTGAATTCATTTGGAACCCACTAGTATGCCACCGCATTCTTTAACATTAAAGGTTGGCTCATCAATTATTTTACTGCAGAATTTAAACGCACCAAAATTGTGCAATGGCGCAAGATAGGCAGTAAAAAAAATTGATGCCGAATTTAATTGAAACCACAATATTGACC
The DNA here is from genome assembly GCA_014170255.2 of Drosophila triauraria. Lineage (NCBI taxonomy): Eukaryota > Metazoa > Arthropoda > Insecta > Diptera > Drosophilidae > Drosophila > Drosophila triauraria. The sequence goes on from JABJVT010000007.1 coordinate 9,515,166, forward strand.
GGAAAAGCGAAAGGTGAAATTATGCTCATACCACTGATTCAAACAGACATGCCATTTGAATTTAAGCAATTCCCAGTGAGTCTATCATTTGCCATGTCCATCAATGAGGCGCAAGGACAAACGCTTCAAATATGCGGATTAAATTTGGGGATGCTTTTCACATGTACAGCTATTCGTGGCCTGCTCAAGAGTTGGAACTTCAAATTGTTTGCTTGTGCTCGCTTCAAATGGGCAAACGAAAATATTGTATATCCAAATGCTTTGGATTAACATTAATAATATTGAAATACAATGCATTCATTTCATTAAAAAATCTAGAATATTTCATTTCTTTTTGGTTGGTTGCAACGAAGTGCATTGGGGTCCAAAACAAAACAAAACACTACTAATATAACTCCCGCAGATATATTTATATATGCAGTAACGCCAGTTTCAAACACGCAACAAAACAAAATCAAAGAATTTTATATATACAGATGTTTCGATTATTTGTAGTAATATGATTGTTCAGTCTCAGCAATATGTATATGCAATAACAAAAGTAGCGATTATCAGGTCGAGCGCGAATGCATATTATGCTGACGTGAAGAAGTCGAATTGGGCACCGTTTCCCATTTCTGCATAGATCATAATACACAGTAACCCACATTTCTTCTACACACAATTTCGTTGACATAAGCATATTCTTTATACATTGTTTAGCTATAAATACCGTTAAGTTTCCTCAATAAAATCAGTAATTGTTTTGACCACAATGTAAGCTTTACTCATTTCCCTGCATTCAACAGAGGCTGTCGCTGAGTCTTCAGACCCTCATATGCACCATCCTTAGTCCAACTGGTTCATGTTCTAGTTGCGGCGACACAAGGCAGACAGTTCATGTACTGTATGCCAGGCATCTAAGCCTACACAATGACATTTGGTGACCCCGACGGTCTAGGAAACATCCTAGATCCTTGAAGGATTTCAATCATCCTTTGGCTCAGAACTCAGATTTCTAGCCGTTCCTAATCACAGGAAGCATCCGACCTTTGAAGGATTTCAATCATCCTTTGGTCACAATCTCAAAGTTGTCAATCAGCCGACACTTTGAGGGATTTCAACATCCTTTTGGCTCAGAACTTCTAGCCGTTGATCACATTCAGTGATCCCTACAGGAAACTATCCTGCACACACTTCTCAGAGTTGTCAATCATCCTAGATCCTTGAAGGATTTCAATCATCCTTTGGCTCAGAACTCAGATTTCTAGCCGTTCCTAATCACAGGAAGCATCCGACCTTTGAAGGATTTCAATCATCCTTTGGTCACAATCTCAAAGTTGTCAATCAGGCGACACTTTGAGAGATTTCAACATCCTTTTGGCTCAGAACTTCTAGCCGTTGATCACATTCAGTGATCCCTACAGGAAATTATCCTGCACACACTTCTCAGAGTTGTCAACAAGGCGACACTTTGAAGAAATCTTCCAAGTCATTGTTCAACTTCTTCGACCATCGACGGTTGCGAACAGGAGCGTATCCAGCTTTTCAGCAAATAAAACACTCCCAACACGTCAGAAGTGAAGTAACACTATAATGGCTAATACAAAGAAATTCTACGAATTCGAGTACTGGAGACAGGAAAAGAGGCCAACAGGCAAAAGGGAGCAAATAAAATCTACATGTACCTCTGCCAGCGCTGGAAAGGTATCAAACTGTCCGTTTTGCAAAAGGAATCATCAGCTTTACAAATGCGATGACTTCCGCAACAAAACAGTACCCGAACGACTCAATTGGGTGCAAAACAACGGTTGTGTGTAAATTACTTCAGCAGTGACCACAAGGCAAAGGAATGCCGAGGTCGCACGTGTTTTAAATGTGACAAAAACACCATACACTGCTGCATCTTGAAACCACATCAGGTGCAGCAACCGAGCCACAATCACTTACTGTAGGTGCAGCAAGCAACAAAGATACAACTTACTCGCCACCGTCAAAGTGGCAGTAAAAGCAAGCAATGGCCAGGTTGCGACCTTCAGAGCTCTGCTTGATTCAGGATCACAAATAAATTTGATTTCTGAACGAATGGCGTCAATGCTATCACTAAAACTCCACGGTACTTCACTACGTATCGAAGGAATTGGAGGCAATCCAAAACTAGTAGAGCCAGAGTAAATGTGCTGATGAAATCGATGCATAATGACTTTACTCAACAAGTTGAAGCTTTGTGTTACCACACATCATAGCTGATCAACCGGCTCATCAGTTAAATTCTACAAATCTACAAGTCCCGAGCAACATTGCCCTAGCTGATCCAAACTTCGACAAGCCAGGAAAGATTGACATGCTTATCGGAGCCGAGCACTATTATTCATTGCTTCTACCAAACCAGACTCTGTTAAAGCCAGGAGGCCCAATCCTTCAAAATACAAAACTTGGATGGATTGTGGCCGGAAAAGTTTCGGCGGAGCAAAACTCTGCTGCAATTTGTGCAGCTGCCGCTACCAAAATGAAGAAATTGATACGCTGTTGGAACGCTTCTGGACTTTAGAAACTCTAGAAACTGAAGAAAACATCGATCGCCGATGGAGGCTCATTGCGAAAAACATTTTGTCGGAAATCTCCAAGTTGCAGCTGATGGAAAATTTATTGTCAAACTCCCATTTTCTGAACAATCTTCAGCCCTGGGGCATCACAAAGAACTGCAACAAACAGATTCCTGGCACTGGAGCGGAGAACTTCACCTGAAATCTGGAAAGGGTACGTGGACTTTATGGAAGAGTATGAAGGACTTGGACATATGAAACAAGTGCATCCCTCAAACATACCAGCGGATCACTACTTTATCCCACACCACTGTGTGCTAAAAAACCTGAAAGCAGCACAACAAAACTACGGGTAGTATTTGATGCTTCCTGTAAAACTACAAGCAACAAATCTTTGAATGATATATTGCATGCTGGACCCACTGTCCAGAGCGAGCTGTTTGCAATCTTGCTACGCTTTCGCACTCACAAATATGTGTTCACAGCAGACATAGAAAAAATGTATTGGCAAGTGTGGATGCACCCTGATGATCAATTTCATCAATTAATCGTCTGGAGAAAGAATCCATCTGACGACTTTAAATATTACTTGGATTATTTGGCCGAGAAGGTCAAGAATAAACTACCGCTTGGATCATCCGTGTTAAAGCATGATTTCTACGTCGACGACTGTCTCACTGGAGCAGACAGTATTCCGGAAGCAGTCCAAATTCAACGAGAATTAAACCAAATATTGTTGCCATCCGGATTCAAGCTCCGAAAATGGTTCTCGAATAACGAACAAGTTTTAGCAGAAATTCCTAAGGAAGACATTGTCAACAATGTCAAGCTAGACGAAACACTGAAACACTACAGTGTGAAGACCTTGGGTCTTCTATGGATACCACAAAAGAATCAACTATGTGGGCGATCCCAAAAAGCGAAGCTTCAACTATCACCAAACGAGTCGTAAGTTCTGAATCTGCACAGATATTCGACCCACTAGGACTATTTGCCCCTGTTGTAGTGAAGGCAAAAATATTTATGCAATCTCTGTGGGGACTAAACCTGGGTGGGACGATGAGCTCCCACCCCACCTTCAGGATGATTGGAAGAATTATCGCTCTGATTTGCAAGCTTTAAATACTATGCAAATCCCGAGGCATATCTTTGATGGAAAGGTACCAATCACTCAAGAAGTACACACGTTCGTCGATGCGTCAGAGCGAGCGTACGGAGCGGCAGTATATATACGAGCCACTTACAAAATAATCAAGTGTCGGTCCGGCTCCTGTGCTCCAAATCAAGAGTGGCACCAGCAGCAAAAGAAACGTTACCTCGTCTAGAACTATGCGCTGCAGTATTGGGCGCTGAACTGACTCACAGAGTGAGGAAGGATTTACGCCTGACTAGTGAGAAGGCATCTGGGTATTTTTGGACTGACTCAACTGTGGTTCTGTCCTGGATAAACGCATCAGCATCAACATACCACACGTTCGTTGCAAATCGGATCGCAAAATCCAAGCTGTATCTGACCGATCGCAATGGCGTCATGTCTCATCAGGAAATAACCCGGCAGACGTACTATCAAGAGGAATTGCCGCCAGCAAATTAGCGGAACATAACCTCTGGCTATATGGACCGCTCTTTCTACACGGTTCCTGTGACAAGTGGGCCAAAGTACCAACCATTGTTCCCAGCGATTTGGAACGACGGTCAAAACAAGTAAGCCTGCCAACATGTCGAGATCAGATTGGAGGAGAACTCTACAACTGTAACCATAGCAACTCCTTTCATAAACTGCAACGTATTGTAGCATACATGATGAGATTCTGTAACAAAGGAATAGAGCCACTACAACCACACTATGTGTCGGTGAGTTGACTCGTGCAAGGGTTATCATCTTCCGCACCATTCAGCAGATTGATTTCGCTGCTGAATACAAACAGCTTCTTAACCACGAGATTGTGGACAAAAAGAGCTCGATCATCTCATCATCCTCTATACTAGGGAAGGACGGACTTATCAGAGTCGGAGGTAGATTAGAGGAATCTCAACTACCATATAATGCGAAGCACCAAATCCCTGCCTCCTTACAATGATCCGATTGTGAGGATGCTATTGCGAGAGATGCATGAAGAGAACATGCATTGTGGAGCGCAATCACTACGAGCCATTGCCAGACAGCAGTACTGGATTGTCAATGATAAAACAATGGCAAGAAGCATTATACACTGCTGTGTCAAATGTACAAAGGCACGACCCAAATTAATGCCACAAATTATGGGCAACCTTCCAGCGGACCGAGTAACACAGGCGCGGCCATTCTTCAACTCTGGTGTTGATTACTGCGGCCCATTTGGATTCATCACAAGATCCGTTGAAAAAAGACCCGACAAGGCCTATATAGCAGTGTTCTGCTGTTTCGCCACAAAGGCAGTGCATCTGGAACTAGTGAGTGATTTGACGACGGATGCATTCTTAGCCGCTCTTCGACGATTTTTGAGTCGACGCGGAAAATGCCAGACCATTTACTGCGATAACGCAACCAATTTCGTCGGCGCCAATAATCAATTAAAACCTTAGAAGAAGCGATCTTCTCGGATAAGGCCCAGGCCCAAATTATCCACCATTGCAACAAATCGCAGGTGGAATTCAAGTTCATACCGCCCCGAGCGCCATCATTTGGCGGCCTTTGGGAAGCCGCGGTAAAAAACAGCAAAACGACTACTGGTATCAGTCACAGCCACGTCGTCGTTAACATTTGAGGAACTCAACACTGTGATCATTGAAGTTGAAGCAATCCTCAATTCACGGCCGCTTACCCCAATGTCATCTGATCCGACTGATACATCAGCTCTAACTCCAGGGCATTTTCTGATTGGTGAGCCATTGACCGCTCCTCCTGATGTGAACCTCGCCTCACCCGGAAAACATTGGTGAAAAGATGGGAATTAGTATCCAGACTAAAGCAAGCGTTCTGGAATCAGTGGTCCATGGAGTATCTACAAGAACTTCAAATGCGCAACAAATGGAAGACCATGTCGCAGAATGTCGAAGAAGGACTACTAGTTCTTGTAAAGGAAGACAACGTGCCGGTGATGAGCTGGCCAATGGGAAGGATAGTAAAGACCTATCCTGGCAAGGACAACCACGTCCGGGTAGTAGACGTTAAAACCGCCTCTGGAATATTCAAACGCGCAGTTACTCGGCTTGCTCCGCTTGTAAAAGAAGAAGCCACCAAACGTCCTCGCAGCTCCATTGTAGAAGTAACAATGCCGGAAGAAATCCCAACACAGAGGAAGAAGCTGAAGCCTGATCCTTCCAACGTTGCTGGCATTGCTACTCATCCTCCCACTGGCAATGGGACAACCAATAAATGTAACGCAGTTCACAAATAAACCCGTAATATTCTACGAAAGACTCGGCACTTCCAGAATGGCAATTTCAGAATGGACCATCATCGTCTACTACGACTTGAAACCATACTGGACCGATATGAGAATACTATCTGACGTGATTACTGAACTAAAACATAAGTGTTCAGAACTACGAAATGCAAATGCATGTAACTCTATACTTGATCATTTTCAACATTTATATGGCGAGTTACAAGCTGGAAATGAGTTGATTAACTATTTCCGACAGCGCAGGTCACCACTTGATATAGTCGGAAACGTAGCGCACTCATTATTTGGCGTGCTTGATTCAAACTATGCAGAAGAAATGGCCAAGGTCATACACGAAGTCAAAGCCAACGATGATATGCTGATGATGCTGCTCAAGAATCAAACGTCTGTTCTTGATTCCACTATAAATGTAGTCAGAAAAAGCAATTCGGCCCACGACAAACGAATCAGGACGCTAGAACAACAACTAGCAACCATCAAAAGAGAGAGAGGCAAATACGAAGGCGATTACCTACAGCAAGCATTCATGGTCCTAACAGCCCAGCTAACCCTGCTGGCGACGGGGATGCAGCGGATGCAAAATGAGATAGCTAGCGTCCTTACTGATGTCCTCCACCGAACCATTAGTCCCATGCTAGTATCTCCGCAGCAACTGAGAGATCAACTTGATCAAATTCGGGATCATCTTCTACCAGATCAAATGTTACCGATATCATCAGAAAATGCTATCCAGCTCTACCGAATTATGGACGCTGAAGACACAACAACTACCGATCATGTAATCTTCAAGATTACACTACCTCTGGTATTCACAGCGCAGCAAGAAGTGTTCAGCATCATCCCCATCCCGGCGTGGAAGGCAGGAAGCTGGCATAGATTCGATATCAAGACACATATCATTGCCGTCAATGCTCATAGAGATCAATTTATGGGATTGACTGAAGACGAATTTGAGTTATGTCTAAAAACTACAACCCGAGTATCCGAACTAGACGAATTAGATGTCCTACAACAAAGACTGGCCAAACTGAAGGATACAACATGGAAAAATCACTTCAGCACTGTGCAGCACCATCAAGTAGCTGCCTATGTGGCCTTAGCGATATCAATTATAGTAAGCATTGCATTTATTCTACGACGGCAATACAGCAAATGGAAGCCACGACAACGAACCTCCAAGCCTCAGGAAAATGCTGAGCAGTCGTTACTGGAACCTGCCCCACGCAGTTTTGCTTTCAACATTAGCGATGGTTGAACACCTGTTCAACGGCCGGGAGAATGTTCAGTCTCAGCAATATGTATATGCAATAACAAAAGTAGCGATTATCAGGTCGAGCGCGAATGCATATTATGCCGACGTGAAGAAGTCGAATTGGGCACCGTTTCCCATTTCTGAATAGATCATAATACACAGTAACCCACATTTCTTCTACACACAATTTCGTTGACATAAGCATATTCTTTATACTTTGTTTAGCTATAAATACCGTTAAGTTTCCTCAATTAAATCAGTAATTGTTTTGACCCCAATGCAAGCTTTACTCATTTCCCTGCATTCAACAGAGGCTGTCGCTGAGTCTTCAGACCCTCATATGCACCATCCTTAGTCCAACTGGTTCATGTTCTAGTTGCGGCGACACAAGGCAGACAGTTCATGTACTGTATGCCAGGCATCTAAGCCTACACAATAACAATGATCAAAATAATAAATTGTACTATTCACTTAGACGAATTTGTAATTTCCAACAATATAGCAGACTATTCACAATCCAGTTATGTTAATAATAATATTACAAAAATTGAACCGCTCTCATATATCCAAACTAAAGAAATAATTGATTCCCACATAAAATATTAAAGGACATTTTAAACTATATAATAGTTTTGACATTATATTTAATTTAAATATTTTAAAATATACCAAAGAAATTTATTATAAAATACTCTAAGCGTGAAGAACCTATTTCAAAGAATGTAAATACCAATGATAATTATATCGAAGAAAATCCACAATAAATTCCAGAAGATAATGTAATGCTATATCTAAAATTATCGCCCTGAGGACAGGCCATATTCATAGGTTGGGGTAGTGACATATCCATAGTTCTATAAGACTTCGCATATATTTAACTAACATATAAAAGTCCCATACCACTCTGAATATTCCCATTACTTTATGTATACACAACACACCCCACACTACCCTAAAAATTGTACACACTTGTAACAGGAGCCCACAATCGAAGGCTAACGGAAAGTCCCCAAAAGTAAACAACTAAACAACTCCTTCCAATTGTCACGTTCCCACGCTCGAAGACAATCAAAGCTCGGCTCGCAGATACATAAACTCCTATTGCAATCAAAGTCAATAGAAAGTAGTAAACTTAAAGAGCGCGATATATCCAAGAGTAATTAAATGTGCACTCAAAATAAATCGAAGCTCTCGGAATAATTTCATAGCTCACTCAAATCCAGCAAGCTCGAGACCGAGACTTGATTCTAAAGAAAATCAGATCAGCCAGTTAAGTTCAGTTTGAGGCCTTAATATAATTGATAGGTGTTCTTCACAAGTTAGCAAACTTCTAATCATCAGTTAAATTATATAAAATTATATTTTTCTTAAACTGGAGCTGCGAACTTGTAATTATTTATATTATATTACAAAAATTCAATAACAATCGAAATAAGCATCGCGATTACACAGTACGCTAATCGACAAAAATCGTAATTTCTTGGCATTAATGATAGCGCATAACGAAAGGAAGGAATCGATGACAACTAGCATGACTGAACTACAGGAGAAAGTCAACAGCTTGCGAACTGTCTATCGCACAGCCAAGGACAAGCCTTAGGGAAACCGCGTGACCAGCTCGATGACAAAGAGACATGGAGCAGCTTGGAAGAACCAACCCGGAACAGACAGACACCATCATCCAGTATAAACCAGCGTAATTCCACCGCCAGAGAAAGCGAGGCTCAGTTTAACCGCTACATAGGCGCTCGACCAACAAACCTTGACATATGGAAGTTAAGTTTGATAGGTCCAGTAGCGGCATGTCAGTGGAGAGCTTTCTGTTCCGAGTAAGTCATTTAATGGAAATGAAAGAATACACTTGTGAGCAAATAGTCAGGAAATTTCACTAAATTGAGTGGTACGGCAGCCAAATGGTTCTGCCAGTTGCTGGAAGACCGAGCAGAAGATCTCGAATTCGGATACTAGGAGGTGACTAGGGAGATGACCATTAAGAAACTTATAGAACGGCGTCAAGGGTACAATAAGAGCTTCGATGATTTTATGGCAGCCATGCGTAGCCTGCAATTCAAATTGAAAAGAAAGATTCTGGAAGATACTTTCGTCGAAATATTAAAGGATAATCTTAACTCGCAAATGGGGAGCATGCTAGCTCGCGTCACCAATAAGGTGCCAAGAGCGATTTCAGTGTGTTTAGTGTGTGTGTGTGTTTAGTGTTTAGGGCAGTACTCGAATACTCGCAATAAATTCATATTTAAGAAGGGGAAAGCTATAGCCGAGTGTGACCGACTGTGAGATACCCGGTACCCAAAGCATTGTGGGTGAAATTAAACAGCACATGAACATGGAAAAAGGAAAGGACAAATAGAGACAAATATTGCTAGAAACATGTTGAGCAACACTCATAAGAGACAAATGTTGCTAGGAACAAGTTGGGCAACTCAAAAGCGACAAATGTTGCTAGGAACATGCTGAGAAACACCCAACAAAGACAAATGTTGCTAGAAATATGTTGAGCAACACGCAATGCCGCTCTCTCTCTCTCTCAGAAACTTTATTGTTTAATAACTTCTATAACCGATTTTACTCAAATTTTCAGAACACGTCCACGATTGCCTACTTATTAAGCCTAACTATTTACTTTACGCCGAAAATCACGCATATGGTTATATACCGTTTTTATGATTTTCGGGGGCGGAGTAGTAGGCGTGGCCAAATTCTAAAACAAACTTGATCTACGTGCAATAGATTCCAATGTGTTCACTAAATTTGGTAACTCTGGCTATTATAGTCTCTGAGAACTGTTGTCTCACACGGACAGACAGACGGTCAGACGGACAGACGGACATGGCTAGATCGACTCGGCTAGTGACGCTGATCAAGAATATATATACTTTATAGGATTGGAAATTTATCTTTCTGCCTGTTATACACATTCTCGGTTGGCACTAACTTATAACACCCTTGTACCCTATGGGTACCGGGTATAAAACTGACGCCATCAAACTACAAATACATTTAATGCATATGCAAATGTGCACCCTCCCTACACCCCGCAAAGTAAATCAACGTGAATTTTCCATAATTTTAGCCATGTCTTGATAAAAACCCATTTAAAAGAGGAGCTGGCGCAAATGGAAAAGCAGCTCATGTCTGCTTTCCAGGCATCCACTCCTACTTTGATCGTGTTGCGGATGTGTCCGCAACGAGCGTAACCGCACTGACAACGGCGGGAAACAGCCGCTTGTTAATAGGTACACGCTCCAAATGGCTTCTCGCTGAGGCAGAGGAAGATGAAGACACAAATCGCCGATGTGCGCGACGTTGCGGCAGAGAGAAAAAGACGCACCAAATCCAATGTGCGCGGTGGCTTGCCTCTAGCTGCGGAGGAACAAGAAGACGCACCGAATTCAATGTGCGCGGCAATCTGATCTTTGCTTGCAGCAGAGAAATAGAAGCGCGTGGAACTCGCTGCGATCTGCGACGGCACGGCAATTCAAAGTAAACGTGGCCGGAGATCGATGGCGGCAGAAAAAAACGCTTGCAGCGTAGGCTGTGCGGACAATAAGAATCCCACGCATTTATGTGCAGGACAGGCGGGACATAGACACTATTTTTGGGTAGCAGATGTTAAAAAAAAGGGCGATTGAGCAAGTGAAGAAGCTTACCAGCACAACACAATGGCAGTAATCTCCTTTGAAAATGATTACCAGAACGTTTCGATGCACGAGGATTTTTATTCCAATACGATGCGATAATTAAACTGCAATTCATTATGCTTCTACGAAAAAGAGACCGGAAAGACCAGAAAGTGTGAGCGTGGCTTGCAATAATTCACTTTGAGGATTTTATTTTTGAGCTATTTCCAAGGGAATTTGCTAGGATCAGATCTTTGCTAACGTGGTCACAAAGCCAGCAACCAGTTTCATGTATGCAGCGAAATAAAGCTGAATTTAACCTCGACGCCCCCGATCTTTTTTCTAACCTCGACGGGTTATTTTTCGCTTTGCGGCAGGATCGCTCCCCTACGAACACCCTTCTTGGAGGTTTAAATTACACAGACTATATTAGAAGACATTTTAGTGACTTACCACTGTACCAATCTAAAGTTAAGAGAAATTGAGAGTAGTTATGTGCACTAAGATAGATAGAGAGAGAGCGAGAGCTAGGAAGCTTCGCCGCCAAGCTGTAAAACCTACGTAACGGATAATGCACAAAGAGGAAATAAATTTAAATTTGAAATTTAAAATTAAAATTAATACACAAGAACGGAAGCATTCACACGCGAAGTGAAACAGTAAACTATAACAAATATAATATAGAAGCTTTAAATAAGACTCCGGTGGCTTACAGCAAACACAGCAATTAACAGAAATACGAGGTGCAAAAATTCTTGGGCGTTAAAGATGCACTACGGTCAGTACACTCAAGTGGCCATTTAAAACCAAGCCCGGGCTTGTTAGGGTTAGGTGTTAAATAGGCGCGAAAGAAAAAGTATAGATAAAAGAATGCGAGGAAATATAAACTACTATCAGGCAGCTCGATTGTTATCTTGCATGTACTAGGTGGGTTAAGATTAATGTTTTTAGTTTAGGAAGGCTATCTACAGATGAGGTAATTTTATACAAATCATTATAATTTGCACATAATACTCTAAAGGGTTCATGCATTTCATACGATGTTATGCAGTGGTGCAAAACCAAAGGCAGGTAGGATCTTGTGGATCTACATGGCACGTGGAAATCAACTGACCCAATAGATCGCTGCTTTCCACGTCACCACGGATCAGATTATACATAAAGACAATGCCTAACATCGTTCTACGGTTTGCTAAGGAAGGTAGATTAATCAGGAGAAGTCTACTAGAATAAGAGGGCAACCTAAGGTTTGCATCCCAGTTTAAGCCACGAAGAGCGAAAAGTAAAAAGTTCTTTTGAACTGACTTAATGCGTTTGCTGTGGACGTCCCACTGGGGACTCCAAACGCAAGATCCATATTCTAAAATAGGACAAACTAACGAAGTGTATAAATTCTTCGTGACGAAGGGGTCATCAAATTCCTTCGACCACCGTTTAATAAATCCCAGCACACCCCTGGCTTTATTCACAATGCACGAATAATGATCAATAAACTCCAGCTTAGGATCTAGGCGGATACCCAAATCGTCAACTAGCGTGATCCTTTCCAAAGACCAGCAGTTCAGCGTATAAGTCGCAAGCATGGGAGACACGTGAGAATGTCATCAGCTTGCATTTTGAGCCATTCAGGTTTAATAAGTTTACATTGCACCATGTTTGAAAGTTATTAAGATCTGTTTGTAAATCCGACTGGCAAGTGCGGTCCTTGTATTGCACACAAGTTTAACGTCGTCAGCGTACATGAGTACTCTGGAGTTAGTCAAGACTTTGGGCAGGTCGTTAACAAATAAAGTAAAAGTAAGGGACCCAAGTGGTTTTGCGGGACACCAGAGGTCACCCGGAGAACATTCGACAAGTTGTTTTAAATAGAACCTTTTGCGTCCTACCATTCAGATAACTGAATCTAGTTTAGTTTATTGTTTTCTCTTTCAAAGTGAACGGTCGTGTTTTTGTTTTGCGCCTCGTATTTGTGTAAAATCTTTGCTATAAACCACCGGGGTTTATTTAAAACTTCTATCCTGTGTCAATAATAATTCACCGTTTCACTTCGCGTGCATGCAGCTGTTTTTGTGTATTAATAACTATATTAATTGCAATTTTAGTTTTCTGCAGCGAGTTGCTTATCTGCATTTTTGCATTCCTCTTTGTGCTTTATCCGTTACGCCGAAATTACAGCTCGACGGCTTAAGCTCCTAACTCTCGCTCTCTTGCTCTCTTAGTGCACGTAACTACTCTTATTTTCTCTTAACTTCTGACTGGTACAGTGGTAAGTCGCTATAATGTCTTCTAATGTTGTCTGTATAATAAAACCTGCAAGAAAGTAATTTCTGATGAGGACCCTACTATTGGCTGCTGGCTGTGTGACAATGTCGTGCACGCCAAGTGCATTGAACGCACAGGCCGGCTGGCTGATAATTTTAACAAAAACATTGGATTGCGATACTGCTGTGAGGCTTGTCGCGATGTTGAAAGGAAATGATGGCATTCATGCGGCAAACCAAAATGGTTTCAAAGAGCTACTTGTTAGTTTTCGCAAAACTAATGAGGTGCTCATGGCGCTGGACTCCATGTTTAATGGCCTAAAGCTGTTAAACGAGTCCCCAAAGCGCAAGAAAACCACGGTTTGCACACCGCATTTGGCCGCTGCCCTGCAACTCGACGCAGGTTTTCAACAGCTCACTCCTCGGCACAGCCCCCGACCCCAATATATCAAACTCCTATGATATTGAGGTCGGGTGCAAGAAAAGATTCGGTCTCCGAATGTGCCGTGACAGGGACCGTAGCTCCAGTGTTGTCCGTTGAGTCCGCTGGCGGGTCAAAATCAAATTAACGACCCCTCAGATCCTTGTCCCGAATGCTCCCCAGGGTGACAGGCCTGGATTACCGGCCGAAATTGGTAATACAGCCAACCAGTCTGTGTTGCCAAAAGCCCTTATTGCAGTACCACCAACGAGGCAGATATTTGTCTCTCGGCTTCACCCATCTCAAACATCTGAAGATGTTACTGTCTTTATTCGTGACAGAACGAAGTCCGATAAAATTAAGGTGGAAAAATTTAAATTTTCTTACGCTAGGGATATTTCATCTTTCAAAATAAATGTCCCTGACGAACTCTTTAACACAATATGCTCTGCCAATTTCTGGCCGCAGTATGTTGTTGTTAAGGAGTACGAAGCCAAGAAAAAGAAAAGAAGGCCGGTAGGAATTAGTCTACCCAGGCCGGACAAAACCACTGTACCAGCTCCAAAAACTAACCAATTCCTCCTTCTTACCTATCAGAATGCAAGGGGTTTACGTAGTAAGCTTCCTAAATTGTATTCTGATAGTGTTTCTTTGCATCCCAGGTGATAGTGTTCACAGAAACCTGGTTAAAGCCGGAGATCCTAAGCTCCGAAGTTTTTCCAGCTGTGTACACAACACACAGGCTTGATCGGCCTTCCAGGCGAGGGGCGGGGTCCTCATTGCGGTTGACTCAAACCTCACGTCTGAAGTATTAGCTTTCGAGGAATGCAACGATGTTGAATTCCTTTGTGTGAAGCTATCATTTAATGGTAGTTTTATTTTTATTACATGTTCCTACATTCCTCCCTTGTCGGAACTTCCTACTTATTGAACCACCTTTCCGCTATTCAGGCGGTCTCCAATAAACTTTCGGATAGGGACCATTTAATTGTTCTAGGTGACTTTAACATTCCTGGAGCTATTTGGTCCACAACTGAATCCTCTAACACACTTTTAACTACTGCACGCCACGATTTTATTGATGGCTTGTTTGACATTTCGTTGTCTCAAGTCAATTATGTACGAAATTCCTTAGATCGCTTGCTAGACCTCTGCTTTGTCTCTGATCCGGCAAGAGTCAGTTTGGCTAGGGTCCCGCCCTTGACGCTACCCGAAGATCCATACCATCCTACTTTCGATGTGACTATCGATATTGGGACTGCTATGGAGAATAAGTCTGATCGGCCAGAAAAGAAAATTCACTGCTTTCGCAAGGCGGATTTTCGACGGCTGAATAATTTTATATCTGAATTTGATTGGTCCGATCTCTACATGTGCACTGACATGGTGGGTGCCATGGATATTTTTACAATGCCATGAACTCCTTTTTACAGAATGTGTTCCGTTATACTATCCGTCAATCTCCAATAAGCCTCCCTGGTTTAGTAAAGAGTTGACTCGCCTCAAAAATGTTAAGTCCAATCTCTATTCTAAATTTAAACGTAATGGTTCTCAAGCTGTTCATTCTCGCTATTTAGCGGCTCGGTCAAAGTTTACCGTGCTTAACGCGCAGTGTTACAAAACTATTTGACTCGTTGTAGGGTTCAGTTTGCGCAGGACCCAAAACAGTTTTATAATTTTGTCAACACTAAACGTAAGCCTATTACACATCCTTCCTCGCTTTCATTTGAAAATACGACAGCAAACAATGATCAGGCAATCGCCGATCTTTTTGCTCAGTTTTTTCAAAACTACTTATCTCCGTCATCCGATTCAAACCAAACCTATTCTTATAGCATGCCCAAATCAAACCTAATCTTCAGTCCTAGCTTAAACGAAAGCTCCCTTCTTTTGGATCTTCAACGTGTCAAGCCGGTTTATTCGCCAGGTCCCGACGGAATACCAGGCTGTGTGCTTAGGTATTGTGCCGAGTCCCTGTGCAGTCCCCTTCTAAAATTGTTTACCTTATCCTTAGAAACTTCCCAATTTCCCCTTATTTGGAAGGAATCATTCGTGATTCCTCTCCACAAAAGGTAGCAAAGTGGATGCTAACAACTATAGAGGAATCTCTAAGTTGTCAGCCATCCCAAAACTTTTCGAAAACGTAATTACTCCCCATTTGCAGCACCTGTGTAGATCAGTAATTTCTCCATGCCAACATGGATTTATTAAACGAAGATCAACGACTACTAACCTTCTGGAGCTCACTTCTTTCATTATAAGGGGCTTTCCACAAAATTTGCAGACAGATGTGATCTATACTGATTTCAGTAAAGCATTTGACTCCGTTAATCACTCCCTTCTTGTTAGGAAACTCGACTTAATGGGTTTTCCTGTCGATCTTCTTAGGTGGATCTCAAGTTATCTGAATGGTAGGACGCAAAAGGTTCTATTTAAAAACAACTTGTCGAATGTTCTCCGGGTGACCTCTGGTGTCCCGCAAGGGAGCCACTTGGGTCCCTTACTTTTTACTTTATTTATTAACGACCTGCCCAAAGTCTTGACTAACTCCAGAGTACTCATGTACGCTGACGACGTTAAGCTTTGTGTGCAATACAAGGACCGCGCTTGCCAGTCGGATTTACAAACAGATCTTAATAACTTTCAAACATGGTGCAATGTAAACTTATTAAACCTGAATGGCTCAAAATGCAAGCTGATGACATTCTCACGTGTCTCTCCCATGCTTGTGACTTTATACGCTGAACTGCTGCTCTTTGGAAAGGATCACGCTAGTTGACGATTTGGGTATCCGCCTAGATCCTAAACTGGAGTTTATTGATCATATTTCGTGCATTGTGAATAAAGCCAGGGGTGTGCTTGGATTTATTAAACGGTGGTCGAAGGAATTCGATGACCCTACGTCACGAAGAATTTATACACTTCGTTAGTTCGTCCTATTTTGAATATGGATCTTGCGTTTGGAGTCCCCAGTGGGACGTTCACAGCAAACGCATTGAGTCAGTTCAAAAGAACTTTTACTTTTCGCTCTTCGTGGCTTAAACTGGGATGCAAACCTTAGGTTGCCCTCTTATTCTAGTAGACTTCTCCTGATTAACCTACCTTCCTTAGCAAACCGTAGAACGATGTTAGGCATTGTCTTTATGTACAATCTGATCCGTGGTGACGTGGAAAGCAGCGATCTATTGGGTCAGTTGAATTTCCACGTTCATGTAGATCCACAAGATCCTACCTGCCTTTGGTTTTCAAATGCATGAACCCTTTAGAGTATTATGTGCAAATTATAATGATTTGTATAAAATTACCTCATCTGTAGATAGCCTTCCTAAACTAAAAACATTAATCTTAACCCACCTAGTACACATGCAAGATAACAATCGAGCTGCCTGATAGTAGTTTATATTTCCTCGCATTCTTTTATCTATACTTTTCTTTCGCGCCTATTTAACACCTAACCCTAACAAGCCCGGGCTTTGGTTTTAAAATAGCCACTTAGAGTGTACTGACCGTAGTGCATCTTCAACGCCAAAAATATCCCAGCGTCACAAGTATAATACTTATTTTTTACTGCGCTAGTCACTTTTGACATTAAATCTTATTACATTAATGACATTAACTCTTATTACAGCATTCACAAATACTATTACAATGTCAATTACATATTACATTTCAATTAATTTATTTGAAGGCTTTAAATATTTACTTAAATTTATATTCTGTTTGATTTTAATTTTAATTTTTGGGTGTGTGTGTTAAGGTGTTCTTTTAAGTTTATCACTAAATTGTGATGTGCCAGTAATGGTTTTTAGAATATGTGGCAAAGAGTTCCTAGACCGCTCGTATAGCATAAACAAAATTGTTTCTCCGAACTTGCAAGTTTTGGTCTAATGCTTGTGTTTTTTTGTTCACATGTGAGGATGTAAACGAATCATGCGCCAAAGCTAGTCAGGCTGTTAAATTTATAATTTTGTGAAGGAATACTAATATTTTAAGTCAATCCATTTGTCCACATTCATGTTAAAGATTTTGTTTGCGCTTTCAGTTACATGGTCAGTCCTATCCAATCGAAATATATATCTAGCTATGTTAATGTGTAGGCTTAGATGCCTGGCATACAGTACATGAACTGTCTGCCTTGTGTCGCCGCAACTAGAACATGAACCAGTTGGACTATAGATGGTGCACATATGGGTCGAAGACTCAGCGACAGCCTCTTGTTGAATGCAGCCAAATGAGTAACGCTTGCATTGTGGTCAAAACAATTACTGATTTTATTGAGGAAACTTAACGGTATTTATAGCTAAACAAGTATAAAGAATATGCTTATGTCAACGAAATTGTGTGTAGAAGAAATGTGTGTTACTGTGTATTTATGATCTATGCAGAAATGGGAAACGGTGCCCAAATCGACTTCTTCATGTCAGCATAATATGCATTTGTAGCTTGACCTTACAATCGCTACCTTTGTTATCGCATATACATATTGGCTGAGACTGAACATTCTCCCGGCCGTTGAACAGGTGTTCAACCATCGCTAATGTTAAACAAAACTGCGTGGGGCGGGTTCCAGTAACGACTGCTCAGCGTTCCTGAGGCTTGGAGGTCCGTTGTCGTGGCTTCCATTTGCTGTATTGCCGTCAGAATGAATGCAATGCTCACTATAATTGATATTGCTAAGGCCACATATGCAGCTACTTGATGGTGCTACAGTGCTGAAGTCATTTTTTCCATGTTGTAATCCTTCAGTTTGGCCAGTCTTTGTTGAAGGACCTCTAATTCGTTCTAGTTCGGATACTCGCCAGCTTCTTGAGTTGGTTCTGATGTTTCTTCTACGTCAAGCTTGGCGATATTGCCGCAACGAACATATGTTGATTTCGTTTCGCTGATCGTAGCTGAATGCGCCAACACTAATTTTGAGTTGCGCGCAGTGCAGCCTGCGGAGAGTGATAAGCCCGTTCCTTCAAGGTGTACTGTGGAAGGTGTTCCTTTGCACACAGCTTGAAGCTCTATGGAACTATGCGTTGCGAACATCCATCTGTTCCGTTGATGCGTCTTTTGTCCAAATCAGATCGATTTTGTTTGAAAGTCTCACATAGTGTTTCAGTCTTGTTAAACAACTGAAATTCACACTGGTTGTCCGCGCTAAAACGTAGCTTGATGAGTTAAAGCATATGTGCTCATCGTTTGGCACTTTAGACATAACTCAATTCGTCTTCAGTCAATCCCATAAATTGATCTCTATGAGCATTGACAGCAATGATATTTGTCTTGATATCGAGTCTATGCCAGCTTCCTGCCTTCACGCCGGGATGGGGATGATGCTGAACACTTCCTGCTGCGCTGTGGATACCAGAGGAAGTGTAATCTTGAAGGTTACATGATCGGTAGTTGTTGTGCCTTCAGCGTGCATAATTCCGGTAGAGCTGGATGGCATTTTCCGATGATATCGGTAACATTTGATCGGTAGAAGATGATCCCGAATTTGATCAAGTTGATCTCTCAGTTGCTGCGGAGATACTTGCATGGGACTAATGGTTCGGTAAGGGACATCAGTAGGACGCTAGCTATCTCATTTTGCATCCGCTGCATCCCCGTCGCCAGCAGGGTTAGCTGGGCTGTTAGGACCATGAGATGCTTGCTGTAGGTAATCGCCTTCGTATTTGCCTCTCTCTTTTGATGGTTTGCTGGTTGTTGTTCTAGCGTCCTGATTCGTTTGTCGTGGGCCGAATTGCTTTTCTGACTACATTTATAGTGGAGTCAAGAACAGACGTTTGATTCTTGAGCAGCATCATCAGCATATCATCGTTGGCTTTGAATTCGTTTATGACCTTGGCCATTTCTGCATAGTTTGAATCAAGTACGCCAAATAATGAGTGCGCCACGTTTCCGACTATATCAAGTGGTGACCTGCGCTGTCGGGAATGGTTAATCCAACTCCATTTCCAGCTTGTAACTCGCCATATAAATGTTGAAAATGATCAAGTATAGAGTTACATGCATTCGCATTTCGTAGTTCTGAACACTTATGTTTTAGTTCAGTAATCCCGTCAGATAGTATTCTCATATCTGTCCGGTATGGTTTCAAGTCGTAGTAGACGATGATGGTCCATTCTGAAATTTGCCATTCTGAAGTGCCGAGTCTTTCAGAATATTCCGGTTTATTTTAGAACTGCGTTATATTTATTGGTTGTCCCATTGCCAGTGGGAGGATGAGTAGCATTGCCAGCAAGGTTAGGTCGGAAGCTTCAGCTTCTTCCTCTGTGTTGGGATTTCTTCCGGCATCGTTGTTTCTACAATTGAGCTGTGAGGACATTTTGTGGCTTCTTCTTTTTCAGAAGCGGAGCAAGCCGAGTAACTGCGCGTATGAATACTCCAGAGGCAGTTTTAACGTCTACTCCCCTGGACGTGGTTGTCCTTGCCAGTTTGATGTGATGCCCCAGGGCTGAAGATTTTCTAGAAAATGGGAGTTTGACAATGCATTTTTCATCTACTGCAACTTGGAGATTTCCTACGAAATGTTTTTCGCAAGGAGCCTCCATCGGTGATCGGTGCTTTTCTTCAGTTTCTAGAGTTTAAAAGTCCGAGCGTTCCAACAGCGTATCAATTTCTTCATCTGTACCTGCAGCTGCACAAGTTGCAGCTGAGTTTGGTTCTCGCCGAACTTTTCCGGCCACAATCCATCCAAGTTTTGTATTTTGAAGAATCAGGCTCTGTCTTTAATAGAGTCTGGTTCGGTAGAAGCAATGAATAGTAGTGCTCTGGCTCCGATAAGCATGTCAATCTTTCCTGGCTTGTCGAAGTTTGGATCATTAGGGCAATGTTGCTCAGGACTTTAGATTTGTAGAATTTAACTGATGAGCCGGTTGATCAGCTACGATGTGTGGTAACACAAAAGCTTCAACTTGTTGAGTAAAGTCATTATGAATCGATTTCATCAGAACATTTACTCTGGCTCTACTAGTTTTTGGATTGCCTTACCCCTCGATACGTAGTGAAGTACCGTGGCGTTTAGTGATAGTATTGAGGCCATTCGTTCAGAAATCAAATTTATTTGTGATCCTGAATCAAGCAGAGCTCTGAAGGTCGCATTCTGACCATTGCTTGCTTTACTGCCACTTGACGGTGGCGAGTAGGTTGTAATTTTTGTTGCTTGCTGCGCCTACAGTAAGCGATTGTACTCCAGTTGCTGCACCTGATGTGGTTTCAAGATGCAGCAATGTATGGTGTTTTTGTCACATTTAAAACACATGCGACCTCGGCATTCCTTGCCTTGTGGTCACTGCTAAAGCAATTTACAATACACAACCGTTGTTTTTGCACCCAATTGAGCGTTCGGGTACTGTTTTGTTACGGAAGTCATCGCATATGTAGCGATGATTCCTTGTGCAAAACGGACAGTATGATACCTTTCCAGCTGGCAGAGGTACATGTAGATTTTATTTGTCTCCTTGAACCTGTTACCCTTTTTCCTGTCTCCAGTACTGAATTCGTTGATCCAGGAAGCTGACCATTGTGTCCAAGCCTTGTAGCTCTCGAGACCCATCTAACGACTGTTCGTAAAGGGCTTAGTTGCAAAATCTAATTTTGCTTATGATGGCAATCAATATTTATCCCAGCTAGATACATCGATGCCAAGTCCCTTCAATGATGCCAGGGACTCAATCGTTGTAATGTATAATTTCTTTAATGAATTCGGATCGTCACTATTTTTGTGCGTTGTTGCAGGAGACGATTGAGAATCGTCTGCTACATGTCGGGGATTGTTGTAAGCGTCAACCAATATACCCCATGCATGCAGTAATTTTCTGCTTAAGATCGATATGCCTTATCAACCTTTCTGCCTCTCCGGTTACGGTGGTTTTAGATACCACATTTTCCGTACGGTGGGCATGTTAGTGTGTCATGGACCATGCATTTGAATATATCGAAAATTGAGTCCATTTGAGGCAGATCTCCATCCAATTTTGGGATGCTGACTCTGGGCAAGCACTGTTGCTTGATGTGTGCTTTTGCCTCAAGACCGCTTGAATTTCGTTTTCCAGTCTTAGGAAGGACTGCATATCATATCCTCCCTTAATTGGGTCATCATTCTTCGTGAACGGAAAATGAATTTGCGTCTGGAGACCTAAGTGATTTTATCAAATCACTTGTGATGGTCTTTCCTGTCTGAAAAACTCTTTCAGAGCGTTTTGATAGACTCGGATATCGCCTTTGTCGGCGACATGCCGATCTGAGTTTGTCAGATGCTATCATGGGCTGATGTATACTTCCGCTTCTGGATTTGCATCAGCGGCTTAAGTTGATTGTTCTATATTGTCGAGCATGTTCGCTCTGTACTCTTTCGTATGTGTCACGATGCAGTCTTTGTAGAACTTTGGTATACTCAGTGGTTCTATATTTTCCAGAATATTGAGATGGTTTCGCGCAAACCGATTCCATGCGTCATCGATGGCGGCCAATTTGGTTTGGTAATATGTGGGTTTTAATTTCTCTCCGCTGAATCCTTTTTGTAGTTGCAGGATATGTTTGAGATCTCTTGACTGATCTTTTCTTGCAAGCCTAACGTCTCGGCGACTGCTTGCTCTTCCATTGTATTAGTCATTATAGTGTTACTTCACTTCTGACCCGTTGGGAGTGTTTTATTTGCTAAGCTGGATGCGCTCCTGTTCGCAACCGTCGATGGTCGAAGAAGTTGAACAATGACTTGAAAGATTTCTTCAAAGTGTCGCCTTGTTGACAACTCTGAGAGAGTAACCAGGATCGTTTCCTGTAGGGATCACTGAATGATCAACGGCTAGGAAGTTCTGAGCCAAAAGGGATGTTGGGAAATCCCTCAAAGTGTCGCCTGATTGACAACTTTGAACTTGTGACCAACGGATGATTGAAACTTCAAAGGTCGATGCAGCCTTCGATGGGTGGAACGGCTGAAGTTCTGGAGCCAAAAAGGATGTTGAAAATCA
Source organism: Drosophila triauraria (assembly GCA_014170255.2). Classification (NCBI taxonomy): domain Eukaryota; kingdom Metazoa; phylum Arthropoda; class Insecta; order Diptera; family Drosophilidae; genus Drosophila; species Drosophila triauraria. Next base: position 9,537,612 of record JABJVT010000007.1, read on the forward strand.
GGATCAGGATGTTTCCTGTGACCGTCAGTCACCAAATGTTAATGTAGTTTAGATGCCGGGCATACAGTACATGAACTGTTCGCCTTTAGTGTCGCCGCAACTAGAACATGGAACCAGTTGGACTATAGATGGTGCTGGCTGGGCGGGTCTGAAGACTCAGCGACAGCCTCTATTGAATGCAGCCAAATGAGTAACGCTTTATTGTATAAACAATTACTGGATTTTATTGAGGAAACTTAACGGTATTTATAGCTAAAACAAAGCATAAAAGAATATGCTTATGTCAAAAAAATTGTGTGTGAAGAAATGTGTTACTGCATTATGATCTATGCAGGCATGGGGAAATCGTGCCTTAATCGACTTCTTCATGTCAGCATAATATGCATTTGCGCTTGACCTTACAATCGCTACTTTTGTTATCGCATATACATATTGATGAGACTGAACAAGCCATGTTATTAACGTCACTTTATTTTTTGTCGACTTGCTGCATCACAGGTACCAAAATTTCTGACTCCATAAAGAGTTGAACGACTAATGTCTTTAGCGAGTAGTAACTGGATGGAAATTGGCAAGAAAGTTTGTGTAGCATGTAATTGTCGCAATATTCCATACTTTTTCCTGTGGCTGCAACTAATACGATCATTCCATGACAGAGTTCTTATTAACCCATATGCCCAGGTTATTAGCTTTCTCAACATATTCTAACTCTCATCTCCTATTCTAAGCTTTTAAAGACATTTGTTTAAATATTTTTTTTATAGATTACTAAGCACTTTGATTTAACTCGATGTAAGCTCGCCATTCTTTGTAGCCCAGTTATCCACATTCATCAAACAAGTATTGGACAATTGATACATTCATTCACTAGACTCTCAACGAACGATCAACATATAACTGAACATCATCCGCATACATATGTACGTTACACATAGACAATCTATTGGTAGGGACAGGATCGTTATATATACTGAAAACAATGGTCTAATAACATCCCTGGTGAACCCCACGGTGGGGTTTCTTCCTTAAATTGATGTTTGCTCCTTTAATAACAACAGCTTGCTTTTCTATTGGTGATATAGACGACATTAATTTCCATGACGTGTCAGAACTTAAATATTAATTTCAAGGCCTATATTATTAATATTTTGTGGTCAACTGTGTCGAATGCCTACTAAAGTCCGTGCCAATGTTAGAAAGGCAATTTTACTTTTTATCGCTCTCTACGTATGTCCTCTTCAATCTTTGTAATAGCTGTCGTGCAACTTCTGCCTTTTGGAAACCAGACTGATCATTTAACAAATTATTTGTAGCTAAGAAATGTATTAATTTGTCCGGCATTACTTCTCAAAATCTTGAGCAGTATGAAAGTATTTCAGATAGCCTGTATCATGCCTTTGTGTATAGGGTTTTAGCCATTCTGCGGTTCTGAAAGTTGATGTTGTTATGGCCGTATTAAAATATATGAGTCAGTGATTAATTATTTTGGGTAATATTATTTTCTATAAATTTTGATTTACATCATCAAGTCCTGTAGCTTTGATTTTGATTTGTAGAATAGCTTTTAAGACATGACATTGACTTCTGCTAATGAAATAAAATTGAAAACAATTACCATACTATCTACGCATTATCTCAGCTGTCAGATACAGGCGCTATAGTCAGGATCAGGTACATTTATGTTTAAAAATTTTTATTACAGTCATCTACATTTTACATCAATCTTTTATCACAGATTGTATATTGCCTATCTAGATTTTTTTCTAATTCTCTCCAAACTTTTCCGTTTTCCATTGCACCAGTAGCCTAAGTTTATGTGGCACCTGTTTAGCCTTATTAATAAGCCTATTCACGGTTGTCCTTTCGCTTTTAAATAGTGTATAAAATGTTCAGTCTATATCAGCTTCATTTTTTGGTATGTCTTTGTCTCTTTTAAAATAGCTTTTTAATATTATTATTATTAAAACCATGATTTTAAGGAATTTCTTGTACCTTTTCTTTGATAGGTACATGAGTATTATATATAGCTTTTCAATGTTCGAATTTAAAATAGTTCCAGTTGTTCATCACCGTTGTTAAGTAAAACATATGTCCCCAATAACATAGGTTACAATCTCATTAAGTCTAGAATAGCTTCCAATATTTTATAGTCTCTTTATATGTAAGTTTGCCTAGTGTGGTCAAGTCTTTCAACGTTGTATGTAAAAAAATATAAGGTCATGTTTAGAAAATGGTACGGAGATCGGTTATATAGCAATACTTTTTATATATTGACAAAAAATGTCATCGTAAGCAAACTTATTATAATTTTATAGTGAGTAGGTATTCCTGAATTCAATGGGGTATTAACTCTAATGACTCCATATGCCTTACACAGAAGACTAATACTATCATTACATATTGCTGTCTGTAATACCTGGCTAGATTATAATAATATATTTAACAGGATACCTCAGAAAATGTTTCCAATATTTGTGTAGTCTCAATGTCGGTCATCGATATGAATACAGCTGATCATCATTTTGAGCAATATAGTCTTGCTATTAGAAATTTCGAGGAAGATGTTCAATATGACTACTCAGAGGGATGTTGTTCATGACTTTGGCAATCTGATTTCCGAATTACATATACGTAACTCCTCAGCGTGGCCCATAATGACTGGAGCGGTAGGGGTATGCTCCGGTGACATTCCATAACATGCATCTTTTGGTATTAGATTGAAACTATGTGTTTCAGATATGGCATCAGGCAATATCGACGCTTTGAATTGACAAATAAATACATGAACTCTTCCATTTTGTGACATAGACTCCTGAGCGTTTATGACATGGTCGTTAAACCTTGCTTTGCGATTTTGGAGAATTTAATTATTGCATGGTTATTTGAGTTTGGTATATCTACAGCATTTAATTAATATTTACTACAAATAAACATTTATTGGTACATATTTAATGGCACACACGTACAAGATATATTATTTTATAAAATTCACATTAAGATTTCTAAACAGGAGATGCCGAAAGCTATTATTTTCCCAGTAGCAACAGCAGCAGGCGTTGCGCAGATGAATTAAGAGCACCTGGGTTCAGCTACAGAGATCGAGTTAAGGAGCGGACGAGCAAAGATGAAAGCTCTGCTTTTCAATGCAGCGAACTCTTCATCTCCGTTGACTCGGCGTACAAAACACGGCGCGTGAAAATGAAAGCAGAGCAAAAAAATTTTCTTTATTCTTTGCTTTAAAGATAACAAAGTTTTCTTTGGGGAGTTGCCGTTAACATAAACAGCAGCACTGGAGTTGAACCGACAGCCGCAGACTTAGGCTGGCGTTTAGTCTCGCCGTCGGTATGCACCCAGCCGCTCGTAGAACTTGTATTTTTCATTAATTGATTCCTTTAATTCCCATAATTGCAACCACGGTCGAGATATTTGTGTTTTGTGTCTCTTTCGCGCTCGGAAAATATTCCTGACTTGGCGCCAGGTGTTAAATTGAGTAGGACATTACATAGTTAAAATCATTTTAATTTTTTCGCCTGCGACAATGCACCCGCGATATTCGCAGTCACATGCATTTTCCGCATGCGCGTCGCGCCTCAAACTTCTGCCTTCATCACCTGACCTGCCCTGGATTGAGCGAGTAGAAACTTCTGTCTCCAGCTGCTTTAACGCCCTGAATGAGCGAAGAGTAGATAACCCAGTCTCCATCTGTTGTACTTTTCGCTGATCCGGCCCACTTCGCTGGTCATCCCCATCCAGGTCAGTGACAGCATCGCTGTGCAATCTCTGCTCGGCTTTCTTGCATGTTTGGCCGAGACCATTTTGCCTGTTCTTCAAAGTGTTGGTTCAGCGGTTAGGATCTCCTGAGACAAGTTAGTTGCAGAGCATCGATGATCGCGCTGTTTCATATCAGTGTTGGTGTTTTCGCGTTGTCGCTTTGATACCGGAGCCGGAGCTATCAATGTGTTTTTAATTGAGTGCTTTGGTTGATTGTTTTTAGCTGAGTGGTTGAGTTGAGGTTTTATTTTGTTATGTGTGTTTTTTTTTGAGAGTTGAGTGATTTTGTTTTTGAGTGTTTTTATTCTCTTCCTTTAGCGTTTGACTGTTTTACAGTTATATTCTATACTGTTTGAGTGTTTGTTGTGGTTCGTTTGAGTGATTGGTGTTATTTATTTCTCTGCACTTTTGCTAGTAGCAAATGTATTTTAATTTGTTTATTTGAAGTCCCAATGCTTTATAGCACTGAATCTGTGTAACGCGCAGGTTTACACAGCTGTTTTTCGATTTTTTTAATTATTAAGCGTTTTATCGCGATTTAAGCCGTAATTTAGACGAGCTCTTAGATTTTCGACTTTCTTTCACTTGAGATCCACCTAAGAAGATCGACAGGAAAGCCCATTAAGTCGAGTTTCTAACAAGAAGGGTGATTAACGGAGTCAAATGCTTTACTGAAATCAGTATAGATCACATCTGTCTGCAAATTTTGTGGAAAGCCCCTTATAATGAAAGAAGTGAGCTCCAGAAGGTTAGTAGTCGTTGGATCTTGGTTTAATAAATCCATGTTGGCCTGGAGAAATTACTGATCTACACAGGAGCTGCAAATGGGGAGTAATTACGTTTTCGAAAAGTTTTGGGATGGCTGACAGCTTAGAGATTCCTCTATAGTTGTTAGCATCCACTTTGCTACCTTTTTGTGGAGAGGAATCACGAATGATTCCCTTCCCAAATAAGGGGAAATTGGGAGTTTCTAAGGATAAGGTAAACAATTTTAAAGGGGACTGCACAGGGACTCGGCACAATACCTAAGCACACAGCCTGGTATTCCGTCGGGACCTGGCGAATAAACCGGCTTGACACGTTGAAGATCCAAATGAAGGGAGCTTTCGTTTAAGCTAGGACTGAAGATTAGGTTTGATTTGGGTAAGAATAGGTTTGGTTTGAATCGGATGACGGAGAATAAGTAGTTTGAAAAACTGAGCAAAAGATCGGCGATTGCCTGATCATTGTTTGCTGTCGTATTTTCAAATAAAAGCGAGGAAGGGATGTGTAATAGGCTTACGTTTAGTGTTGACAAAATTATAAAACTGTTTTGGGTCCTGCGCAAACTGAACCCTACAACGAGTCAAATAGTTTTGTAACACTGCGCGTTAAGCACGGTAAACTTTGACCGAGCCGCTAAATAGCGAGAAATGGACAGCTTGAGAACCGTTACGTTTAAATTTAGAATAGAGATTGACTTGACGTTTTTGAGGCGAGTCAACTCTTTACTAAACCAGGAGGCTTATTGGAGATTGACGGATAGTATAACGGAACACATTCGGTAAAAAAGGATTTCATGGCATTGTAAAAATATCCATGGCACCCACCATGTCAGTGCACATGTAGAGATCGGACCAATCAAATTCAGATATGAAATTATTCAGCCGTCGAAAATCCGCCTTGCGAAAGCAGTGAACTTTCTTATCTGGCCGATCAGACTTATTCTCCATAGCAGTCCCAATATCGATAGTCACATCGAAAGTAGGATGGTATGGATCTTCGGGTAGCGTCAAGGGCGGGACCCTAACCAAACTGACTCTTGCCGGATCAGAGACAAAGCAGAGGTCTAGCAAGCGATCTAAGGAATTTTGTACATGGTTGACTTGAGACAGCGAAATGTCAAACAAGCCATCAATAAAATCGTGACGTGCTGTAGTCAAAGGGTATTTGAGGATTCATTTGTGGACCAAATAGCCCCAGGAATGTTAAAATCCCTAGAACTACTAAGTGGTCCCTATCCGAAAGTCTATTGGAGACCGCCTGAATAGCGGAAAGGTGGTTCCAATAAGTAGGAAGTTCCGACAAGGGAGGAATGTAGGAACATGTAATAAAAGTAAAACAACCATTAAATGATAGTTTCACACAGAGGAATTCAACATCGCTGCATTCCTCGAAAGTTAATAGTTCAGACGTGAGGTTGGAGTCAACCGCAATGAGGACACCGCCCCTCGCCTGGAAGGCCGATCTAGCCTGTACGTTGTGTACACAGCTGGAAAAACTTCGGAGCTTAGAATCTCCGGCTTTAACCAGGTTTCTGTGAGCACAATCACCTGGGATGCAATGAAAGACTATCAGAATACATTTGGGAAGCTTACTACGTAAGCCTCTTGCATTCTGATAGGAAAGAAGAAGAGAATTGGTTAGTTTTTGAAGCGGACGACGTAGATGGCACAGCGGTTTTGTCCGGCCTGGGTAAACTAACCCCTACAGGCCGTTTTTCTTTTTCTTAGCTTCGTACTCTTTAACAACAACATACTTAGGCTTAAAACAAAAACGTTCACTTTAAAAGCGAACAATTTTTACACAAAAGCACTCTTTTGCAAATCTAAAACGTTTTGGTCATGAAAGCCCTACATAGGACTGACATGCTTGAATGTAATGATCGTTTTTGCCAATGACGTTTTACCCTGATCCAATGATAATGAGGTCCTTGTTTGCAGAAAAGTGTTCAGCCGATCATTGCTAAAATTGTCTATTAAGCCTCGGAATTTTTAAATGATGGATGTTTACTATAATCGCAGTCTTCTTCCCATTTTGCTCTAGTAGCTGCGTCGACCTTGTTTATAAGGAGGAAAGAAAGCAAAGCATCTAAAATTGTTTCTAATGACAATAACGATTTCAAAACAGATTCACAGTATCAATAAGGATGTGAGCGGTAAATAAAATAACTTTGAGACAATTTCAAACACAATTAAACAGTTATTGCCATCAACTTTCTTTAATGCAGCTAAAGCCTTCGCATAGTTGCCGTTGGTCACTTTTTATGGCTTCACCGTTCCTATCGGCTTCAAGATCCAAGAATGTTATAAGGTGATCAAACTTATTGGGGTTTGACATCGCTTAATCGCTATCCATCAAATTATCAAAAGTCCTTAAAAGCTGTTTGAACTGCTTTAATTCCTTACACTAGAGACGCCTGTAGCCCTGATAACGTCGCGCTCACTGGAAACGCGCTTAAATTATACACATTCCTCTTTGTACCTTGCTCTCAGCACAGGAAAAATTGAGAGCGATCACAGTTATTTTTGCTTATGTATTATATTAAAAGTTCCAACTGGCAGCATGGTCGGGAATTAAATGTAAGCCAACGAAGAAGACTGCGAGCGATAGATAAATATATAAATAGATAGATAGATAAAATGATTGACGTATCCTCTGACCCCCTTTTCTCATTATATTTTATTTAACCTCATAAAAATTAAGAATCGCACTTTGTAATTTTCAGGACTTTTATTTGGGACTCTGGAACACAGATCGCTAACCCGAGGAATTTTCAACGCCGCCGCATGGTGACAATCACTTCTGTGCGCCACATCATGGCTTTCGTCGAGACGCACCCGATTATACAGTATGACACAGCGCACAAGTTTTCATTCATTGAATGCTTCATTAGAACCTTGAAAGAGAGATCAATATGTCTTGTTTGGACAGACCAATTTAAACCATAACAATGGCTGGAATTTGCAGTACACAATTATCTATTTCTGCAGTCCTCATGCAAACACTCCTTCAGAAATTAATATGAAAAGCCTTAAACTGATTTTTAAACCTCCTCTTGTACATAGATTACGTTAACTCATAACAATTACATAATTTCACACGGAAAACCATGCCGCCGAAAGCTTATTTATTTTGTTTAAATTTCTTGCTTTCTTGAAAAAGGAAATATATTTTGTGAGACCGTTTGGTCTAATGAGACATCAATATACCTTTTAGATACTATTTTATGCATTGGAGACGGAATTTCTTACCGAGCTCATTATTTTTATGGTATTTTATTTTTAGACCTATCGATTTTGTCAATGAATGCATTAATTGTTCATTGAAAGTGACGTATAGTCGTCTTGCTCGCAAGTACAACCCTATAGTTGCTGTCAAGCCTCTAATGAAAACTCTAATGAATGAAGTTTTACATGTAGTGTCATAAAGCTTTTAACAACACATTTTTTGGTGCCGAAACCCGGGCGACTTTTCTTGGGCGGGTTGGAAGCAGTCTGTGAATCAGCCTTAGACTATTCTGGAGTCCGACAAGGTTATTTTGGCTAGGTTAGTGCCCTTGGTTTTGTTGTGTGAAAGAGGGTCAAGTCATGGCTGAAAAATTGGAGCAATTGATCGAGGATGGAGCAATTGATCCAAAAAATTTCTGAAAAAAGGTACATCTAAATCGGAAGCGCATATGGAAGACAGAAGCTCTGGCTTCTTTCATTACTTAAAAGATTCCCTGGCATCGGAAGCGCTGAAAGATAAACAAAATTTATCGCTAATATGATCAAATTATCAGGTATCTTTGAAAATGTAGTTAAGCTTATATGAAAATAAGCGTGTTTTGTTTCAGCATTATATACAAGTCTTGGAACAACAGCCCATGACGAATGATGTCAATACTGCTAGTCTAAAGGGATTTTTATAAACTTGTAGTACTTGTATTAAATCATTAGAAAACGTTGAATTAGAACTCTCTCAGCAAAGTCATGCTTTGGTTTACCGTATGACTAAGAAGTTGCCTGCGCAGTTTCGATTGGATTCGGAAAAATCATTGGCTACATTTCAGGAACTGCCGACTTTTGAAAAGCTGGCTACGCACCTCGATAGAGGACAATCACAGCCTCCGGCGATAGTGTAGCAAAGAATGGAAAGCAGCTTCTGGGTCTGTCGAGAAACGCAGAGATCTAAGATCTTAATTTGTCGCCCGTTCGTCGATGTGTCATATGTGGGCAAGATGCCCTTTCTATACAAGACTGCAAGGAATTTGAAAACATAAATGTTGCAATGAAGATGGAAGCGGTTATGAAGCAGAGTTTGGGCTTTAATTGTTTGGGTAAAAACCATCAGTCGCGGAGGTATAGGGTTAAAAAAAGGTGTATCTGACGTTTTACAGAGCAATAGTAGAGCGGGAGCCAAAGAAATAGAAAGAATTTTTTCTGCTCTGCTTTTAGTTTTGTCGCTTCGTTAGCTATAGCATTGCATATCATTTTTCGATATGCTACCGCGTAGCGATAGCCATTGCCAAATATCTCGAGCGAGATGGTAGCAGAGCAAATGAAATTTTTCATTTGCTACAGCTCAGGAAAGATCAACGAATGTGCAAGCATAGTCTTATGGTATAGTCTTATGGCATAGTCTTATGGTATGGTTACGGTATCCAAAGACGAGTCGCCTGCGGAGCTGGAAATGTTGATTTGCCGACTGTGGGATCTTGAGCAAGACGGTGAGACTTTGGAAGTTGTGTCAAGTGAAGAACGGTGTTGGGAGAACTATTATGCTAATACACATTTACACAATTATTAAATGGAGGTGCCCTTTCTATTCGCTTTGGGTCCCACATCGGTTATTTTATCAAAGTATCAGGCTACCTTGAAACGGTTGTGTTCAGTCTCAGCAATATCTATATGGGACATTCCATATCAACTCGGCAACCCCTGTTTTTTTTCGCTCATAAAACCAATATACACCTTTCCACGAGTAATCAATGGATAAACAATGAAAATAAATAGATTTTTCCTAGCAAACACATTGGTACCATTCTAAGATTTTTTGTTTCCTATGTATCTGAACCTCCTCTACCTGGAAAAAACAAATTTGAGCTAATATCGATTGGCCCTAAGACGAAAAAAAAAAACAGTTTTTTTTTAGTAAAAACCCGCTTAATATTAAACCTAGATTAGTCTATTATTTTTTTATGAAAAATATGTTTGAAAAAGGGATAACCGTATTTTTTGTCTTTCAAATTGCATGCACCATTTCAATGTTATGATTTTTTAAAGTTTTTTGTCCAACAGCGATTATCTCGATAAGTATTGATGGTAACGAAATAATATTTAAGAGTCATTATATGGACGTAGAATGTGGGTATGCATTTTTTATTTCAGAGCGAAAAAAACAGGGGTGGCCGAGTTGATATGGAATGTCCCATATGCAATAACAACAAGTGAGAAAGCTACAGTCGAGTGACCGACTGTGAGATACCCGGTACCCAAAGCATTGCCTGTGAAATTAAATAGCACACGGACATGGAAAAAACAAAAAGTTGACAAATAAAGTCAAATGTTACTAAAAACATATTGAGCTACATTCAAAAATGACTAATTCTGCAGCTGTACGCAGCTGCATTACGAATTAATACTGCACTCGAAAGCACGCAACACTTTTTTTCGCTACTGCCCCCCAAAAGCTAAGTGCTCAGACACGCGAAATTATTCCTAAGCAGTGCGATAGAGCGAGAGAGCATGAAAGCATTAATTGTTTAATAACTTCCATGTTTATCATCCGATTTTACTCAAATTTGCAGAGCACGTCCGCAATCGCCTACTTATTAAGTCTACATATTTACTTTAAGTCGAAAATCACGCCTAAAGCTAATATACCGTTTTTTTTTTTTCGGGGGCGGAAGTGGGCGTGGCCAAATTTTAAAACAAACTTGATCTGCGTGCAACAGATTCCAATGTTGTCACCAAATTTGGTAACTCTAGCTCTTATAGTCTCTGAGATCTGTTGTTTCACACGGACGGACGGACAGACGGACAGACGGACATGGCTAAATCGACTCGGCTGGTGATGCTGATCAAGAATATACATACTTTATTGGGTCGGAGATGCATCCTTCTGCCTGTTACATACATTCTCGATTGGCACTAACTTATAATACCCTTGTGCCCTATGGGTACCGGGTATAAAAAGGTAGCAATTATCAGGTCAAGCGCGAATGCATATAATGCTGACATGAAGAAGTAGAATTGGGCACCGTTTCCATTTCTGCATAGATCATAACACACAGCAACCCAAACTTCTTTTTTTTACATTTTATTTTATTTATTTATTTATTTAGCATAACAAATATCTGTAAGCTTAGTGGTACTTAAATTCTACGGTTAAAAACCGTAAACTTAACAAAATTACAATTCGGACGATTCATGAAACATGTAAATATTATTTGTAATAACCTCGATTGATTAATTAGATATGATAAGGTTCACGGCATTGAAATTTTTACATAAAACTCTAAATGGGTCGTGCTGAGCATAATTAGATTTACATACAAGCAAACGTAAGGGACGGAAAAAACGAGTAAATCTTGAAGGGACCGCAATATCAACATTACTTAATAAAATTTGAGAGTCGATAAGACCCTGATTGTGGACGAAGATCACTCCACTACAAACTCGACGATGATGTAGGCACGGAAGGTCAATAAATTTAAGCCTATATCGGTAACTTGGCAAGAATCTATCAGAATCCCAGTTTAAATTTCGAAGGGCAAAGATAAGAAATTGCTTCTGAACAGATTCAATTAGATCTTGCTGTTCCTTGTACTGCGGGCTCCACACACAGGAACAATACTCTAAGATTGGTCGAACTAAGGATGCGTAAAGAGTCTATATAGTATAAGGGTCATTAAATTCTGTGGACCATCGCTTAATTAATGCGAAGACACCTTTAGCTTTATTTACCATGGCAGTAATATGGCTCATAAAACTTAATTTGTTTTCAAAAAAAAAATCCTAGGTCATTAGATGCTTCTATCCGATCAAGTGAATGATTCCCCAAGGAGTAGGAGACAAGATGAGGAGAATAGCGAAAAAATGTCATGAGTTTACATTTACAGTAGTTAGGAAATAGAAGATTTATCGAACACCAACTGAGAAGAGAATTTAAGTTATGTTTCAGATCATTATGTGAGTGTCGATTTGAGTATGGTAGGCAGATCTTGACATCATCGGCATTCATTAGAACAGATGAGTAGGATATCACTTTTGGAAGGTCGTTAATAAACAAGATGAAGAGAAGTGGGCCAAGGTGACTGCCTTGTGGGACACCGGAAGTGACATTGATAACATAAGACAGTACATTATCGAACAAAACACGTTGAGTACGGTTTGACAAATAAGAAGCGATCAATTTGAGAATAGAAGGGGAAAATCATAAAAGTGATAGTTTTTGAAGAAGGAGTGAGTGATTTACAGAGTCAAATGCTTTACTCCAGTCTGTAAAGATTACATCAACTAGCTTACGACTTTGAAAACTTCGGTTGATCAGATTAGTGAATTCCAGTAGATTAGTAGTTGTGGATCGCTGTTTAAAAACCATGTTGAGATGGTGACACCAGGCCTCAACATAGGTGCTGCAGTTGAAGGGTTATTAAATGCTCCAGAAGCTTAGGGATAGCCGAGAGCTTGGCGATGGCACAATAATTCGCTACATTTAATATAGAGCCTTTTTAGGGAGGGAATAAAAGGCTCATTCCAAATACTTGGGAGAGAACAATGTTTCAGCGATAGATTATAAAGACAGGTCAAAGGAAGACATAGAACTTGGGCACAGTGCTTAAGGACATAGCAAGGAATATTGTCAGGGTCAGCAGAGAAGGACATGTCAATGGTTTTTAAACCATGCAGAACATCACTCTCTGCAAAGAAAGGTACGCAGATATCGTTAGCATAAGCTAAACTATAAGGATAGGAAGACATAAGTATACGTAGACTAGAAAAATGTTGCAAATAGGTTGGATATGCGCAGCGAGGAAGATTCTGATTGGTTGAGGAAACTAAGCGATAGAAGGTAGGCATTAGACTTGCGTTTTGAATTAACGAAATTGTAGAATTTTTTGTATCATATTGGAAATCGCATTTACATTGTGTAAGATATTGTGAATAAAGTTGAGAATTCAGCGAAAAATAGTGATGTGATTGATAAATATTGAGCATAGACATGCGGGGAACTAGCTTTCTTGTATTTTTTAAAGTGGCTTGACTTTTATTTTTAGGTTAGACAAGTTTTGTTGAACAATGGAGGCTTATGGGAAGCAGAAACAGTCAATTCCGGAACAAAAGTGTCAATTACGGAGCCAATAGCTAAGTTAAATGCACTTACAGCAAAGTCGATTTCATTGAAACTTGTTGAGAACGACCAATCAATTTGTGATAAAGATAAATATAAACCATCAAAGCTAGCTTTACTGAAACATTTCTAACGAGTAGGAAGTGACTAACTGACAATATTATCAGAGATACAACATTCAACAGATATTGATAAAGTGGGATGATATGGATCTTCTAGATAGGACATAGGACAACATCTGGCTACAGATACCAAGGAAGCATCGATTACAAATATGAGGTCTAAAAGCCTATCTCGATTATTCTTGACGGGACTAGTTTGCACAAGTGAAGAGTCAGTTAATCCGTCAGCAAATTCATGTATGTCTGATACAAGAAGATTTGAGTCGTCACAAGGAAGCCATGAGAGATGAGGAAGGTTAAAGTCGCCCATGACGACTAGTTGGTCTTCAGGGCTTAGGCCAGACAAAACAGTTTGGATAGCAAATGGATGATTCACATAGAGACTATTATCAGATCGAGGAGGTATATAAGCAGATGTTAAGAACAGGTTTGCATTGCCGACGCTGACTTTTACAGAAATACAATCAATGCCCTCAGTGTTATTAAATTGAAAGACCTCAGAGGAAAAGTCATTTTTAACAGCAATAAGAACACCGCCACCAAAAGCTGAGCGGTCGGATCGGTATGTTGAAAATTATTAACTTAAATTTCAGGATCCAAAACTGAAGAATTAAACCACGTTTCTGAAAAGGCGATAGCATCAAATTAGAGGCACTATTAAATAAATTTGAGCTAGTTTACCTAGAATACTACGTACATTTTGATAATGGACGCAAAATATGATTAAGCTGTTTTGAGTATTAATGCTGGGATTCTGGCTAGAGTTCTTGTAAGGGAATTCATGAAGTATGAATTATATAGTGTGTTCAGGCCATATATTTGGGTCAAGAGCTTTAGTCAAAAAGGAATCCGGAAAAATAATTTTGACGATATACTACGCTTATGTTTAAAATTAAATTTCGTGACTATGATGTCATTCGGAGAAACTCCAAGTTTGGAGCAAACGTGAATTTTAAAAATGGTTTTGCGAGGAACCACGGCTCCGAGCAATAGTCCTGAGGAACGGGATGGGGGCTACGCCCATCAGTGGCTTGGGACCGGAGGTACTGGCAGCATTATTGGACATTGTAGTTGATCCGCACTCAACACCATAAGGTGCAGTGGTGCAGATGCTAGACATCATAGTAGGAATAGGAATCGGATGACTAACACCAGCAGCAACAGGAATTAGATCATTAGCAGCAGCGGCAGCAATAATCGGATGAGAAGCAGGAGCAGCAACAGGATCAGCAGTCAGCAGTCAGGGACTCCAGATTAGGAAATTGGTCGTTGAGGGAGCTAAATTGCTTTCGAACCTCCAGAAAACCATTTCGAGTTTGCTTCATAAACGTACGCATTTCGACCTCTATTTCACGACAGGCCAGACAAGACCAGGTCAATCCAATATTTTTCCAAGACGATCGCTGATTCGGCCATAATGACCAGTGCACATTTTAGGTGGAATCGGCTGTCACACAGCCAGCAAGTGAGATACGATTCAGCAGTAATAACTCCGCTTAATTCACTTTTCCTGCGGTGCAGATTATACTCATTTTGTCCAGTGTTTAGATGCAAACCTCAAAGTTAGAGGGCACAAAAGAGAGTGGTGTATAGCTTTATGTAATAAGCAGAGCAAGGACAGTAGCCACAGACGGTCAAGCTAAGCTGACAGGTTGAGAGAGCAGTTCAAAAGATCTGCTAAATTCAGCGCAGATAGAAGACCGCAGATAGAAGAACGGCGAGTGAAAGTACAGCTTTAAAAGAGCTTTACAGCAACAGCTGAGTATTCGTGAGAGCAGTCCAGGAGAGCGGAGCAGCGTCAGTACGGCGATCCAGAGAGAGATGTAACTGGAGAAAGAGCAGCAAACGCGGTGTAACGGTGTCGAATTGTAAACAACAACACCGTGGATATCCAAAACAAAACCCCAGGCGGTCTTTTGTATGAGGACAGTATATGCAAATTTATAAATTGTTGTATACTGGCAAGGTAGAAACTTTTGCGTTACGATGGTAACGTAATTAAAGAAACGTTCCCGCTGAACGCCTTAGAGGCGAATGAAAATAATCGTAGATAAGATCAAAAACACGACGGATACTTTCGAAAGCTTGACTACTGAATGACGCATAATTCAATTTACCCATAATTTTCTTGACATAAGCTTATTCTGTAGACTTTGTTTAGGTAAATACCGTTAAGTTTCCTCAATACAATCAGTAATTGTTTTGACAACAACTTATGCTTTACTTATTTGGCTGCATTCAACAGAGGTAGTCGCACGTGTCTTCAGTCCCTCATGTGCACCATCTATACTCCAACTGGATCATGTTCTAGTTGTGGCGATACAAGGCAGTCAAGATATGTACTGTATGCCAGGCATCTAAGCCTAGACATTTACAAGCCATCTGGATAATGGCTTACGGAGCGAGGCAGGAGGATTTCGAGTTAGGCCAAATGGAAAAGGTTTTACCACAATATGGGGAGATAGAAACAAGTGGCGAGTTGAGGGAAGCCAAACATTGTTATTTGCCCCTCCACCCAGCTATCAAGAAATCATCGTCGACCACAAAGTTGGGCGTGGTGTTTGACGGATCTATGAAGACGAGCAAAGGAAAATCTTCAAACGAGCTTTTAGTAGTCGGACCAAAACTACACTTGGAGCTTTCAGCGGTGCTGCTCAACTGACGGACATAGAAATACTCGCTGAATTTTGATCTTCTAACAGGTACACTAACAAAAAGAAAAATGCTTTCAACGATTGCACTATTATTGAAGTGAAACTTCTTTAGGCGAGTCATGGATTTTCGGGGACGGAGTAAAACCGAGTCAGGATCGTCACGAAAATCGGCGATACCCCACCCCGCTCTCCATTCACTGTCCTTCTCTAACCGTATCCGCTTGCTGAGGTGGGGGCGTGGGGACGAAGACCCGACTCGAAAGTGGCTGACGCAAACGGTTGGCCAGTTGGAAACTTTGTGGTAGGGGCCAAGCTGGAGGTGGTGGACAGGAGTTAATCCTATCCATTCCAAAGGCGAAGGTACTCTTCCCCATCGCAATCCAGGGGACCGTCCGCTGAAGCTGCTACAGCGACAAAACCTGGACATCCCGACAGCAGACTGGAGGATTACCCAACGAGGGAGCCCAATGCGTGATCCTTTAGATCAGTAAAGAGGCCGAGGATGTGCTATACCCACGATACGGAAAGATTGCGTGGGGCATGGGTAGTACCTGCGCCTCAAAAAGCAAAAGTCAACCCGTCGGGAGGTGAGTAGAGTGCTCATGCCATTGAGGATACTGCAGCTCAACCTCCATAAGAGCAAAGTCGCATCGACGGAACTCCTGGTTGCCATGGAGCAAGGGTCCGTCGACACAGACTTGGTCCGTGAGCCATGGATTGCCTCTGGCAATTCCGTGGCCGGACTAAGGTCCTCCAACTACAATCTTGTCTACGCACCATAGGTAAGCAGGAATAGAACCACCGTACTCGTACGGAAGGGTATCCACGCAAGCCTTATGTCTCATTACAGCTCTGATGAGCTAACTGTGGTGATGCTAGAGAGCGAGGAGAAGCGCCTTCTGGTAGCTTTCTGCTACATGGTACACGACAGTCCATATCCACCGGAGGAACTCAGGAGCCTTGTTGAATCCGGCGCGAAAGACCAGCAACTGCTCGTGGGTGCAGACGCCAACGCACATAATAGCGTGGGGAGCCCCGACATCAACGACAGAGGTAAGTCACTCTTAGAATTTATACTTTCAACTAATTTATCTGTAGCAAATGTGGGGAGGAGCATACATACGTAAGACCCACTTCATCAAATGTACTAGATATAACACTCTTCACAGGACAAAGTACTATGCTATCGGGATGGAGATTCCTTAAAAGACCATTCTTCTCAAATCACAAGTACATCCAATTCGAATACGTATTCGATTATTCGCCAAAGCTGACAGTCTACAGAAACCCCGGAATACAAACTGGGAAAAGTTTAATAAGACACTCGCCATACGTCCGGGCGCAGTAAAATCCGCAGATGACATAGAAACGTCCCTAGAGACCCTTTCCAAGGAATTACTGGATACGTATCATGCATCAAGCCCAGAATTGAAAACTAAAAAGAGGACCAAGCCACCCTGGTGGAACCTCAGGGAATTCTTCAGAATTGCCAAGCAGGCGAAAGATGATGTCATCAACGAAGAATACAAAACCCTACTTAGAGAATACAAAAAATTGGTTGTCTGTAAAGTCGGTTTACTGACGTTGAACGTGACAACGTCTTACGAAAATACTGATGGAATGGTAGCATTTACTTAAAACGTTGTCACGTTCAACTATCGTCAGTAAACCGACTTTACAGACAACCAATTTTTGAATACATTTTATATTCAAGGAAATTGCAAAATTTACTTTATTTATGACCGAATAATTTTCAATTTAATACACAAAAGTTCTTAGTTTAACAACGAATCATTCTCAATTATTTGACACTGGGTAAAAAAATTATGTAAAATTAAGAGAGGGAGGCTGTAAATGGCCAGTATCTGGAGAGGATCAGGCTGTGCCGGCTGCAAATGGCCAGTTTCTGGAGAGGATCAGGCAGTGCCGGCTGCAAATGGCCAGTTTCTGGAGAGGATCAGGCAGTGCCGGCTGTAAATGGCCAGCTTCTCGAGAGGATCCTTCAGTGCCGGCTGTAAATGGTCAGTTTCTGGAGAGGATCAGGCAGTGCCGGCTGTAAATGGCCAGTTTCTGGAGAGGATCAGGCAGTGCCGGCTGTAAATAGCCAGTTTCAGGAGAGGATCAGGCATTAGTGCCGGCTGCAAATAGCCAGTTTCTGGAGAGGATCACGCAGTGCCGGATGCAAATGGCCAGTATCTGGAGAGGATCAGGCAGTGCCGGCTGCAAATGGCCAGCTTCTCGAGAGGATCCTTCAGTGCCGGTTGTAAATGGTCAGTTTCTAGAGAGGATCACGCAGTGCCGGATGCAAATGGTCAGTATCTGGAGAGGATCAGGCAGTGCCGCCTGCAAATGGCCAGTTTCTGGAGAGGATCAGGCAGTGCCGGCTGCAACTGGCCAGTTTCTTGAGAGGATCAGGCAGTGCCGGCTGTAAATGGCCAGTTTCAGGAGAGGGCAAGGCATTAGTGCCGGCTGCAAATGGCCAGTTTCTGAAGAGGATCAGGCAGTGCATGATGCAAATGGCCAGTTTCTGGAGAGTTTCAGGCAGTGCCGGCTGCAAATGGCCAGCTTCTCGAGAGGATCCTTCAGTGCCGGTTGTAAATGGTCAGTTTCTGGAGAGGATCAGGCAGTGCCGGCTGCAAATGTCCAGCTTCTCGAGAGGATCCTTCAGTGCCGGCTGAAAATGGCCAGTTTCTGGAGAGGATCAGGCAGTGCAGGATGCAAATGGCCAGTTTCTGGAGAGGATCAGGCAGTGCCGGCTGTAAATGGCCAGCTTCTCGAGAGGATCCTTCAGTGCCGGCTGTAAATGGTCAGTTTCTGGAGAGGATCAGGCAGTGCCGGCTGTAAATGGCCAGTTTCTGGAGAGGATCAGGCAGTGCCGGCTGTAAATAGCCAGTTTCAGGAGAGGATCAGGCATTAGTGCCGGCTGCAAATAGCCAGTTTCTGGAGAGGATCACGCAGTGCCGGATGCAAATGGCCAGTATCTGGAGAGGATCAGGCAGTGCCGGCTGCAAATGGCCAGCTTCTCGAGAGGATCCTTCAGTGCCGGTTGTAAATGGTCAGTTTCTAGAGAGGATCACGCAGTGCCGGATGCAAATGGTCAGTATCTGGAGAGGATCAGGCAGTGCCGCCTGCAAATGGCCAGTTTCTGGAGAGGATCAGGCAGTGCCGGCTGCAACTGGCCAGTTTCTTGAGAGGATCAGGCAGTGCCGGCTGTAAATGGCCAGTTTCAGGAGAGGGCAAGGCATTAGTGCCGGCTGCAAATGGCCAGTTTCTGAAGAGGATCAGGCAGTGCATGATGCAAATGGCCAGTTTCTGGAGAGTTTCAGGCAGTGCCGGCTGCAAATGGCCAGCTTCTCGAGAGGATCCTTCAGTGCCGGTTGTAAATGGTCAGTTTCTGGAGAGGATCAGGCAGTGCCGGCTGCAAATGTCCAGCTTCGAGAGGATCCTTCAGTGCCGGCTGAAAATGGCCAGTTTCTGGAGAGGATCAGGCAGTGCAGGATGCAAATGGCCAGTTTCTGGAGAGTTTCAGGCAGTGCCGGCTGCAAATGGCCAGCTTCTCGAGAGGATCCTTCAATGCCGGCTGTAAATGGTAACGCTATACGCATCCAAGAAGATGCTTAGCTGCACATGCTGAGGTCTACCCAACAATAGCGCTCGAAACTATACTCGGAATCGACCCCATAGATATCCACGCGCAAGACAGCTCAACGCCTAGTTGCAGCAGGAAACATGTCGCTACAGGGCATAGTTCAATTGGGCGAGACATCTCTTTGTCTCTGTTGGACGAAGATATGCACTACGGTCAGTACACTCAAGTGGCCCTTCAAAACCAAGCACGTGCTTGTTGGGCTTAGGTGTTAATAGCGCGAAAGAAAAGTATAGGTAAAAGAATGCGAGGAAATATAAACTTCTATTAGCCAGCTCGATTGCTATCTTGCATGTGTACTAAGTAGGTTAAGATTAATGTTTTTAGTTTAGGAAGGCTATCTAAAGATGAGGTAATTCTTTACAAACCA
The DNA here is from genome assembly GCA_014170255.2 of Drosophila triauraria. Taxonomy (NCBI): domain Eukaryota; kingdom Metazoa; phylum Arthropoda; class Insecta; order Diptera; family Drosophilidae; genus Drosophila; species Drosophila triauraria. The sequence continues at coordinate 9,557,271 of JABJVT010000007.1, forward strand.
TTATAGTTTGCACACAATACTCTAAAGCAGGGGTGCTCAATGCTATGGCACGCGGGCACATTTGTTTTTGTTTCGGCACTTAGCATACGGAGCGGCACTCGCCATACTTTCCTAGGGCACACGCCGGTTCCTCTTTGTGTCGCTATTCGTATCAAGCCAAGCCAATAACAATTCCATTGAATTTTTTTTTTCTCCTCAACTCACAATGCAAAGTGTTGTTGTCTTGTTATCGGCTCTGCACTGACAAAAAAAAGTTTTGTTGCGTTTTTGGATAGAATTTGATTTAAGTTTGATTTTAGTTTATTGTGGACCAGCGACGCGTGCATTTTTTTAATTTAACTTTTTTTCTTTCAGTGTTCATTTTGTAGCAATAAAACGGCGTCGATACATGTGTGCGTGTGTTTTCTTTTGCTTGTGCTGGTAAGGGCACTGCCGTAAGGCAATTTTGAGCACCCCTGCTCTAAAGGGTTCATACATTTCATACAATGTTCTGCATTTGTGCAAAACTAAAGGCAGGTAGGATTTTGTGGTCCTACATGGTACGTGGAAATTCAACTGACCCAATAGATCGCTGCTTTCCAAGTCACCACGGATCAGATTATACATAAAGACAATGCCTAACATCGTTCTACGGTTTGCTAAGGAAGGAAGGTTAATCAGGAGAAGTCTACTAGAATAAGAGGGCAACCTAAGGTTTGCATCCCAGTTTAAGCCACGAAGAGCGAAAAGTAAAAAGTTCTTTTGAACTGACTCAATGCGTTTGCTGTGGACGTCCCACTGGGGACTCCAAACGCAAGATCCATATTCTAGAATAGGAGGAACTAACGAAGTGTATAAATTCTTCGTGACGTAGGGGTCATCGAATTCCTTCGACCACCGTTTAGTAAGTCCAAGCACACCCCTGGCTTTATTCACAATGAACGGAATTTGATCAATAAACTCCAGTTTAGGATCTAGACGGATACCCAAATCGTCAACTAGAGTGATCCTTTCCAAAGAGCAGTAGTTCAGCGTATAAGTCTCAAGCATGGGAGAGACACGTGAGAATGTCATCAGCTTGCATTTAGAGGCAATGAGGTTTAATAAGTTTGCATTGCACCATGTTTGAAAGTTACTAAGATCTGTTTGTAAGTTCGACTGGCAAGCGCTGTCCTTGTATTGCACACAAAGTTTAACGTCGTCACATGAGTACTCTGGAGTTAGTCAAGACTTTGGGCAGGTCGTTAATAAATAATGTAAAAAGAAAGGGACCTAGGTGGCTCCCTTGCGGGACACCAGAGGTCACCCGGAGAACGTTCGACAAGTTGTTTTTAAAGAGGACCTTTTGCGTCCTGCCATTCAGATAACTTGAGATCCATCTGAGAAGATCGACAGGAAAACCCATTAAGTCGAGTTTCCTAACAACAGGGAATGATAAACGGAGTCAAATGCTTTACTGAAATCAGTATAGATCACATCTGTCTGAAAATGTTGTGGAAAGCCCTTATAATGAAAGAAGTGAGCTTCAGAAGGTTAGTAGTCGTTGATCTTCGTTCAATAAATCCATGTTGGCATGGAGAAATAACAGATCTACAATGGTGCTGCAAATGGGGAGTAATTACGTTTTCGAAAAGTTTTGGGATGGCTGACAACTTAGAGATTCCTCTATAGTTGTTAGCATCCACTTTGCTACCTTTTGTGGAGAGGAATCACGAATGATTCCTTCCAAATAAGGGGAAATGGGGAAGTTTCTAAGGATAAGGTAAACCATTTTAGAAGTGGACTGCACAGGGACTCGGCACAATACATAAGCACACATCCTAGTATTCCGTCGGGACCTGGCTAATAAACCGGCTTGACACATTGAAGATCTAGGATTGAAGATTAGGTTTGATTTGGGCATGCTAAGAATAGGTCTAGTTTGAACCGGATGACGGAGAATAAGTAGTTTGAAAAAATGAGCGAAAAGATCGCGATTTTTTATCATTGTTTGCTGTCGTATTTTCAAATGAAAGCGAGGAGGATGTGTAATAGGCTTACGTTTAGTGTTGACAAAATTATAAAACTGTTTTGGGTCCTGCGCAAACTGAACCCTACAACGAGTCAAATAGTTTTTATAACACTGCGCGTTAAGCACGGTAAACTTTGACCGACTCTTAAATAGCGAGAATGAACAGCTTGAGAACCGTTACGTTTAAATTTAAAATAGAGATTGAACTTGACATTTTGAGGCGAACACATTCGGTAAAAAGTAGTTCATGGCATTGTAAAATATCCATGGCACTCACCAGGTCAGTGCACATGTAGAGATCGGACCAATCAAATTCAGATATGAAATTATTCAGCCGTCGAAAATCCGCCTTACGCAAGCGGTGAACTTTCTTATCTGGCCGATCAGACTTATTCTCCATAGCAGTCCCAATATCGATAGTCACATCGAAAGTACATACCATCCTACTTTCGATGTTCGATCTTCGGGTTGCGTCAAGGGCGGACCGTAACCAAACTGACTCTTGCCGGATCAGAGACAAAGCAGAGGTCTAGCAAGCGATCTTTATTATTATTATTATTATTATTTATTTCGATAAATTCCTAACGCTACAGTATTTCTACTATTATCTTAGCGCTCTAGTCACAACTGATTTCAAACAATTTTGATTACTTATTTACTAAAATTTATGTAAATACTTAATATAAACATTATTTTATTGTAATTATTATTTTACTATTTTCCTACTGTGTGTTTGCAAAGTGTTCCCTAATTTTTGTGGTAAATTTATGTATATTTTTATTGATTTGGTTTTATGCGGAAGTTGATTCCAAAGCCGAATAGTTAGTATAGAAGTGCTTGTCAGAGCTAGCCAGAGTAGTTTTGATAGGAATTATATTTTTGGTGCGTTGCGAAGCAGATAGATTTATCATGTCATAGTCAGGTTGTTTCGTGTAAACTATTTTGTGGAGGAGTGTCAATGCTTTAAGTTTCATCCAATTCGTCATACTTATATCAAAAATCCTATTTGAGTAACACGTAACATGGTCATATCTCTTAACATTGAATACATAACGGACTATACTGTTGAACGCTGCATTTAATTTGTGTTGGCTGGCTGCATCACATCTTCCGAAAATCTCAACCCCATAAAATAGTACGGATGTTAAGCACGCCTTGGCGACCATAAGCCGTATATTCAGTTGGAGGAAGTGCTGCGATAAGGATAGGTTCCTAAGCACACCATATGTTTTCCCCTACTGCTTTATTAACCTGGTCAGTCCATGATAGGGTATTATTTAACGTGATGCCTAGGTTCTCCGCCTTAGCAACATACTCAATTTTTTTGCTCCCTATGGTAAGATTATTTAAATTGTCAGTATTAGACGGAAATTACATTTAGACGGATTTAAACTGAGACCATTTTTACATGCCCACTCACTAACATGTAAGACATTAACACAATCACTAATTTGACACAAGGGACGACTAACATACATTTGAACATCGTCTGCATACATATGGACTTCACAGTTAGACAGTACATTCGGCAGATCATTTATGTAGATCATGAACAACAGGGCCCTAGGACAGAGCCCTGAGGGACACCACGTTTAACGGGCATATAGTTCGACTTTTTCATTTGTACAACTGCTTGCTTACAGCTACTTAAATAAGAGTACAGAAGACTTAGTGCAGTGTCAGAAAATTGTAAGGAACTTTCAACTTTGTCAAAAGAATTTTGTGATTCACGGTGTCAAATGCTTTGCTAAAGTCAAGAAGTGTCAGGAATGTTACGTCGTTTTTATCTAATTTTCGTCTGATGTCTTCTACAACTTTAATTAAAGTAGTTGTGCAGCTTCTATTTTGTCGAAACCCAGATTGCTTGCTACTTAGTTAATTATTAGTGGTAAAAATTATTTATTTATATTGTAATAAGTTGCTCAAACGTCTTTTACCAAAAATGGAAGGATAGATATAGGCCTAAAATCACGGTTCGATTTGGGTATTGGAATAATCTTTCCTATTTTCCACTGCTCAGGGTACATACAAGTTGTAAATGCAAAATTTTTTATATGTGTAATATGCCCCAATATGTGGGGCAGCAATATTTTAATAAACTTGGGGCTCATATCGTCTAAGCCAACAGCATTTGATTTAATTTTTAAAATAGCCTCTAGGACATCACACTGACTAACACATGCAAAATCAAACATATTAATACAATTATTAGTCAGAACTGGACAGACATAAGCATTAGAGTCAGCTTCAGGTACATTAAGGTCAGTAAATTTTTGAATTAGGTCAGTTACCTCAATATCGTCATTTTTTCAGGTACTGCTGTGCCTATTCCGAGACTTTTGACCATGACTATGTTGACTATCCATGTTTGTTGAGAGGATGTTGCATTTTTAAATTTTGAGTAATAGAATGCTCGTTTAGCATTCTTAATTAAAATATTAACTTCTTGTCTGCTTTTCTTGTACTGTCTGTAAAATATTCTATTCTATATCGTTTCCACTTGTCACAATTATAGTCCCGCTTTTTATTGCATTTTTATGTAAGTATTAAACCATGAACTGGCAGCCGGCTTTATGATTTTAGTCTTAATCGGAACGAACTTGTCCTATAAATATTTAACATTTGCTTGGAATATATAAACCTGTTCATCAACCGAAGTCAACGAATAGATCACATTCCAATTGCACAGACAACATTCATTCGATAGTAAGTCATAATTAATGTCCCTAAAGTTTCTATATTGAATTATATGGTTTTTATAGTCAAGTTTTAGTTTGTACGTCAAAAAATAGGGTCATGTCTTGAGAAAACAGGTACCGATAGCTGATCATATAACAATATGTTATTTTTATTATTAACTAAGAATATGTCAAGAAGAGTATTGCAGGTTGTTGTAAAAGTGTGGGTACGCTAGAGTTTACAAGATGAAAATCTAGCGATTCCATTTCGTCCGAGAGATGTCGTTCCACCAAAATATTGCTGTTTAGGTCCCCAGTTATAATAATGTTCCTATACGTCAAAGAAAGGTTATATAGCGTGTCAATCAGGTTCGAGTAGTTAGTATTTTTGTGTGGTCTATATATACAGCCAACTAGGGTTTTATTGTTGTTTCGCATATTAGTCAGTTCTAGAAACAGATATTCAATCGGGCTGTCCACTGGATGTTTAAGTACTTCTTTACATTTTAAACGCGTACTGACAAATATAGCAACACCTCCCGCGTGACTCATACGATCAGAACGATAAACATTAAAACCATCACAAACAGTTAATGAATTACTTAAGTCTTGGACAAACCACGTTTCTGACACACAAATTATATCTATATTGGACTGGACAAACATATATCTAAATTCATCAATTTTGTTAACGAGACTCTGAGCATTTATATGACATATATGTAGACGTTGTTTTTGTTTTGCTAATATTCTGACCATTTTATAACTATTCGGCTTTGTAATATCTATACTGGCTTGCATATTAAAATTAATTTTATCATATAATGTTGAGATTGCAGATGCACACAAATTTTGAAGAGATTGCTTTATAGAAACACACAGAAAGAGAGACAAAACAATTAATGAGATAGTTCTTAAGAGTAAAATTAAAAGAGAAATGATTACAAAAGTTACATTATTAGGAGCGAAAAGATCTTATCTGGCTGCTGAGTAGCTGACTCCGCGACGCTGCTTACATCTGCTGAGCTTTGCTCTGTATCATCTGGATCAGCTTGCAGTTGAGAGAGCTTTTGCAAGCTGTCAACGCAAATTACTCTCCCTCTCATTCTTCTTGACATGCACAAGCGAACGGAGGCAGAACACCGCAGTCAATAACTTTTGTTTTTCATCTGCATCGCTTCCTTGAAAATTTTGTAGTTCTCCTTTGTGAGCTGTTCGTTTAGATAAATGAGAGCATCCGACTGAAAGCCCATTAAACGTAGCGTTAGTTGTTGTTTGGCCCTCTTCTGAACGTCGCAGCCGTGTAAAATCTAATTTTATTGTCCATCTTGACAATAATAATAGGGTCAACAACTGTGTTCGCCCTATGTCTAGCAGCCTCGGTGCCGGTGTTACACCCAGTGAAAAGAAAGGGTAAGAGAGCGATCGCAGCGATTCCCCTTGGACGAAAGGCACACCATGCAGACGGATGTCATGCGCAACAGTTAACGTTGACTGGTCAGCAAGTTTTTTCTCCAGATTGCCGACTTGGGCCTGTAGCCCCTGGACATCATTAGCTTGTTTCTCCAACTGCTCAACGCGCTGGAGTAGACTCTGCATGTCCCGGCTCACTCCCTCAATTCGGTCGTGGAACATTTGAAGAATGCGCTGCTCCGACTCCCCAAACTTAGTAGATATGAAATCCGCCTGCTCCAGGAATCTCTTGGCATTAATCTCCTCCTGCTCCTCAAATCGTTTGTTTAGGATTTTGATTACCATTGAAGTAGCTGCTTCGCAGGCTGCAGTCGCCTTGATGTCTCCAGATGAGTTTTCCGGGTACGCTTGGGAACGGGTGTCATTTTTGTTGGATAGTGTAAGAAAGTGGATGTTGTGAAAGTGTGTGTGTTAAGCTATTTTGCAGGTGTTGTTGTTTTATGTCTTGCGGCTTGGCAATGTAGACTTTGTTTGCGTCGGCTTGCAGAAAATGTTGTGCTGGTTTTAAATGTCCAGGAACGCAGATTTATATAAAATACCGGTTCACATCAAACTCTAGGTACTTCCCACAAAAACTTATTAGATTTTGGAAGTTAAACTTTAAGTAATTATTGTATAATTTGATTATTTCTTGGAGCTTGTTTTGGCGCACAACTTATCAACTCGATAATCGACAATCAATCTAAGGAATCGTACATGGTTGACTTGAGACAACGAAATGTCAAAAAAGCCATCAAAAAAATCGTGACGTGCAGTAGTTAAAAGTGTGAGAGGATTCAGTTGTGGACCAAATAGCTCCAGGAATGTTAAAATCACCAGGAACAATTAAATGGACCCTATCCGAAAGTCTATTGGAGACCGACTGGATAGCGGAGAGGTGGTTCCAATAAATAGGAAGTTCTGACTAGGGAGGAATGAAGGAACATGTAATAAAAGTAAAACTACCATTAAATGATAGCTTAACACAAAGGAATTCAACATCGTTGCATTCCTCGAAAGCTAATACTTCAGAAGTGAGGTTTGAGTCAACCGCAATGAGGACCCCGCCCCTCGCCCGGAAGGCCGATCAAGCCTGTACGTTGTATACACAGCTGGAAAAACTTCGGAGTTTAGGATCTCCGGCTTCAACCAGGTTGATCAGTATATGATCAGTATATCTGACTACATGATACCCACAACTTACCAAGATGTCAAAACAACAACATTCATGGGACCGGACGACTGGAAAAACGGTCAGGACCATAATGAACACGTCTACATTTAAACCGAAGGCTCAAAAATGGAAGGAGGAGTAGGAGCGGGCATATACTTTACAGACCCTGAGAAAAGGCTGTCGTATAAGCTACCAAGCCAATGCCTCGTATTTGTGTAAATTCTTTGCTATAAACCACCAGCGTTTATTTAAAACCTCAATTTTGTGTCAATAATAAATCACCGTTTCACTTCGCCTGTGCATGCAGCTGTTTCTGTGTATTAATAACTATACTAATTGCATTAGTTTTTGTGCAGCGTTTGCTTAACTTCTATTTTGCATTCCTCTTTGTGCTTTATCCGTTACGCCAAAATTATTATTTGCTCGCTCTTAGTGCACGGTACTACTTTTATTTTTTTCTTAACATCTGACTGGTACAGTGGTAAGTCACTATAATGTCTTCTTGTGTTGTCTGTGTAATTAAAAATAACAAGAAAGTAATTTCTGCAGAGGACCCTATTATTGGCTGCTGGCTGTGTGACAATATCGTGCACTTCAAGTGCTGAAAATATTTCTAAAAACATTGGATTACGCTACTGCTGTGAAACTTGTCGCGTTGTTAAAAAGGAAATGATGTCCATAATCAGGAAAACCGAAAATGGTTTTAAGGAGCTACTTGTTAGTTTTCGCAAAACTAATGAGGTGCTCCTGGCGCTGGACTCCCAGTTTAATGGCCTTAATCTATTAAATGTCCCCTAAGCGAAAAAAACCACGGTTGGCGCACAACATTTGGGCGGATCCCAATAACTCGCCGCGAGTTCTCAACAGCTGACACCCTAGGCACAGCCCCCGACTCCAATATATCTAACTCCAATAATATTAAGATCGGGGGCGATAAAAGATTCGGCCTCCGAATGTGAAGAGGGAGAGGCAGCGCCTCCACTTATATCCGTCGTGTCCGCTAAGGGGTCCGAATCAATGACCTTACAGAACCCCATTCAGAAATCTCACCAGGGTATCAGGCCTGGAATACCGGCCGATAGTACTACAAATGTACTACCAAAAGCTTTAATAGCTATTCCACCAACGAAACAAATATTTGTTTCGCAGCTTTCACCTAATCAAACATCTGAGTATGTTAGTATCTATATCCTAGGTCGCACTAAAGCCGAAGAACCCAAGATTAAGGTTGAAAACTCAAATTTTCTTATGCCAGGGATATTTCATCTTTCAAAATAAATGTGCCTGACGAACATTTTAACAAAATATTATCTGCTGCCTTCTGGCCTAAGTATGTTGTTGTTAAGGAGTGCGAAACTAAGAAAAAGAAAAAGCAGCCTGTAGGGTTAGTTTACCCAGACCAGACAAAACCATTGTGCCATCTATTTCGTCCGCTTTAAAAACTAACCAATTCTCTCCTTCTTTTCTATCAAAATGTAAGCCTCTTCTTACGTAGTAAGCTTCCCAAATTGTATTCTGACAATCATTCATTTGCATGCCAGGTGATTGTGTTCACAGAAACCTGGCTAAAGCTGAAGATTCTATGCTCCGAAGTTTTTTCAGTTGTGTACACAACGTACAGGCTAGATCGGTCTTCCAGGCGAGGGGGCGGTGTCCTCATTGCGGTTAACGCCAACCTTACGTCTGAACTATCAACTTTCGAGGAATGCAGCGATGTTGAATTCCTCTGTGTGAAACTATCATTTAGTGGTTGTTTTACTTCCTATTAATTGGAACCACCTTTCCGCTATTCAGGCGGTCTCAAATTGACTTTCGGACAGGGACCATTCAGTAGATCTAGGTGATTTTAACATTCCTAGGGCTATTTGGTCTACAAATAAAACCTCAATACCCTTTTAACTACAGCACGTCACGACTTTATTGATGGCTTGTTTAACATTTCGCTGTCTCAAGTCAACCATGTATGAAATTCCTTAGATCGCTTGCTTGATCTCTGCTTTGTCTCTAAACCGGGAAGAGTCAGTTTGGTTAGGGTCCCGCCCTTGACGCAACCTGAAGATCCATACCATCATACTTTCGATGTGACTATCGATATTGGGACTACTATGGAGAATAAGTCTGATCAGCCAGCTAAGAAAGTCCACTGCTTTCGCAAGGCGGATTTTCGACGGTCCGATCTCTATTTGTCCACTGAAATGGTGGATGCCATGGATATTTTGTACAGTGCCATGTAGTCCTTTTTAATGAATGTGTTCCGTTATACTATACGTCAATCTCAAATAAGCCTCCCTGGTTTATTGACTCGCCTCAAAAACATTAAGTCCAAAGATTGGATTATAAATTTAAGCGCAACGGTTCTCAAGCTGTCTATTCTTGCTACTTAGCGGCTCGCTTATCGTGCTTAAAGCACAGTGTTATAAAAATTATTTGATTCGTTGTAGGGTTCAGTTCGCACAGGACCCAAAACTGTTTTATAATTTTGTCAACACTAAACGTAAGCCTATTACACATCCTTCCTTCCTAGCTTTCATTTGAAAATACGACAGCAAACAATGATCAGGAAATCGCCGATCTTTTCGCTCATTTTTTCAAACTACTTATTCTCCGTCATCCGGTTCAAACTAGACCTATTCTTAGCATGCCCAAATCAAACCTAATCTTCAATCCTAGCTTAAACGAAAGCTCCCATCTTGTGGATCTTCAACGTGTCAAGCCGGTTTATTCGCCAGGTCCCGATGGAATACAGGCTGTACAGTCCCCTTCTAAAATTGTTTACCCTTTCCTTAGATACATCCCAAGTCCCCCTTTTTTGGAAGGAATAAGTCTGATCGGCCAGATAAGAAAGTTCACCGCTTTCGTAAGGCGGATTTTCGACGGCTGAATAATTTCATATCTGAATTTGATTGGTCCGATCTCTACATGTGCACTGACATGGTGAGTGCCATGGATATTTTTACAATGCCATGAACTACTTTTTACCGAATGTGTTCGCCTCAAAAATGTCAAGTTCAATCTATATTCTAAATTTAAACGTAACGGTTCTCAAGCTGTTCATTCTCGCTATTTACGGGTCGGTCAAAGTTTACCGTGCTTAACGCGCAGTGTAATAAAACTATTTGACTCGTTGTAGGGTTCAGTTTGCGCAGGACCCAAAACAGTTTTATAATTTTGTCAACACTAAACGTAAGCCTATTACACATCCTTCCTCGCTTTCATTTGAAAATACGACAGCAAACAATGATCAAAAATCGCCGATCTTTTCGCTCATTTTTTCAAACTACTTATTCTCCGTCATCCGGTTCAAACCAAACCTATTCTTAGCATGCCCAAATCAAACCTAATCTTCAATCCTAGCTTAAACGAAAGCTCCCTTTTTGGATCTTCAATGTGTCAAGCCGGTTTATTAGCCAGGTCCCGACGGAATACTAGGATGTGTGCTTATGTATTGTGCCGAGTCCCTGTGAAGTCCACTTCTAAAATGGTTTACCTTATCCTTAGAAACTTCCCCATTTCCCTTATTTGGAAGGAATCATTCGTGATTCCTCTCCACAAAAAGGTAGCAAAGTGGATGCTAACAACTATAGAGGAATCTCTAAGTTCTCAGTCATCCCAAAACTTTTCGAAAGTGTAATTTCTCCCCATTTGCAGCACCTGTGTAGATCAGTAATTTCTCCATGCCAACATGGATTTATTAAACGAAGATCCAACGACTACTAACCTTCTGGAGCTCACTTCTTTCATTATAAGGGGCTTTCCACAACATTTGCAGACAGATGTGCTCTATACTGATTTCAGTAAAGTATTTGACTCCGTTAATCATTCCCTTCTTGTTAGGAAACTCGATTTAAAGTCGAACTGCTTGCCTTTGCGAAAACCACCTCGATCCTTTAGGTAAAATCTCGTAAAATTCGTCAGGTCCATACAAACCCATCCGGATAATTAGGGGCCATATTGGTCTATGTGAGACTATGTGAGTGCCGTCCGGGTTAAACTAACCTAACCTAAGATAAAAAAAATACGCAAGCCTCTTTAAAAATACAAGAAAGCTGGTCCTCCGCATGTCTATACTCAATATTTATCAGTCAGGTCCCAATTTCTTGCGCTGAATTCTAAACTTTATTCACAATATCTTACCCAATCAAAAATTATATGTTTTCAGCGACCTTTTACTTTTGTAAAGGGTTTTAGCTGAAACTCGAGGTAATATTTGCTCAAATACATATGTAATTTGAGATTCGGCCAATGCCAAGATCACACACTGATCATTAAATAGCAAGGATTGTTCAGACGCGTTTCAATCGACTTCCAACTTTCGACCTCGTCGGTGAACATTTTGCTGCCTATTTAAACGACCGTGTCCCTGATTCCCGACGTGGGAAGTTTATGGAACGCGTCGCAAATATTTTTCGGCTGTGCTATTGATGAAGGACCAGATGGGGAAGCTTTTAACTTCTTCACCTCTTGTGTATGTCTTTGACTTTTGTGTCGGCTTTGAAAGTTACTACGAGCTTTCCAAAAGCGACTAGGTAGTCGTAAAGACGTTTGCGTCCTTAATTTAATTAGTTGTGTACTACGTAGGCACTAATGTGAGTTGGTTGATCGTAGATAAAGGTTCACAGACGAGTTTTGAAAGTTTGAAGTCTATTGAAACGCGTCTAGATAATTCTTGCTATATCTTATCTAATGTAGAAGTGATTTCCAATCTGATCCAAAACAATTCTACAATTTCGTTAATTCTAAATGCAAGTCTAATGACCATCCTCCATCGCTTTGTTTCCTTGGCATATCCAACCTATTCGCAACGTTTATGAAACTTCGTATACTTTTGACACATACTCTGCTGGTCCTGACAATATACCAAGCTTTGTCCTTAAGCACTGTGCCCAAGATCTATGTCTCCCTTTGTTCTATCTTTTCAATCTTTCCCTCCACCAATAGGCTCTAGAAAAGATATCGCAAATTACCGTGCCATCGCCAAGCTCTATTCAGTAAAGCATTTGACTCTGTAAATCACTCACCCTCTTCAAAATTTATCTCTTTAAAGATTCCCCTTCTATTCTCAAATAGATCGCTTCTTATTTGTCAAACCGTACTCACGTGATTTGTTCAATACTGTTCTGTCTAATGTTATCAAGTTCACATCCGGCAGTCACCTGGCCCCACTGCTCTTTTCTTGTTTATAAACGACCTTCCAAAGTGATATCCTACACATCTGTTCTAATGTATGCCGATGATGTCAGGATCTGTAAGTAATTTCTTATATTTTCCCCAGGGAATTTAAGCTGGGCTTATAATAAATTCCTGCCGAGATACCGATAAAGGCATAAATTAATTGACCTACCATCCCTACATCTAGTGTGTAGTGGGGTGATCTTCGTCAACAAGCTTGGCCTTCTTGGCCTTATCGACTTTACTTGGTTATGTTGATATAGCTGTCCCTTCAAGATTTACTTGTTCTTTCCGTCCTTTACGTTTGCCCTATGTATACCAAATTATGCTAAGGAAGACCTATTTCAAGTTATATGTAACAATTACAGTTCTGTGAATCATATCTTGTCATTTGATCAATCCCTTGATGTTATTACAAATAATATTTAGTCGTTCCTAGAATCGTCTGAATTGTAACTATGTTTCCTTAAATGGGGAAAGTTTATTTCTTTTCCTCTTGTGTTTGACTTTGAACTTTATCGCTTGTTGAAAGCTACATAGAGCTTTCTATAAGCCTGTGGCTGGTGTAAGCAGCCGATTTGACGTAAATGCATGATTTTTAATGCGAACGACTTTTGGGCGTGTGTTCAGTGTTTGTCAATGTTTATATTGGCGACCTATGTTTGTTAATGAAGGGCTCTAGCTAACTCGAGGTCATAATCGGCTTAATTTAAGGTCATAATCGGCTTTAGTCAAGGATAATATTCACTACTCCCGCAACGTCCTTGAAAAGTTCGAAATTTCAAGGACGTTGCGGGGATAGTGATAGTTGTTGTGCTTTCATTTGACATGGTTTTACAACTTTTCCGCACCCAGCGTCATCGAAAATCAAAAAGTTGATTTTCGAAACACTCTACTGTACATCAAGAACTGTGTGTGATCATGGCATAAAATCGAGTCTTGATTTACGTATGAGAAATTAAGCCGATTATGCCCTCGAGTTAGCTAGAACCCTTCGTTGTCTTAAATGTTTAAAACCATATTGCTCAGAATTTAAGTACAATGCTAACAGATATTTGTTAAGTTAAATGAATAAATAAATAAATATCACGACAATACATTCTTGGGGCAATGCAGCTTTTGATCTAAACTTTTGACTTTACGGACCGACAGCAAAGGTGACGTATGCACTCTGCTCTTAGCGTTACTTCGCCATGCTTAACGAACTGTTAAGTTATAAAGCTGGTTTACAGAAAAATTATTGCTACGTTTTTAGATTTCAGATACAAATATAAATAAATTCAAATACAATTTGTTGGCTTAATTAAATGCGCAGGAAAAGACCAAACAAACTAGTGAAATACGAAAACGACTTACCCACAACTGAGAATATCATGGTGTATCCCACTGGTGGCGATGTTGATACTTGGCATTCGTATATTCCCGAATCTCTTAATTGAGGAAACTTTATCTTTAAATATATTATACATTAAAACAAACATTAATCAATATATTTAAAAATAAGTATTTACAGTATATTTTGAACATAAAAGATTAACATGCAATTAAGTTAACTTCGGAAAGCCAAAGTTTGAATGGGCTTGCCGTTTGCAAATGAATATTCTACAACGAAACCAAAGGTTGGCTAATGAAGACAAATGTGGCTAGGAACATGTTAAGCAATACCCACAAAAAGACAAATGCGTCTAGGATCATCTTAAGCAAGACCCATTGCTGTTGCCAACACAAATGTAGATGTTGACAAAATTTAATCCTATTTATTCCTAAGCAACCCGCGTGTAATGCTACCTCATCAGATATATTGGATCCACGCCAGACATCTGCTAATATCGCAGTAGCTAAGTTAGCATTTTCCAGGTACTTATGGCAAGATCTGCATTCATTCATTTAAATAATATTCATTCAAAAATGGGACAAAAATTTCGTCCGTAACGGAAGAGCGTTAAACCCTCCAAAGTACTCATAATGCATGCAATGGTTTGGCCAGCCGCTTCCAACCAAAACAAGTGAGAAAGCTACAGTCGAGTGTGACCGACTGTGAGATACCCGGTACCCAAAGTATTGTGCGTGAAATTAAATAGCATAGGACATACGACATGGAAAAACAAAATGTTGACTAATGAAGACAAATGTTGCCAAAACGTGTTGAGCAAAGTTCAAAGAGACATATTCTGCAGCTGTACGCAGCAGAATTACTACTGCGCCCGAAAGCACGCAACACTTTTTTCGCTACTGCCGTTGTGGCTCAAGAGGAGAAGAAACTTTATTGTTTAATAACTTCCATGTTTATCATCCGATTTTACTCAAAATTTCAGATAAAGTCCGCAAATGCCTATTTATTTATTTAATCTATTTACTTTAAGCCAAAATTTACGACTATAGCTTATGTAAAGTTTTTACGGTTTTCGGGGCGGAAGTGGGCGTGGCCAAATTTTAAAACAAACGTGCAACAGATTCGAATGTTGTCACCAAATTTGGTAGCTCTAGCTCTTATAGTCTCTGAGATCTGTTGTTTCACACGGACAGACGGACAGACGGACAGACGGACATGGCTAGATCGACTCGTCAGGTGATGCTGATCAAGAATATATACACCTTAGGGGCTTGGAAATGCTTCCTTTATGTTACTGCGTTGCAAATTTCTGAACAAAATTATAATACCCTGCGAGAGTATAAAAACATTATATAGCGCTACTGCTGCAAGACTTGTCGCGATGATAAAAGTAGGGACCATAAATAATTATTACTGTTTTATTTTTAAATCAAAAATTATACACTTGGAATAGACTTTAAAAAGTAATGTATGTATATCTTTTAAGGGAACCCTTTCAGCGTTTGTTGTTGCTTTTGATCCTTTTTCAAGGATATGAAATAATATCGTCGAACTCTCAAGTACTGAATGAGAAAATTACAGTTGAGTTTTATTTTAAGCGAAAATAAATAACGAGGATCCGGCAACCCTTACTTTAACAAGAATAAACTTCCGATCAGCCAAATCTTTCTTTTGCGATTGGAACATTAAAGGAAACAGACGTGCTTTTTAACTTAACTTAAAAGCTCCGCGTGTGCAACATGACCTTTGCGAGCAAGTCCTAGTATATATAGGCATCCCATCCATTCGTGTTCCAAAACAGTATTGCAGCCGGCGCAGACCAAATTCGGTATGCTGCTTCTTCTTCCTCGTCGTCCCGCGTGTGTAAGAAGCCGGCAGGTGAGCAGTTTAAAATTCTGCAAACGCAAGGGCTATAGTAGTTGTGTTTTCTGGGTTAGATTGAAGCAAGTGCAGATTACTTGCAGTGCAAGAGAACAGTCTTGGCAGTCTGCTGAATTGCAGCAAGCGACCCAAATCTCCGCGAGCAGCTGAAACTTGCAGTAGGCGTCCCCAAACCTCGGCTCGTGGAGCACCTTGCGCTGCTGAAATTGGCGGCAGTCACTGACAAGGTCACATTTCGGCTTTCTTGCTGGACAGGTGCATTATTTCTTAGGTATGCCTAGATTAGCCCTGCAAAAGTTCGGGTTTAACCTCATTATATTCCCAGGCATCCAAAACTTTTGATCAGCAGCTAAACGTACAAGGAGCTGGCCCTCTCAAAACTGCACTCAGCTTAAAACTCAAGTGTCGGTCAGCAACTTGTGCGTGATTGGGGCAGCATCTGATCGAAAGTTCTGGCATAACCTCTCCTAGGCAGCACCTGGATTTAACCTCACTCGGACAAACTCTCAACCGGATTTAACCTCACTCGGACATACTCTCAATTGGACTTTACTTTACTTTCAACTGGATTTATTTTAACCTGGATTGTCACTCAACTAGATATAACCCCACATTGGCAAACGGTTTCGATAAGCTGTAGATCGCGCTGAGTCGCTGTCTTAACAACTTTTATAACGATTAATCGGCAGCGCAATCGCTAGTGTACCGCCCCATAAACGAATAATCATCAGCAACAGCAGATCGCGGTTATTAGGCCAAAAGAAGGCCATTTGAGTAATATTTTGGTAGTATTAAAGCAGGGGTGCTCAATGCTATGGCACGCGGGCACATTTGTTTTTGTTTCGGCACTTAGCATACGGAGCGGCACTCGCCATACTTTCCTAGGGCACACGCCGGTTCCTCTTTGTGTCGCTATTCGTATCAAGCCAAGCCAATAACAATTCCATTGAATTTTTTCTCCTCAACTCACAATGCAAAGTGTTGTTGTCTTGTTATCGGCTCTGCACTGACAAAAAAAAGTTTTGTTGCGTTTTTGGATAGAATTTGATTTAAGTTTGATTTTAGTTTATTGTGGACCAGCGACGCGTGCATTTTTTTAATTTAACTTTTTTTCTCTCAGTGTTCATTTTGTAGCAATAAAACGGCGTCGATACATGTGTGCGTGTGTTTTCTTTTGCTTGTGCTGGTAAGGGCACTGCCGTAAGGCAATTTTGAGCACCCCTGTATTAAAGTAACTTTAAAATACTTTCATTTATTATCATTATTCGACCCCATACTCATATTCTTTTCTTATAGTGTGCATACCATTCATTCGTTGGCATTATTATATCAAAACATTTTTATTAATTAACATTTAACTAGTACGTGAGTACACACACAAGTGTATTTGATAAACCAACCAATCACATACATAAAAAGATTATGATTATATCCTGAATTATTACTGAATTGAATTTGGAACTTTTGAATTATTTACTGATTATTACTGTTATATTTAAATATTAATCATTTCTTGCCTGCTTGTTAGGATAAGAAATGAAGTTTGAATTTTTTTTACCTTTAATTACACTTCGAACTCTTTTGACATTTATTATGGAATAAAGTAGAACTTTAATGGGCACCTGAGCTAAAAAGGTTTCACTTTTAATGGGTAAGGGCAACCAATCATTGAACGTCTTTACAGGTAGGGCGGGCCAAGCCGAAGAGCAATAACACCTGAGTTCTTCAAGAATAGGGTTTACAATAGCTCTCTTAAAATTTTGTTTGTTTATGATCGTCTGGACTGACTTTATCCTTCCCCAAGCCTTCCTAACTCTGTCTATAAATTTTATTGTGTGACGGTGATACTGACTAGGGAGTAACCGACTCCCTTGCCCCTTCCCTGAGCTAGGCCGTTCCCGTAGGCAGAGTATGCACCCAGCCGGTATCCACGCAACCGTGTTCGTCACAAAAGTAAAATGCAAAATCTATAAATCTTGGCGGGAAGGAATAGCTTGGCCAAAATGAATAATTTCGGGCGAGTTAATATTTTTCAAAGTCTATTCCAAGTGTCTAATTTTTGATTTGAAAATAAAACAATAATAATTATTTATGGTCCCTGCTTTTATCATCGCAACAAGTCTTGCAGCAGTAGTGCTATATAATGTTTTTATACTCTCGCAGGGTATTATAATTTTGTTCAGAAATTTGCAACGCAGTAACATAAAGGAAGCATTTCCAAACCCCTAAGGTGTATATATTCTTGATCAGCATCACCTGACGAGTCGATCTAGCCATGTCCGTCTGTCTGTCAGTTGCTACGAAAACTAGTCTTCCAGTTTTAAGTTATCTGAATAAAACTTTCCAGATTATTTTCTTTCTATTGCAGTTAGTATGTATGTTGGAAAGGCTGCAATCGGTCCACTTTATCTTATAGCTGTCATAGGAACGATCGGAAAATGAATGAAAGGAAAATTATAGTTTTTGCTTTTCAATGTATTTTTACAAATTTCGAGATATAGCTGGTTTTATGGACTTAGAAACGGTTTTAATTTCTTTAGGATCGGTCAGCCATATCATAAACCTACCATAGAAGGATCTGTCGATTTATATGAAAATGTAAAATTCTACATATAATATGTAAAATGTGTAGGTAAATGTTATAACAAGAAAGAAAGCTAACTTCGGCAAGCCAAAGTTTATGTACCCATAATCAGATAATAAAAAAATAAAAATAAGGAATCTTATATATCGTTTTAATCATAAATCTTTAAAACAACGAAAAGCTGCTAATTTGGACCGATGGCTCATATGTCAGCTACAAGATATAGTGTTCCGACTTCAATGAAATTTTAAATGTATGGCTTTCATTAAATAAAAACGCCATTTACTAAGTTTTATTCCAATATCCTTAAAAACAACGAAAGTCGACTAATTTGGAGAGATTTTCAAAGTCAGTGTAAGAGAGGCTGCAGTGAAGCAAACGTCTACATTTCTTAAGTTGATAATTCAAACTGATTTTATTAGGAGCGGCCTCCACTTTATATATCACGCAGGGATTCAAATTACATATACATATAGCTTAGTGTTTTGTGTTTGGTGATGCTGATCAAGAATATATATACTTTATGGGGTCGGAGATGCTTCCTTCACTGCGTTGCAAACTTCTGGACAAAATTTTAATACCCTGCAAAGCTATAAAATACCGCAACTTCGCCTGGGGCGCAAGCGAAATTTTCCTACTTCCTTTTCTTCAATATTTTTACAGCCATAAAAAACGGAGATTTTCATAACTTACTTACTTGACTTACGTTTGTACGCTTTACCAAACAAAGGCGCAAGACTGCTAGTGCTATAAATATAAGCTTACCCTTGTCGCACTAGGATATTAAGAAATAAATAAATAAAATAAATAGTCTCTGAGATCTGTTGCTTCACACGGACGGACAGACTGCAGAACGGAAAAGTGTTAGCAAGAAATAACGAAAAAAAAACAAAATTAACTTGTTCAATTTCGTTGCATTTCCCAACTTCGGAAGAAGTTAAATCACAATCAAACAAAATTAGCAATTAAAATACAAAAAGCTCTTTTAAGCTGAATACCCGCTCTGGGCAACGTAAGGTTTGGGAGTTATTATGCCTTGAAAAGTGCCGATTCAAGCAGTGCATGATACTTTGACCGCGATTTTCTCAAAATTGGTGGGTGATGGAAACTTTTTACTTTCGGTCTAGTATATACCGGTTCAGATCTATCAGAATCAATGGCTTTTATTCGACGGCATTTTTCTTGTCGACCAGTGTAATGTTAAAAAAACCAAAAGGAACTAATTTCGGCTAACCGAAGTTTATATTCGCTTGCAGATAATAATATAAATAAAAATAAAGAATCATTTATTTAATTTGAGCCGGATTTAAGAATATTTATTTACTAAGGGGTCGGAGATGTATTGAAAGTCTGCTATTTCTTGAAATATTCTACATATTAATTTCTGTTTTATAGATAATCTGAGATATTACTTAAGTTTAGTTAGTTTTTTAACAGCACAAAATATTATACTTTAATTATAAATTTTAAAATTCGAATTTCACTTACCTGTAAAGACCAATCTCCAGTTTGCTTATTGAAAATGGAAGTGAAACGTTGATCCGAAGTATAGGTGCTTTCTGATACTGTTAAAAGGTGTAGGTCTCTATGTCGAATCCATGATACCTATTTTAAGTGAAGGCTTAGTTATTACTATATTAAAACATTTGTGACAGCCCTTCAAAGAAGGGCGGACAGCATTCTTAATTACCACTGTATATAACACACTAAATTATTTTCGATTTATGTCGTATTCCATAAATGTACAAACTACACTGTTCAAAATATTTTCCCAGGTGTAAGTCGAGAGCTTAAATTTATTTATTTATTTTGCACCGATAACCTTACCTAAGATCAAGTTTCGAAATCTAATGAATATAAATAAGAAATAATAATTTAATTTGGCGACCTTTTGATATAATCATAATCATTCGAGGCCTGGGTGCTATTAAATATTATATTTTCCGAATATATTTTAATCTTCGCCAGAGATCAACTTCAGGGGCTACATGACATAAAGTTATAACAATTAGATAAATTAATTCAGTAAAGTACATATATTAATTTACGCACAATTGTCTTACATGTTTAAACGTTAGTACCTCTAACACCCGGTACCCATAGGGTACAAGGTTATTAGAAGTTAGTGCCAACCGAGAATGTATGTAACAGGCAGAAGGAAAAATCTCCGACCGTATAAAGTAAATATATTCTTGATCAGCGTCACCAGCCGAGTCGAAACAACAGATCTCAGAGACTATAAGAGCTAGAGTTACCAAATTTGGTGAAAACATTGAGTCTGTTGCAGATCAAGTTTGTACTCAAATTTGGCCGCGCATACTTCCGCACCCGAAAATAATAAAAAGTAAAAGTAAATAAATAAAATGGCTGGCATAAGTTTTCCAACTGAACCCTCCACGAGGGTGCCGGCAGGGCAATGGGTACTGTATTATTTCGGATAACGGGTAATGCATTGCCGCTTGCTCTATCCGGGGTAATGCAGTGTCTAGCCGAAGAAAATGAATCAGCCATGGTTGAGGTGCCTGGCTGGGTTGTCCCCAGTAAAATAAACCAGTATGGACGGCAAAGAGACGAAACCGAGGCTGGGATGTCAGCCCAAACAACGGTGGAATTCGTGACTGCTACCACCAGCGGGTACGGGGAGGAGCAATCCTCTGCGTGTCGCCAGCAGTCACACCTCTGGTATAGCGGGAGCAGGTCAAACCAGTTGCAACTCTACTGCCACCACTACAATAGCACCGCTGGGCAAGCTAAGCCGCACAGGTGCCGTCGTCGAGACAGACATTGACCAGGAGAGCGTGCAGCTTACGTCCGAAAAGAGAAGAAACTTCTCCGCTCGCCACAGCCAGGCACCAGCTTCCGCGCAGGACAGGCCGAAGCGCTCAAGCGAGGGGATGAAGGCTAAGGCGCAGTACAAAGTTGCCCTAAAGATCCAGAGCCGGCTCCAGGACAAGCCCAACCTCTCCAGTGAGGAGAAGAAAAAGCCAGCCTGGGAAGAGCAAAGGATTGAGGAAAGCCGACTGCACTTCGCAAAACACCCGCAAATGGTCTTGAGAGGTGTCGCCAATAAGGTGGAGATGCTTGCCAACAAATGGCAACGCTCCGCCGAGAGGGCCACTAAAGACGCTCCGGTGAGCAAGTGGCAACGCGGGCCCAAGGGGCAGGCCCTCCACCCACCAAAGCGAAGCCTACGAAGAAGAAGACGAAGGTCAGTGAGGTGACCAAACGACATTTTATCGTGGCACTCATTGACCGGAGCGACGAAAATGGCCAGATGACCGAGGCGCGGTGGATAAAAGTACATTCGCGACTCGTGGAATCGCTGTTTACACGGATGGAGGATGACCCCAAGGCTCCCATGCCCACATACGATGGTGCCGGGTGGCTGAATGGGGTAAAATCCTAAGGTGTATAGACGACCCGACGCGGAAGTGGCTGACGCAAACGGTCGGCCAATTGGAAGCTTTTGGGAGGCGGCCAAGCTGGAGGTGGTGGACAGGAGTTCATCCCATCCATTCCACTGGCGAAGGTACTCTTCCCCATCGCAATCCAAGGGGACCGTGCGCTGAAGCTACTACAGCGAAAAACCTCGGCATCCCAACCGCTGACTGAAGGATCCTCCACTTTGCGAGCGCTCTACCCAACGAGGCGGGTCCTTCAGATTAACAAAGAGGCGGAGGATGTCTTGTATCCACGATTCGGGAAGATGGCGTGAGGCATGGGTAGCGTATACCTACGGCTCAAAAGCGCAACCCCAAGGACAAAATGCGCATACCCTGTAGGCGGGCTAGGTGGAGAAGGACCTAGGTCTGGAGTCCAGGAAGGAAGGAGGACTGTGACCTGACCGTAGTAGTCAATCCGTCAGGAGGTGAGCAGAGTGCCCATGACCTTGAGGGTGCTACAGCTCAACCTCCATAAAAGCAAGGTCGCATCGACGGAACTCCTGATTTCCATGGAGCAAGGGTCCGTCGACACAGCCTTCGTCCAAGTACCATGGATTGCCTCCAACTACAATCAATTCTACGCACCATCGGTAATAAGGAATAGAACCGCCGTACTCACGCGGAAGGGTATCTACGCTAACCTTATGTCTCATTACAGCTCTGATGACCTGACTGGTAGCTTCCTGCTACGACAGGCCGGCTCCACCGGAGGAACTCAGGGCATATATATACAAGAAACAACTACGCAGCGCAAAAAGCTCGTGGAGACGCCGATATTGAGATGGTCCCAGAAACGGCTAGACTCCGGAAGTTGTTAGCAAAGCAACCTACCGTACAGAGTCAGCTTAAACGCGACGACGGACAGTGGACTGAGGGCAGCGAAGAGGCCCTAACAGCACTAATGCAAGCACACTACCAAGAGTGCACGGAGGTCTCCGATGCCAATGAGCACCATGTCCTAGCAACTGGGATTGAAAACCCCCAACTGATCAAATATCCTCTAAGAGAACCCACTGGGCTTAAGACTCCTTGGCGGGTATAAAAGCACCAGGACTAGACGGAATATTTCCAGCCATGCACTAGGTGACCAAAGATGACCTCTCGGATTGCCTTCCTGCCAAAAGCAGGAAAGTGCAGCCACATGAGCCCCAAGGACTACAGCCTCACCTCATTATTACTAAAAACACTCGAAAAGCTGCTGAACCTACACATCAGAAATTATGTAGGGAGACTAATGTCGACCAACCAGCGTGCCTACACCAAAGGAATATCAGTAGAAATGGCACTGCATTTGTTAGTAGCCACTATAGGGAGAGCCCTACATAACAAGGAATATGCTCTCGAAGTGTTTGTGAACATATCCGGAGCACTTAGCAACGTCAAGGCAGAAGCAATAATGGAACGCCTAGAAGAGACCAGTATGCATCCTGCCAGCAACCTCTAGATAAGGAACCTTCTAAGTTGTAGGCGGGTACAATCCGATTGGGGCACCGCTTCCATTGTGAAGGGGCGCACAGAGGCACACTACAAGGTGGAGTTCTGTCGCCCTTCCTATGGAATATGGTGGTGGCCCCAAAAGCCCCAAAATTAACAGCTTATGCCGACGATACTAATATAAATATTACAGGAGTCTATCCATCGACTCTCAGCTCTATCATGGAATTAACACTCAGGGAGATAGGTGCGTGGGCGGAGAAGGTAGGACTCAGTATTAACGCGGGCAAGACTGACCCCATTATTTTTACCAAGGGATACTAGGTACCGCTATGGATCCCCGAAAATCAACTTAACCCCGAAAACACAAGTCAAATACCTCGGCATAGTACTAGACAGCAAGCTAGCATGGAAACCCAATGTAATGGGGAGGGTGAAAAAGGCCACTATAGCGCTATACGCATTCAAGAAGATGCTTAGCTGCCAATGGGGTCTATCACCTGCTCTATTGCATTGGATTAACATATCGGTGGTGCGCCCAACTCTGCTGTATGGAGTCTTAATGTGGTGGCAGGCCACGGAAAAGAGGACGTACAACAGCCTTATGGAGAAAACTCAGCGGCAGAAACTGCTCTGCATATCAGGGCAGCTGAGGTCTAGTTGCAGCAGGAAATATGTCGCTACAAGGATTCGGGCATAGTTCAATTGGTCGTGACATGATCAGTATATCTGATTACTTGATACCCAGGACTTACCCGGATGTCAAAACATAAACATTCATGGGACCGGACGACTGGAAAATCGGTCAGGACCATAATCAAAGATGGAAAAAGGAGTAGGAGTAGGAGTAGGCAGAAGTCTTCGCAATCAGGAAAACAGCAGGGGCCGCGCAGAGTATAAGCCGCCAATACGAGGCGGTCAAAATATTTGTAGACAACGAAGCGGCGATAAGGTCCATGCAGTCGTCAGCGGTCTGTTGCAAAATGTGCTGGCGAGCAGGGAGGCACTTGATATCCTCAGCACGACAAAGTCAGTGCGGATCTACTGGGTTCGCAGCCACCAGGGCATCGATGGTATCGAGGCGGCGGACGATCTTGCAAAGGAAGGCGTTGTGCTGGCGAATGCAAATTAAAAGAAGGTGAAGAAACTCCACAACCTGATAGATCAAGAAGATCATGTAAGGAACTCAATCACAATTTCAGCCACTACGCACTGCATCTACCACGGAATGATTGCAGACTGCTAGTGGGAATACTCACAGGACACTGCCCGACTGCGACGCACGCAGTTAAGCTAGGCATCACCATCAATGGCAACTCAATCCAAGGCAATGGAAACCTTGGAGCATCTTATTTGCAAGTGCCCCACGGTATCACGGGCAAGGATAAGACACCTAGGAGCCCTGGTATTGGCATCGCTAGACGACGCATCCAGACGAACGCCAGGCAAACTACTTGCTTCCGCGAAAACTCGTCGATCCTTAAGAACTTCGAAACCTCCTAAACTATCGCCAGGTTCATACTCACCCATCCAGACAACTGAGGGCCATATTGGCCTCTGCAGAACCCTGCGAGGGCCGTCCGGGTCAACCTAAACTAATGTTCAGTCTCATGCAAAAAAATTGTAGCAATTATCAGTTCAACCGCGAATTCATATTCTGCTGTCATGAAGTAGTTTAATTGTGCAACGTTCCCATTTCTGCATAGATCACTGTGTATTATGATCAAAGCATAAATGGGAACGTTGCCCAATTCTCTCTTACCCATAATTTCGTTGGCATAAGCATATTCTGTATACTTTGTTTAGCTAACTTTTGGCTCAGAACTTCTAGCCGTTGATCACATTCGGTGATCCCTACAGGAAACCATCCTGGTGACACTTCTCAGAGTTGTCAACGAGGCGACGCTTCGAAGAAATCTTCCAAGTCATTGTTCAACTTCTTCGACCATCGATGGTTGCGAACAGGAGCGTATCCAGCTTTGAAGCGAATCAAACACTCCAAACGGGTCAGAAGTGAAAACACTATAATGGCTAATACAATGGATGAGCAAGCATTATTATCAAACCAAATTGGCCGCCATCGATGACGCGTGGTATCGGTTTGCGACAAACCATCTCAAAATATAGAACCACTGAGTATACCAAGTTCTACGGTGACTGTCGTGAGACATACAAAAATTCAGAGCGAATATGCTCGACAATATAGAACAATCACCAAACCACGCTGATGCAAATCCAGAAGCGGGAGGTACACATCAGCCCATAATAGCATCTGACAAACTCAGGTCGGCATGTCGCCGACAAAGGGCCATATCCGAGTCTATCGAACGCGCTCTGAAAAAGTTTTCAGAGACAGGAAAGATCACTACAAGTGATTTGATAAAATCACTATGGTCTCAGAGGCATAGCGACATATCTCCGCGCGACATATCTCCGCGCGGATATGTGTCGTTTTTGAAACTACATATCTCCGCGCGGACCTTGGCGTCATATTTCCACGCGGAGATTTGTCGTTTAAGAACGTCATATGACCGCGCAGAGATATGACGCCAAGCTCCGTACGGAGGTATGACGTTCTGAAACGATATATGTCCGCCCTAGCCCCAGCCGGAAACCAATGTCAAAAAGTTAAAAGTTCTTTCTCGTTTTTAAAATTTATTTATATGGAAGTTTTATTTATATGGAAGTAGTAATTTATTTATATTTAAGTATATATATAAGTATTTTATTTTATATGGAAGTATATGTATAAGTATTTTTTATTTATATATATATAAGAATCAGCTTATTAATTTATCTATAAGTGAATACATCGCATATGGCCTCATTTACAGCTTGGTTACAGGTTGGACATTTTATATTTTCCTTTCTAATCAATTCAATCTTTTCCAGCATTCACCACAAATAGAAACGTGGTTGCATGGGCGCAATAAAACAGATTTTCTGTTTTAAAACATTCGTTGCATAAAGTGTTTGTTTCGGTTAGCAGTATATAAACCGGTATCGCTTGAAGAAGACGACGAATGGGCTGATGCTAATAAATTAAGATTTTTTCTCCTTTTTCGAGCTGAGATTCGAAAATGTGTCATCCGAAAACTTTTATAAACTTATTATTTATAAAAACAGATTTGGTACAACTACGACAGTCCAGACAATCGATATTTTCGAGGTTTTTTAACAAAAAATTCGACAGTATCGATGTTTTGCACATTTAACTTTAAAAATAACTTCTTTCATAGCCGGGGTTAATTTTTACGGTAAAGATATAATAAATAAGTCTTATACGTAGCAACATAGAAACATGAGCACTCTTTTATCGGCCCTTATTTTACTTGTATGTACAGCCACAACCATGAGCTAAAGCAGGAACGCCTTTCATTGGGTTAGTGTTAACCGTTCTCACACAAAATAAGTTCACACTAGATATGCTTTTATGCTTGTTTTTATTAAAACGTAGAATATTAGTAATATAGAATAATAATATGGAAAAACCAAGAAATGACGCTGACTGGGGCCTTCAGATATATCAGCTTTCAAAGATAATAACTTCTGAACGAAGTAAGATTTCATGAATTAAAATGCGTTTTTTGGGCATATGGAGCTTTTCACAGCCTGTTTCACCATACAAAATAATGTAAATTTTTAGCTCAATTTAATTTTATCATAACTATACAATTTCTTTAACTAATCGGTATTCTGTATTCAGCCAACATTTAAAATATCCAACTCTTACTCAAAACGTGACTTTTGACAACAATTAGGCTGTTGAGGCCCACTGTTCTGGTCCCACTGGTCTGTTTTATAAACAAAGATATGACGCCAAAATCCGCGCGGAGATATGTCATTTCAGAACGTCATATGTCCGCGCGGAGATATGACGCGGCCTTTGGGAAGCTGCGGTAAAACCAGCAAAACGACTTCTAGTATCAGTTACAGCCACATTGTCGTTAACATGTGAGGAGCTCAACACAATGATCATTGAAGTTGAAGCAATTTCTTATTTTACGACCGCTTATGTCTGACTTATACATCAGCCTTTACTCCAAGGCATTTTCTGATCGGAGGTATGACGTTCTGAAACGATATATGTCCGCCCTAGCCCCAGCCGAAAACCAATGTCAAAAAGTTAAAAGTTCTTTCTCGTATTCAAAATTTATTTATATGGAAGTTTTATTTATATGGAAGTAGTAATTTAGTTATATTTAAGTAAATATATAAGTATTTTATTTTGTATGGAAGTATATGTATAAGAATTTTTTTTATTTGTATATATATAAGAATCAGCTTATTAATTTATCTATAAGTGAATACATCGCATATGGCCTCATTTACAGCTTGGTTACAGGTTGGACATTTTATATTTTCCTTTCTAATCAATTCAATCTTTTTCCAGCATTCACCACAAATAGAAACGTGGTTGCATGGGCGCAATAAAACAGATTTTCTGTTTTGAAACATTCGTTGCATAAAGTGTTTGTTTCGGTTAGCAGTATATAAACCGGTATCGCTTGAAGAAGACGACGAATGGACTGATGCTGATCAATTAAGATTTTACTTTTTTCTCCTTTTTCGAGCTGTGATTCGAAAATGTGTCATCCGAAAACTTTTATAAAGTTATTATTTATAAAAACAGATCTGGTACAACTACGACAGTCCAGACAATCGATATTTTCGAGGTTTTTAACAAAAATTCGACAGTATTGATGTTTTGCACATTTAACTTTAAAATAACTTCTTTCATAGCCGGGTTTAATGTTTACGGTAAAGATATAATAAATAAGTCTTATACGTAGCAACATAGAAACATGAGCGCTCTTTTATCGGCCCTTATTTTACTTGTATGTACAGCCACAACCATGAGCTAAAGCAGGAACGCCTTTCATTGGGTTAGTGTTAACCGTTCTCACACAAAATATGTTCACACTAGATATGCTTTTATGCTTGTTTTTATTAACACGTAGAATATTAGTAATATAGAATAATAATATGGAAAACCAAGAAATGACGCTGACTGGGGCCTTCAGATATATCAGCTTTCAAAGATAATAACTTCTGAACGAAGTACAATTTGATGAATTAAAATGCGTTTTTGGGCATATGGAGCTTTTCACAGCCTGTTTCACCATACAAAATAATGTAAATTTTAGCTCAATTTAATTTTATCATAACTATACAATTTCTTTAACTAATCGGTATTCTGTATTCAGCCAACATTTAAAATATCCAACTCTTACTCAAAACGTGACTTTTGAGAATAGAGTAGGTTTTACAGCAGCGCACCACAAAACAGCCACAGACGGATAGCGATAGTCTTCAAATAAGTATATTTTTTCAGCTTCCGAATCGATGTGTACGTAGAGTTTTCTTATATGAGGTGCGAACGCGCGCTTAAAAACTTTTGTCTTCTTTCTTTCTCTTCTGACAATTGAGTTTGGTGTCCCTTTTTAGGAGATCATACCTAATGAGTAATGACATTTAAAAGTATCGATAATTCTTATATCGATACATCGATATTAACAGATAAAGTTTTAAGTAAAATAAAAATGAAATTAAATTAAATTATGGCGGCAACATTCCCCCCTCCGTAATTGATCCTAGGGTGGTCAGTTACCGTCTCCTTCGCCGACATCCAGAACCGCAATCTTGGTAGCTGGTCGATTGAGAATTCCATGCTGCGTTTTAATAGTAGCTCGACGAACCTGGCCGTCCTTGGCTGGAAAAGTGTTGGTTACGTGTCCTTTAAGCCATAGATTTCTGGGCAAGTTCTCGTCGACGATGATGACTATGCTTCCGACCGTTATCGGCGGGCACTTCTCGAACCATTTTGTTCTTCTAGTGAGCATCGGTGTAAACTCTCTCACCCAGCGTTTCCAGAAACAATCTCCAAAACGTTTTACCTCGTTCCAGTGACGTCTCAAGTTTAAATGCTCCGGGTTGATCGGTTTGTATCCGTTTGATGATCCCATTAACAGGTGGTTCGGAGTGAGCGCGGAATCGTCCTTAGAGTCCAGGCTGACATAGGTTAACGGACGTGAGTTCATGATGAATTGTGCCTCCATTAGAGCACTTGTCAGGCTTTCGTCGTTGAATGAGTAGCTCGGGCAGATGTGTTTTAGTAATTCAGTTGTGTCGACCTCCGTTGGCTTGGAGGGAATCGTTGGCCACGTATTGGGTTCGTCTTTCAAAACTCGGGCCCGTAAAGCCAAGTGTCCATCCAAGGGTTGTTGATTACTTTTGTATCCATCGCCATTGATCCGCTCGAGTGGTTTCCAGGATTTCACCGATTCTGTGCATCACAAACTGTTGAAAGTGGCGGGGGTCCATAACCAGCCATTGTAGGACGGTTCGTGAGTCCGACCAGAAAGTAGTACTGTCGACTCGAAGGTTACGGACTTTGACGATCTTTTCGCCAAGCGTGAGCCTATCAACGCCGCTTGGAGCTCCATGCGTGGAATGGACAGCGGTTTTAGTGGCGCCACTCTGCTTTACTCTGCATTACGTCCACCTTGTCCTTTTGTGATACTCGCAGGTAGCAGGTAGCGGCATAAGCATGCTCGCTAGCGTCCACAAACGTATGAAGGTCGATGCGGCTTGCTTCAAGTATTCCCATGGAGTAGCATCTCGGAATGCTGACTGTTGCAACTTGAGACAGTAACAGCTTCCACTGGTTCCAGTCCTCCAACAATGACTCTGGCAGCTCTTCGTCCCAGTTAATATTTGCGCGCCAGATTTTCTGCAGAAGGATTTTCAGCCCAATTGTGTGACATGATAGCAAACCCAAGGGATCGAAGATAGACATTAAAACTTCTCTCCTACTTGGGACCGCAGAATTAATAAAGACGTCTCGCTTAAGTCTTGAGAATCTGCAAACAAACTTAAAAATGTCGTTACGTGGGTCCCAGTACATACCCAAAACCTTTCTGTAGCGCTAAACTGTACTGGCTTTTGATTTTCGGTGTCTTCGTCGTTCTTTAGATGAGAGAGAACTGCTCTGGAATTTGATGCCCAGTTGCGAATTTCGAATCCACCGCTGGCGTGAACCTCTTTGACTTGGTGGGATATTTTGATGGCTTTCTGCTCGTCGCTCATGCTGTCGATAAAGTCGTCTACGTAGTGCGCACGCTGAATCGCGTCCACGGCTAATGGGAATTGATGTTGGTGGACCTCGGCGTTTTCGTTGCTCACGTAATGGGCTATAAATGGTGCGCAGCTAATTCCGAAGGTCATGGCTCGCATAACGTAAGTGTTTATCCTATTCTGGCTAGCGTCATACCAAAGAGAGCGCTAAGCATGCATGTCCTCTTGGCGAATGTTGATCCTGTGGAACATTTCGGCGATATCGCCGCTTACAGCGACTCTTCCGACTCTAAAGGCTAGTAGAACGTCGATAAGAGGGTTTAAGCAGTCCGGTCCGCTCAGCAGAAGGTCGTTGAGGCATATTCCATTCGTCTTTGCTGCCGCGTCCCAAACCAGCCTAATTTTTCCTGGCTTATTCGGGTTCAAGGCTATATATATGGGTAAGTACCAAGTGCGATCTTCCTCTTTCTCAGCCTCCTCGTCGGATAGTTGCCTCGCGTATCCTTTTAAAAGAAGATTTTTTATTTGGTCGTCGATTTTGGTGTACAGATCTGGTTCGCCCAGAATCCTTTTTCTCATGCATTGCAGACGCTTTAGAGCGGTAACTCGACTCTCGTGGAGCCTGTCCAGATTGTTTCGCCATATGAGCCCAACTTCATATTTGCCAGATTTGTTTTGGCACGTCTGTTCCAGGATTTCGACTGCTCGTTTGTCCTCGCTCGACAGGAGCTTTTTAGGCGAAATTATATCAAGGTCGAATTGCTCCTTGACTTGGTCGTGAAGCTCTTGCCAATTACAGTCGCAGTGGTGCATGGAAACGTGGCATTTGGAGTTCGTTGATCCCTGGATGGTCCAGCCTAACATGCACTTTGACGCTATTGGATCGTTTCACTTGCCTTCGCAGATCCTGCGAGGAACGGCAATTTTCCAATTGTTTGTTCCGATTAACAACGTTGGCTGCGCAGAATAAGACTTTAGTGGCAGGTTCTTCAGGTAGCTATACTTACTGCGCAATTCGTCTATATCCACGATTTGCTTTGGCAGCGCGAGGTTTTTTACGTTCTGAACGTTGTTGAGCCAGAACCGTTTTTCTGAATTTTCCGCGGAAGTCTGAATTGATGCGCTAACGGAATTATCTTCAAATCAAGTGGTTTCTCCAGTCCATTGTATGCATATCGGTGACGGTGAGCCTTTTATACCCAGCTTGTCGAAAATTATTGCGTCTATTAAGGTAACAGAGGATCCCTCGTCCAAAAAGGCGAAGGTGTCGATCTTTTTGTCGGCGGAATGCAGAGTTGCGGGCACAATTCGGAAAAACTGGTTACCTTCTACGTCGCTTTGGTGCGTGCTTACGTGTTGTTGATTCATCGTGTTGTTGGATGTGTTGGGAACGTTTTCCGAGTGGAGTAGTGGATGATGCTTCCTAGTACAGCTGTTCACTCCGCAATCTCTCGGACGACAATTGTTTCGGTGAACCTTCAAGCAGCGGAAGCAAGCCTTTCCAGCTTTTGCAACTTGCCACCTCTGCTCCACGGTGCTGGATTTGAATTGGTCGCATTGTGTTAACCAATGATTTGTAGATTCGCATGCTATGCACTTTGGATAAGGCTGCTGCTGAACTGCAGCTGCCTGGCTAGGACTTATGGCATTATAATTTCTCTCGGCTGCGCTGCTGTTGTGAGTGTTTACGGAATTTGCCTTGTAAGAAAACGGTGTAACAACTGTCGACGCAGCCTGTGCTATTTGATAGAGCCAGTCACTAAAGGCCTTAATGCAAGGAACTGTATCGTTGCGCGGGTGCATCGCCCAGCTTAGCTTGTGATTATTTGGAAGTTTGTCTACCAATTCTTTTACGAGCATCGGATTGTTTAGGTGCGCTTCCAGTTTGCTCGCTTCTATTGTGGAACAAATATTGCGTACTGCGAGCGCGTACTCTATTTTGGCTTTCTTACTCGATCGATCATCCTCTCCAAAATGTGCTCGGGTCTGCCGAAGAACATTTTCAGCGTGTTCATTACTTCCGGTACTAGACCAGGAAGCAAAAGCTTATCTTTGACCATTTCGCGTGCCCTACCCTTAAGGCACTTTTGCAGACGAAGCATTTTTTCGACGTTGGAGAATCCTGCTGCTGAAGTACTATGCTCAAATGTACTGATGAACATCGGCCATTCCTCAGGATCTCCGCTGAACGGCGGAAGATCCTTTAGTATAGCTTGTCTGGCGGCGATTTGGGAGCTTGACGGGGACGCGGGCGTCATCTGGAACGGTCCATGTGACGATCCGAGAGGCACGTTCATCTGAAGTAGGATTTTATATTTCTATTCGATAAATCTCTGCTCGGAAGCTCTTTTTTCTTCCAACATGTCGAGCATAATTTGGTTTTTGTTGACGCTTAAATTACCGTCGAGAATATTCGGGGCTTCGACGTGCTCATTCATGTCGATGAGAGTGTCCACTTGCTGCACGAGCTTGTTTTGGCCGGCTGATGGCGCGGTGAAGTTGTCGAATTGATTTGTGGTATTTACCGGTGATCGCAGTGTCCTTCCGAGTGGGTTTCTGGACCTACCCCCGCCAAGGCACGGAGCGCAGATCCAGTCTTTGTCCTCGACGCCGCCGTCAACACCTGCGCAGCAAAAATGGTACCAGCCATCGCAACCGTCGAACTGAACCCAGCTTTCCTCAGATCCAGTCGAATTTTTCTTGCAAATTCTGCACGCTTCTCCGTTCATAACTGTTTAGTTTGAGGTTATGTGAATTTGCATGTGGCAGAAGCAAATTGCGTGTTTTGATTGCAATTTGTGTGTGTAATTTCAAGTGCGTTGACTTGCTCTGCTTGTAGATTACGAGTTGCTCACCTAACTTTCAAGATAGGGATGCGATCACAATTTCACAATGTTATGGCTAATTGTGAAATCGTCGCTTCGTAAAGGTACAGTTATATGCGCAGCCGCGTGTGCACAAAATTTTTTAAGAATATTGACTTGGCGAGAACAGAGTAGGTTTTACAGCAGCGTACCACAAAACAGCCACAGACGGATAGCGATAGTCTTTAAGTAAGTATATTTATTTTCAGCTTCCGAATCGATGTGTACGTAGAGTTTTATTAAGGCGAGGTGCGCGAACGCGCGCTTAAAAACTTTTGTCTTCTTTCTTTCTCTTCTGACAATTGAGTTTGGTGTCCCTTTTTTAAGAGATCATACCTAATGATTAATGACATTTGAAAAGTATCGATAATTCTTATATCTATACATCGATATTAACAGATAAAGTTTTAAGTAAAATAAAAAATGAAATTAAATTAAATTATGGCGGCAACAATATGGAAAAACCAAGAAATGACGCTGACTGGGGCCTTCAGATATATCAGCTTTCAAAGATAATAACTTCTGAACGAAGTAAGATTTCATGAATTAAAATGCGTTTTTTTGGGCATATGGAGCTTTTCACAGCCTGTTTCACCATACAAAATAATGTAAATTTTTAGCTCAATTTAATTTTATCATAACTATACAAATTTATTTAACTAATCGGTATTCTGTATTTAGCAAACATTTAAAATATCCAACTCTTACTCAAAACGTGACTTCTGACAACAATTAGGCTGTTGAGGCCCACTGTTCTGGTCCCACTGGTCTGTTTTATAAACAAAGATATGGCGCCAAAATCCGCGCGGAGATATGTCATTTCAGAACGTCATATGTCCGCGCGGAGATATGACGCGGCCTTTGGGAAGCTGCGGTAAAACCAGCAAAACGACTTCTAGTATCAGTTACAGCCACATCGTCGTTAACATGTGAGGAGCTCAACACAATGATCATTGACGTTGAAGCAATTTCTTAATTTACGACCGCTTATGTCTGACTTATACATCAGCCTTTACTCCAAGGCATTTTCTGATTGGTGAGCCATTGACCGCTACTCCCGATGTGAACCTCGCCTCACCCGGAAAAACATTGGTGAAAAGATGGGAATTAGTATCCAGACTAAAACAAAGACTGCTCAGCGCTGTATTAACGGAACCTATGTAGAGACTGCTCAGCGCTATCACTATAATTGATATTGCTAAGGCCACATAAGCAGTTACTTGCCCCATGCAGGTTTGCGTTCAACATTAGCGATGGTTGACCACCTGTTTATCGGCTGGGAGAATGTTCAGTCTCAGCAATATGTATATGCAATAACAAAAATGAAGCAATTGCCAGATCAAGCGCGAATGCATATTTCTCTTTACTCATAATTTCGTTGAAATAAGCATAATCTCTATAATTTGTTTACCGTTAAGTTTACTCAATAT
The DNA here is from genome assembly GCA_014170255.2 of Drosophila triauraria. Taxonomy (NCBI): domain Eukaryota; kingdom Metazoa; phylum Arthropoda; class Insecta; order Diptera; family Drosophilidae; genus Drosophila; species Drosophila triauraria. Next base: position 9,591,780 of record JABJVT010000007.1, read on the forward strand.
AATTAGTAATTGTTTTGACCACAACGTAAGCTCTACTCATTTCCCTGCATTCAACAGATGCTGTCGGTTAGTCTTCAGACCCTCATATGGACCATCCATAGTCCAACTGGTTTATGTTCTAGTTGCGGCGACACAAGACAGACAGTACTGTAAGCCAGGCATCTAAGTCTACACATTAACATTACATATACAGAAAGAACAATGATAGCTTAATGATTTATGTCCCTGAATTAATAGAAGCTCACGTACTTTTTATACCCGTGCGATGGTGTCGTCTTCAAGTTGATGTAGGGATGGGCGCACGTTTACATGTGCGTTAAATGTATTAAAATATGTGCTCATGCACAGAAGTTATGGTTGTTTTGGTTTTGAATTATTAAATCCAATAATTTCGCTTTAAGTTTATTTGTTTTTAAGTGTATTTGATTAGTTGTCTTTTGATTTTTATACCCGGTACCCATAGGTTATGGTTGAGAATGTATATAACAGGCAGAAGGAGAGATCTCCGACCCCATAAAGTATATATATTCTTGATCAGCATCACCAGCCGAGTCGATTTATGCTTGTTGTTTTTGGTTAAAAGTTAATAGATAAAGTAAATGATTGGGCTTGAGTTTTAATACATCCCCCTAAGGCAAGCTGCGTAGCCTGTAGTTGGCTGGCTCGTGGGTTTGATCCATGACCGCGCCAAAATCTTTTAAGTTAGTTTTTTGGTTTTTCTTTTGCGTTTCTTCCTTTTTTTTTTATTTTTTTTTTTTTGATGGACGTTAATTTTTTTTTTGTCTTTTGATTGACGTTGATGCACTACGGTCAGTACACTCAAGTGGCCCTTCGAAACCAAGCACGTGCTTGTTAGGGTTAGGTGTTAATAGACGCGAAATAAAAGTATAGGTTAAAGAATTCGAGGACACTACCCTCCACCATGTGACTTATAGCGCTCAGCTCGATTGCTATCTTGCATGTGTACTAAGTGGATTAAGATTAATGTTTTTAGTTTAAGAAGGCAATCAAAAGATTATGTTGTTTTGTACAAATCAATACAATTTGAACATAGTACTCTAAAGAGTTCATGCATTTCATACGAGGTTCTACAGTGGTGCAAAACTAAAGGCAAGTAGGATCTAGTGGTTCTACATGGTACGTGAAAATTCAACTGCGCCAAAAGATCGGTGTTTTCCACGTCACCACGGATAAGGTTATACATAAAGACAATGAATAGCATCGTTCTGTGGTTTGCTAAGGAGGGTAGGTTAATTAGGAGAAGTCTACTAAACTAGGAGGGCAATCTAAGGTTTGCATCCCAGTTTAAGCCACGAAGAGCGAAAAGTAAAAAGTTCTTTTGAACTGACTCAATGCGTTTGCTGTGGACGTCCCACTGGTGACTCCAAGCTCAAGATCCATGTTCTAAAGTAGGACGAACTAACAAAGTGTATAAATTCGTGGCGTAGGGGTCATCGAATTCCTTCGACCACCGTTTAATAAATCCAAGAACACCCCTAGCTTTATTCACAATGCACGAAATAAGATCAATAAACTCCAGCTTAGGATCTAGGCGGATACCCAAATCGTCAACTAGAGTGATCCTCTCCAAAGAGCAGCAGTTCAGCGTATAAGCCGCAGGCATGGGAGAGACACGTGAGAATGTCATCAGCTTGCATTTGGAGTCATTTAGGTTTAATAAGTTTTCATTCCACCATGCTTGAAAATTATTAAGATCTGTTTGTAAATCTGACTGGCAAGTGCGGTGTTTGTATTGCACACAAAGTTTAACGCCGTTAGCGTACATGAGTACTCTGGAGTTAGTCAAGACTTTTGGCAGGTCGTAATAACAAGTGTAAAAAGTTAGGGACCCAGGTGGCTCCCTTGAATGACACTAGAGGTCACCCGGAAAACATTCGAAACACATTGTTTTTAAAGAGGACCCTTTGCGTCCTGACATTCAGATAACTTGAGATCCACCTAAGAAGTTCGACAGGGAAACCCATTAAGTCGAGTTTCCTAACAAGAAGGGAGTAAATGCTATTACGGAGTCAAATGCTTTACTGAAATCAGTATAGATCACATTTGTCTGCAAATGTTGTGGAAAGCCCCTTATACTGAAAGAATTGAGCTCCAAAAGGTTAGTAGTCTTGATCTTCGTTTAATAAATCCATGTTGGCATTTAGAAATTACTGATCTACAACGGTGCTGCAAATGAGGAGTAACTATGTTTTCGAAAAGTTTTGGGATGGCTGACAACTTAGAGATTCCTCTATAGTTGTTAGCATCCACTTTGCTAATGAATGACAAATGATTCCTTCCAAATAAGGGGAAATTGGGAAGTTTCTAAGGATAAGGTAAACAATTTTAGGAGGGGACTGCACAGGGAGTCGGCACAATACCTAAGCACACAGCCTGGTATTCCATCGGGACCTGGCGAACAAACCGGCTTGACACGTTGAAGATCCAAAAGAAGAGAGCTTTCGTTTAAGCTAGGACTGAAGATTTGATTTGGGCATGCTATATGAATATTTCTGGTTTGAATCGGATAACGAAGAATAAGTAGTTTGAAAAAAGAGAGCAAAAAGATCGGCGATTTCCTGATCATTGTTTGCTCTCGTATTTTCAAATGAAAGCTTACGTTTAGTGTTGACAAAATTATAAAACTGTTTTGGGTCCTGCGCGGACTAAACCCTACAAGGAGTCAAATAATTTTTTATAACACTGCGCGTTAAGCGCGGTGAACTTAGACCGAGCCGCTAAATAGCGAGAATGGACAGCTTGAGAACCGTTGCGCTTAAATGTAGAATAAAGATTGGACCTAATGTTTTTGAGGCGAGTCAACTCTTTACTAAAGCAGGGAGGCTTATTTGAGATTGACAGATAGTATAACGGAACACACTCGGTAAAAAAGTAGTTCATGGCATTTTAAAAAATATCCATGGCACCCACCATGTCAGTGCACATGTAGAGATCGGACCAATCAAAGTCATATATGAAATTATTCAGAAATCGAAAATAAGCTTAGCGAAAGCAGTGGACTTTCTTAGCTGGCTCATCAGACTTGTTCTCCATAGTAGTCCCAATATCGATAGTCACATCGAAAGTAGGATGGTATGGAACTTCAGGTTGCGTTAAAGGCGGATCCCTAACTAAACTGACTCTTGCCGGATGAGAGACAAAGCGGAGATCCAGAAAGCGATCTAAGAAATTTCTTACATGGTTGACTTGAGACAGCAAAATGTCAAACAAGCCATCAATAAAGTCGTGACGTGGTGTTGTCAAAAGGGTATTTGAGGATTCATTTGTGGACAAAATGGCCCCAGGAATGTTAAAATCAGCTAGAACTACTAAATGATCCCTATTCGAAAGTCTATTTTAGACCTCCTGAATAGCGGAAAGGTGGTTCCAATAAATAGGAAGTTCCGACAAGGGAGGAATGTAGGAACATGTAATAAAAGTAAAACAACCATTAAATGATAGTTTCACACAGAGGAATTCAACATCGCTGCATTCCTCGAAAGTTAATAGTTCAGACCTGAGGTTGGGTTCAACCGCAATGAGGACACCGCCCAATCGCCTGAAAGGCCGATCAAGCCTGTACATTTTGTACACAGCTGGAAAAACTTCGGAGCTTAGAATCTCCGGCTTTAACCAGGTTTCTGTGAACACAATCACCTGTGATGCAAAACAAAGACTATCAGAATACAATTTTGGAAGCTTACTACGTAAGCCTCTTGCATTCTGATAGGAAAGAAGGAGAGAATTGGTTAGTTTTTTGAAGCGGACGACGTAGATGGCACAATGGTTGTGTCCGGCCTGGGTTAACTAACCCCTACAGGCCGTCTTTTCTTTATCTTAGCTATAACATACTTAGGCCAGAAGTCAGCAGAGCATATTGTGTTAAAAAGTTCGCCAGTGACATTTATTTAAAAAATGAAATATCCCTGGCATAAGAATATTTGAATTTTTCCACCTTAATCTTGGATTCTTCGGCTTGAGTGCGACTTAGGATATAGGTACTAAGATCCTCAGATGTTTGATTAGGTGAAAGCCGCGAAACAAATATCTGTTTCGTAGGTGGAACAGCTATTAGGATTTTTGGTACTACATTTGTAGTACCAGGTATTCCAGTCCTGATACCCTGGGAAGTTTTCTGGGTGGGGTTCTGTAAGGTCATTGATCGTGACCCCTTAGCGGACACGACGTATATAACTGGAGACGCTGCCCCTCCCGCGGCACACTCGCAGGCCGAATCTTTTCTCGCCCCCGATCTTAATATCATTGGTGTTAGATATATTGGAGTCGGGGGCTGTGCCGACGGAGTCAACTGTTGAGAACTTTTAGCGAGTTGTTGGGATCCGCCTAAATGCGGTGTGCCAACCTTGGCTTTTTTGCGCTTAGGGGACTCATTTAATAGCTTAAGGCCAATAAACTGGGAGTCCAGCGCCAGGAGCACCTCATTAGTTTTTCGAAAACTAAGAAGAAGCTCCCTAAAACCATTTTTGGTTTGAGGCATAAATGACATAATTTCCTATTCAACATCACAACATGCTTCACAGCAGTAGCGCAATCCAATGTTTTTATACCCGGTACCCATAGGGTACAAGGGTATTATAAGTTAGGGCCAATCGAGAATGTATGTAATAGGCAGAAGGAGGCGTCTCCGACCCCATTGAGTATATATATTCTTGATCAGCATCACCAGCCGAGTCGGTTTAAACATGTCCGTCTGTCCGTATGTCCGTCCGTGTGAAACAACAGATCTCAGGGACTATAAGAGCTAGAGTTACCAAATTTGGTGATAACATTGAAATCTGTTGCACGCAGATCAAGTTTGTTTTCAAATTTCTCACATCCCAAACTGCCCACTTCCGCCCCCGAAAATCACAAAAAACTTTATATACGCTAGAGTCGAAATTTTTGGCTTTAAATAAATAATAAGCATGAAGTCTTTTAAACAATAAGGTTTCTGTCTATGGTTCTTCTTCTCCTCTTGAGCCACAACGGCAGTAGCGAAAAAAAAAGTGTTGCGTGCTTTCGGGCGCAGTGTTAATTCGTAATGCAGCTGTGTAGAGCTGCAGAATTAGTCTTTTTTGAACGTTGCTCAACATGTTTTTAGCAACAATTGTCTTTATTTGGGTACCGGGTGTCTCACAGTCGGTCACACTCGACTGTACCTTTCTCACTTTTTAGTAATATTATCAGCCAACCGGCCTGTGCATTTAATGCACTTGGCGTGCACGATATTGTCACACAGCCAGCAGCCAATAATAGGGTCATCTGCAGAAATTACTTTCTTGCAGGTTTTAATTACACAGACAACACTAGAAGGCATTATAGCGAATAACCACTGTACCAGCCAGAAGTTAAGAGAAAATAAGAGTAGTTACGTGCACTAAGAGAGAGCAAGAGAGCGAGAGTTAGGGAGCTTAAGCCGTTCACTTTGAAGAGAAACGATAATGTGTGCTACACATGAAGCGGCCATTTTCAAACTAAGTATGCCTCGACACATGTTAACCTAGTTTTTGCAAAACTGAAATGTATTAACTCAGTAAAAAGGAGAAAACTGAAAGAGTCAGAAAATAAAAATATAAGGAAAAATTAATTGGATTTTGCGGAACTTGGACAGCGGTTTGCACACCGCTGAGACCTCTAGGTTATGCCGTTTATTACATAATAGCGGGCGATTGTAAGATTAAATAGCTTCTTCATTTTCTTCATGAAAATATGATTTTTATTGTAATAGAGATGCATTAGCAAGTGTGTTTGGAAGAGAAAAGAGATCGACTGTTCACCCCAAAAATGGATTCAGATCTGTAGAACAGAAAGAGCGTAAGCTAAAAAATAACCAAAATCACTTTCAAAACCCAACTTTGACAGAACTTATATAAAATATATGAATGGAATAAAAAAGATAAAAAATAAATAAGAATCTAAATTTAAAATTAAAAATAAAATTCTTGGATTTTGCGGGATGTGAACTCAGACCTTTCTTTCATAAAAAGCCTTTGCCCAGCGCTTAGACCGCTAGGGTATGCATGGATGCTAATTCGTGCTGCGATTTATTTTAAGAAGTATCGAAGTAGTATTATATAGTATGTATTTTTTCAATTTGCCTTTTAATGTAAAGCACAATAGTTTAGGTACCGGAAATCTCACAGTCGAGCACACTTGACTGTAGCGGGTATCTCACAGTCGAGCACACTTGACTGTAGCTTTCTTACTAGTTAAATATCACAATGAGATGGGACATTTTGGAACGGATAAAGTTACAAGTATTATAACTAAAAGTTATTGGTTTCCAAATATGAGAAGAAAAGAAGATCAACACATAAGGAATTAAGGAATTAAAAGTCTTAAATGTATTGCTCAAATGTATTTCTTCATTGTGTCCCGAAAGGAACAGTACCCTTTCAGGTATTACATATTGATAATTATGGGCCCATTGAAACAAGGAACGCTATGAAGATACTTATTGGTAGTCATAGATGGGTTTATAAAATTTGTAAGATAGTACCCGACGAAAGCAGCGAAATCGAAAGAGGCAATAGATGCCCTACACGACTACTTTAGATCAGGGGTCGTCAGCGTCCTGTACACTGGACATAGAAAAACATTTCTGCCAGTGCTGTCGGCACATTTTCACTATAAACGCTTCGTATTTGTTCGGGATTCCGTTAGGCTGACTTGACGTAAATAGCTTCTAAGCTATATAAAAGCGGCTTCGCATCAAATGTTAAAAATTTTCGGGTGCCGCTGCGGCAGACAAGCGACCGAAAAGCCCGTGGAATAGCCTATGCACAGTTGCACGGCTCTCGCAGCAGCAGAGAAGCAAATCGTTAGGGTTTCTTAGTATCATTTTGGTCTGTTAGCTTCGCATACATACGCAGGGGTGCCGACCCCTGCTTAAGAGCTTATAGTAGACCAAATATTCTTATTTCAGATAGGGGAACGTGTTTTACATCGCAGGAATTTTAGAATTTTATATTGGAAAAAAACATAGTACACAAGAAGGTTGCGACAGGCTCACCGCAAGCGAATGGACAGGTGAAAGAACGAATAGAGAACTGGGGCCAATGATAAGCAAAATTATAAATATCGATGAAAAAGAAAATGGTATAAAGTAATTTCGGATGTAGAATTTGCCATTAATAAGATGGTTTACAAAAGTATAAATAAATATCCAAGTAGAATGTTATTTGGGCTACGACATAAGGAAAAAGTAATCGACACCTTAAAAGAAAATGTAATAGATTAAGAATAAATTGATAAGAACATCAACTTGCAAGAAATTAGAAAGAAAGCTGAAAAAAACACAAAAAAGGGCGGAAGAATTTAATAAAAAATATTTTGATGTCAAGCGGAGGGAACCACATATCATATCGAGTATGAGATTTTGTTATGTTAAAAATTTTAATTCCTCAAGTGGAGCGTCTAGTATGCTTATTCCGAAGTTTAAAGGACCCTATAAGGTTTCAAAGGATGTAGGTACCGACAGGTACCTGATAAAAATGTAGAAAACTTTCAAAAGACACAAAAACCATATGAAGATATATGAGCAGTACACAATTTAAAGCCGTGGATTGATACTAAGAGAAATTATGATAATTGAAGAGATTACGATGATTATAAACAATTAAATGAAGATACTGATAACAATGCATTCTGAATGGTGGAGACTGGCACCGATTCACAGCATATGGAACTGGAGGGGGTATCTATTTGGTCGTAGTTAGAGTCCTTAACGGTAACAGATTTCTTGCGGTTCTTAATCCTTTCACGTGCTACTCCCGACGTACCGGGTTCAACCTTAGATGAGGACTGCGTTACGTTTTCAGCGGAAACTGCTTTTGTGGGTATCGTTTCAACGTCCACTTTCGCATCCTCGGCAACTTCTGGCTTACTTTCAAAGCTGATTTTCTCTTTGGGTTTGTTATCTCCGCGGCTTTTTCTGTTTTTGGATTTTTCCTTCACGTTCTCGTTTTGCGCGGCTTCCTTTGCCACAAGATCCGGGACACCGGTGGTCTCCGGCTTTAGATTTACTTTCTTTGATCTGCCCTTTTATACCCTTGCAGAGGGTATTATAATTTTGCCATGATATTTGCTCCGCAGTGAAGGAGGCATCTCAGACCCCATAAAGTATATATATTCTTGATCAGCATCACCATCCGAGTCGATCTAGCCATGTCCGTCTGTCTGTCCGTCTGTCAGTCTGTCGGCTTCAACGCGAACTAGTCTCTCAGTTTTTGAGCTATAGGGCTGAAAATTTCAGCATAGTCTTATTTCTTTAGCACGCAGTATATATGTGGGAACGGGAGAGATCGGACCATTATATCTTATAGCTGCCATAGGAATAATCGCGAAATTTATGTAAAAACATTTTTAAATTTTTTGTTTTTTAACGTATATCAATCAATTTCAATATATAGCAGTTTTTACGGTTATAGAATTACGGTTTTAATTTCATTAAGATCGGACAACTATATCATATAGGCTCAATAGAAACGATCGGTCGATTAAAATGAAAATGTAAAATGTAAAATTCTACATGTAAAATGTAAGATATTTTTTCACCTTTAACCAAAATAAATAGATTTTTAATAAGCCAATTGCAGACTGCAAGGGTATACAATTTTCGGTTTACCCAAGATAGCTTTCTTTCTTGTTTCAAGCTCTTTCAGGCTCCGTTTCTTTTGGATCTGAGCTTTTGCCCGATCGCTTGTCGCTATCAGATTTATCCGTAAGACTTTTAGATTTGGGATTTCTGTCCTTGGAAGTGGAGGGCTCATTCTCGTCCATCATTTCCTTTTTGGATCCTCTGTCTCTTAAAGAGTGTGATTTGGCTGGAGAAGGAGAAACGTCCTTTTGAGATTTTAGCTTGTCTCCGCGACTGACTCTGGTGGAGACTGGTTCCTCCTTGGTACTGGCAGAGTGGTCAGCTGTTGTTCTGCAGGTGAATCGGAAGAATCATTGGCTTGGACTTTCACTGGCTGCTCTTTTTGCTCGGATTCGCTGGACGTCGGCTGTTCCTCAATTAACTTTGAAGTTTTCTTATTATACCCGGTACCCATAGGGTACAAGGGTATTATAAGTTAGTGCCAACCGAGAATGTATGTAACAGGCAGAAGGAGGCATTTCCGACCCCATAAGGTATATATATTCTTGATCAGCATCACCAGCCGAGTCGATTTAGCCATGTCCGTCTGTCCGTCCGTCCGTCCGTCCGTGTGAAACAACAGATCTCAGAGACTATTAGAGCTAGAGTTACCAAATTTGGTGACAGCATTGGAATCTGTTGCACGCAGATCAAGTTTGTTTTAAAATTTGGCCACGCCCACTTCCGTCACCGAAAAAAATAAAAAACGGTATATAGGTAATATGGTAATTTTCGGCGTAAAGTAAATAAATAGGCTTAATAAGTAGACAATAGTGGACGTGTTCTGAAAATTTGAGTAAAGTCGGATGATAAACATAGAAGTTATTAAACAGTAAAGTTTCTGAGAGAAAGAGAGAGAGCGGGCACGTGCGTGTTGCTCAACATGTTCCTAGCAGCATTTGTCTTTGTTGGGTGTTGCTCAGCATGTTCCTAGCAACATTTGCAGCTTTTGAGAGTTGCCCAACATGTTCCTAGCAAATTTGTCTCTTTTGAGTGTTGCTCAACATGTTTCTAGCAATATTTGTCTTCATTTGTCAAAATTTTCCTTTTTCATGTTCATGTGCTGTTTAATTTCACCCACAATGCTTTGGGTACCGGGTATCTTACAGTCGGTCACACTCGACTGTAGCTTTCCTACTTGTTTTTATATTGACCTGGTTTCTTTAAGGGCTTCACCTTAGCCTTTTCCACATCAGTCTCATTGGAACTGGGCTTTTCCTAAGGCAATTTCCTAGCATCTGTCACTGGTACATTCTTCACGGAGCCGCTGGCTTCCTCCATATTTTTATCCTTTGTTTCTACCTCAACTGTGGGTGAAATTGCTTCTGTAATGGACTTTTCATTTGCCAATTTGGAGTGTCCCGCTCTCTTGGCCACTGGCGATCGTTCTTGTTAGGAATAGCTCTCCGCTGGTGACCTTCCTAGTCTTGGACTGCTTCGCCTGCCATGAGAACATCGTTTCTCCGTAGCAGCTTGGCACGACTTTTGCGTTGCTTAGTTGGAGTAGTCTTCTGGGTTCCTGGTTTAGCTTCGGCTTATCCGAGCAAAGGGCTCTGAGGGCAACTGAAGCTACCGCAGCTTCCAGTTCCTTCGGCTTCGCTCGTGTTTCACAATTATATGAAGATACTGATAATATTAAATTAAATTTTGAGAAAAATTATAATAAATGTAAATAATGAACTAAATGTAGAGAAAAACAAGTGGGAAAGCTACAGTCGAGTGTGACCGACTGTGACCCGGTACCCAAAGCATTGTGTGTGACATTGAATAGCAAATGAACATGGAATGTTGACAAATGACGACAAATGTTGCTAGAAACATGTTGAACAACACTCGAAAGAGACAAATGTTGCTATGAACATGATGAGCAACACGCGCCTGCGCGCTCTCTCTCTCTCTCTCTCTCTCTCTCTCATAAAGAAGAATTATACCCAGAAACTTTATTGTTTTATAACTTCTATGTTTATCATCTGACTTTACTTGATCTGCCTGCAACAGATTCCAATGTTGTCACCAAATTTGGTAACTCTAGCTCTTATAGTCTCTGAGAGCTGTTGTTTCACACGGACGGACGGACAGACAGACAGACAGACGGACAGACGGACATGGCTAAATCGACTCGGCTGGTGATGCTGATTAAGATTATAGACACTGTATGGGGTTGGAGATGACTCCTTCTGCTTGTTACATACCCTTGTATCCTATAGGTACCGGGTATAAATATGTTAAATGTAAAGATAACGATGAATGTGAAGATTTAGATAAAGAGACCGATTTTAATGAATTAATGTTAAGTGCAAAATGTTAAGCAAACAAAGATGTAAACAAAAGACTTATTTACAAAGTAATAGATAAGAGATAATTGAAGCGTAATGATATAAGTGAAGTAACGAAGAATCAAAAATTGTACACAAGATCAATGTCAGATAGGATCGGGAGATCCTAGATGTCAGGACGACCGAGCTGTAGGAACATAGTAGGAGCATCATATAGAGATGAACTTAATTAGTCTTATGTGTCGCAGTTGAATTCGACGAACGCTAAAGTTATTTGGCACCTAGTTTTGGTTGTCGCTGAGCAAACGCAGCTGCGACATTGGTTCCTGGTAAGACATGGATTCTAGGTATTCCATCTTTTTGAGAAAGTGAGATATTTTCTGCTGTTCTCGTAGCGCGACGGAATTGCCAGTTTTCTTAAAGAGCGGCATTGTTGCCGAGTGAGGCCCGGTCGCCCAAGAGAGAGAGAGAACCGGAGAGCAATAAGTGGCATGAAGATGAGCACTTTAAATTTGGTTCTTGGCGCGATCGGGACTCACTGCGCAATCGAAATGATAGAATCGGAAAATACTCCTTTTCCGTTATCAGAAGTGGGATCGACCCTGCCACAGGACAATGAAAGTGTTATGGCTGCATTAGAAGCTCAAAATCGTGCCTTGTTGGAACTTGTGAAATCAATGAACACACCGCGAGTGCCATTATCGGAAGCGAAATCGAACTCCTTAACTTTGCCGAAATGTGACCCTGACAGTGCGGGCGCTGATGCAAGTGCGTGGAGCAATACAGTGGCAATAATTTTTGCTAAAAATATTCTAAAAGCGAGTGCACATGACAAGGCACTCAGCAAAGCTATGCAAGGAAGTGCTATTCAGTAGTTGGCGAAAATCTGTTTTAGCTGAATTACCTGTCCGCAATTCCAGGTATTGTTCGTGCAAAGATTTGTTGGTATCGAGACTCCGGTAGCGACCTTGATGAACACCTTCAATGGGCGTCCAAATCCAGGAGAGAATTTACAATATGGATGCTCGGCTTTTAAAGTGAATGTTTACGGGTACTGCTAAGACCCACAACGATCTGCAGCAACAACTAAAGGCGTATTCGTATTCAAAACGCAACGAATCCTTTGGAAACGAAGTCGAAAGGAAGAAAATGAAGCTGCCATCTCAAGAGAAGTGTCATCACTGTGGGCGTCCTTTCCATAAGATTGCGGATTGTCACAAAAGGCGAACTGACGAAAGACACCGGACCATCTCGACTCCAAGACAACAACAACGCTCAGTCAACAGCAGGACCTGCTTCAAATGTGGAGAGCTTGGGCATTATGCTTAGGAATGTCCAAGGAATCGCCATAATCTCAAGGAAGTCGAGGATAACAAAACAGTTAACTTGGTGGCCATAGAACCAAAGGGAATCTTAAAACAATTTGGTGAGTATATTCCATTTAGTTTTGGTTCGGGCGCTGAATGTTCTCTTTTAAAGTAAAAGTGTAGCAGTAATGTTACAAAGAAAGCGTCAGTGTAGCACAGTGGTTTAAGGGTAATCGCAAACGATCCTGTGTGGAATACATTACAGATTTGTAATGTAAACTTAAATAAACATTTTCTTGAATTGTTGTTTCACGTTATTATGGATACTTTAATGAATTTTATTATTCTTATTGGACGAGATGCTTTAAGTCAAGGCTTTATAATGTAACGGTACGGCGTAGAATGTATTCGGCTACGCCTCGGCTGGAGAAGGAGTCGGGGTTTTGTGCACTATACTGCGATATATACTGTCGATATAGTAAGCTAAGTGATCGCGATGTTTTGGAAGTGATCGAGATGGTAGTGATCACTCGTTCCTCTATACCAGTGGTCCGCACCACTACAGACACAACATGGCATTAGTATGAGTGGCTAGATATGAGAAAAAAGATAGCTTAAATGTTCTATAATATGACAAAAATATAGTTATAGCTTAAAAACTAGCAATTTATCTCTAAAAAACGCTAAATCTAGCCACACAGTAACAATTTGACAAAACGGATTCTTCTTTTCTCTTTTGTGCATACTGTGCATGAGCGACAGCGACGTCGACTGAGAAATTTCCTATCCCGCGGGATGGGGCCGTGCCGACCACTGCTCTATACCCTCCCTACCGTTGGAAATGTGTGAAGCCCGGTGTACATTCCCCCTAAATTAACGAATTCACCGCATTAATCTGGATATTTCGTTGCCATTATTTAATAGGACACAATTATTTTATATATCGAATAGCTCAAATTGACTTAAAAATCTTCATGTTTCTATCTTTCCGTTCTCTAAGCATAATATCTAAATTACTAACATTCCTAATTTTGATTGATTCTTAGTATTTCCATGATTTGTTTGTTTGTTTTGGGTTTTACCTTATATGCATTTAGTTTCTAAAAATATTATTGTAGTATTGTATCAATCCAACAGTGACAAATTCTTACTCCAAAATTGTTGCCTTTTGACCATACTGTCTACATTATTAGGGGGCTTAGGCTCTGGTAGTGAAGCGTGTGTGCCTGCCGCCGCTCCAAGCTAACTCAGGCAGTGGGAGTTGGCAATCACATTCCGACTACTGAAGACCGACCATACGTGGTGAAGAACCACATCCTGCTCGAGGTGCCCCTGCTCTAGACTAAATATGGCGGATCTAGAGAGGACAACTCGAAAAAACCCGTTATCACCGGTGTTACCGTACCGTGCCTCTGTGATGACTGGCACTACGTTAGTGTGGATACCTGGATACCTCCGGTCGTATAAGGGCCCGATCCGGGGTATGAGGCTCTACCCCGGGGGATACTTCCTTCCTCATTACTCGTGGGACCAACTTATGGAATCTATTGTAAATACACCCCAAGAAACCGGGTGCTCTAGCAGCCCCAAATTGATTCAAATCGAACCCATCCTGAAGATGATATGGACATATGTTCACAAAGCTCTGGCACCGACAGCATCACCAAGGAAGAAGAAGAAACTCTGCTCGCTTCCCCTAAGGATAACAAAACCGCGGCACCTAGTGCCCAGACGAAGGGCGATCCTGCAAGTGTATTGCGGAGACAGCCGAGTGGCTATGCACAGAGGTGCCAAAGCTGCGGCTGTGGAAAAACGCCCACATCAAGGTGGTCCCAGAGGCAGAGGCTCCACGTGCCGCTATTTTAATTGGGTACTTTTCGCTCCCAAACGCGGAAATGAAGACAGACGAGATCCTCAAGCTCGTCGAGGGCCAGAACAGCGGCCTGCGAGTGGGAGACTGGCGCGTCTTCCACCGTGAAATGAGGCAGAGCATGGCCATCATCACGATTGCGCTGGATCCAGTTTCGGCCAATCGACTGAAGTCGCTGGCACCAACTGCCCTTCGCGTGGGGCACGGCTACTCTCAAGCCAAAGGCCAGCGCGCAGCCGAAGACGCAGGCGGTGCTCTCGCAGCCGCAAGAGGGCGGACTAATGTCCTGTCCTCCTCCCCCCACCCTCCCCAACACCCGGAAACACCTCAGATGTCTCCAAGCGAACCTCCACCATGCAAAGGCCGCGTCTGACGTCCTTTGTGAGAGGTTTGCTACGATGGACATAGCATTTATCCAGGAGCCATGGATAAATGCCGGACGTGTCCTGGGGCTTAGCACCCCATCTGGTAAGCTGCTATATGCAAACGGCCAACCTCGCCCTAGAGCGGCTTTGTTAATAAACAAAAATCTAACATTTGTTCCCCTTTCACAGCTCATAACTAAGGACCTGGTGTCGGTCTGGGTTAAAATACCCACTGCCCATGGCGAGCAGGAGGCAGTGCTGGCCTCTGCTTATACTTGAACTTGAGCAATCCAGAGACTGCTCCACCCGTCCGATACTAACAATAGACGAGTTAGCGCGTGAGGCTACTGTGCTTCATACAAACATTGAATTGGCATATCACGTCAGCTGCGAACAAAAAGTTCGTAAGATCAGTCGGGCTGTTCCCTGGTGGAAGAAGAGCCTTGACGATCTTAAACAAGCTGAGTGAAGGCTCTTCAATAAGGCGAGGAATGGGAAGGCCACATGGGATTCTGAGAAGGTCAAAACGGGCTTCGTGGCGCCAACACTGCGGGCAGATTTCAACTCTCCCGGAAGCTGTCAGGCTACAAAAAGCCCTCTCCAAGGACCACTCAAACGGCATTTGTACGTTGAAAAAGCCAGATGGAACCCACACAAACAACCCAAAGGAAAGGAGTAGTCTACTCCTAACTACTCACTTTCCTGGGTGCGTGGCCATGGAGCAACCCATTTTAGAAAGGGAAGCACCAACCTACCTCTCTGGGATTGGATAGTGCCCACACCTGCGCGTGGCTATTGTGGCAGACTCCAATGGGGCTGGAGGAAGGGAACCCCTATCAATCAGAACGTATTGAAACATGCCCTTAAGACTGTTTCATCAAAATAGCGTACAATAGGCCATACAAAGTTTTAGTCCATACAAATCCCCTGGACCAGATGGAATTTATTCATGCCTATTGCAGCGGGGACTGCACCAATTCGCACTCCTCCTGGTCCGCCTATTCCGATCTAGTCTCGTGCTTGGACACATACCAAGCAAATGGGCTAAAGTGAAAGTTGTGTTTATTCCAAAGGTAGGGAAGAAAGATTCCCAACTGCCTAAATCCTATAGACCAATTAGTCTTAGCTCCTTCCTTCTTAAAACTATGGAAAAGATAACTGACCAGCACATCAGGAAAGTGAACCTTAAGCACCCCTAAATAAGTACCAATATGCGTACCAAACTGGTAAATCAACTGAGACTGCCATCCATTGCCTTACAACAGTCATTGAAAACACCATTGGCTCTCAACAAATAGCACTAGGTGCCTTTCTGGACATCTCAGGAGCTTTTCACGAGGCTATCCGTGCCTCTCTTGTACGTAAAAATGTCGCTACACCCATTATTAGGTGGATTCTGGAAATGCTCAAATCCAGAATCATAACTGTAGACCTAGGAGGTACCATGACCTGAATCACAGCCACAAGGTGATGCCCTCAAGGGGGAGTACTCTCTCCTCTCTTGTGGACTCTGGTCATAGACGAGCTACTGTTTGAGCTCAACAAACTAGGGTTCCCCACTCAAGACTACGCTGATGATCTAGTCATCTATATAGTGGGCTGGCATGAGCAAACTTGGAGCTAACTGACATACCCTCTACCCAACACCCTGAAAAAAGAGGCCTGCCTGGGGGCACTTCGCCTTCAACACATCACCAATATAAAAAGTGGTGATCTAACTGGACATCTTCGGGTACTCGAACCCCTAATATACGAGCCCATTCTGCGTATAACTGACGAGCAGAAACCAAAACTTGTTTTCCACAGAAACTTCTCTGTAGTCCTGTACACCAGACACAAGTGGACAACAAAATCAATATCTCTGCCCAGTGGATCACAAACGTGGTACACTGACGTATCGAAATTGGAAAACGGCGACACCGGGGCTGGTATTTTCGGACCAAGGTTCAACAAATCCATAGCCATGGGAAAGTCCCCAACCATCTTCCAAGCAGAGATACACGCCATATAAATATGTGCTCGTGAATGCCTTCGCAGGAATATGCAAGGCGCACGGATTTACATCTTCTCTGACAGTTACGCAGCGCTCATAGCGCTGAGATTTTTCACGATCACCTCCAGACTTGTAGAAAACTGTTTCCAGCAGCTAAACGCCCTTGCCTCCAAAAACACCTTAACAGTGGGCTGGGTGCCAGGACATGAAGGCCATATAGGAAACGAGGTGGCAGACTTCCTAGCAAAACGCGGGGCGATGACACCACTAATCGGCAATGAACCATTCTGTGGACTTTCGAAAGGACACAAAAGGGAACTGGTCAGGAAGTGGGAGGAAAAGGAGATAAGTCGTCACTGGACCGACAGTGCAGGGCTGAGACAAGCCAAACAATTTCTCGTCCCCCAGATGTCGCGATCCAAACGCATCATCAATCTAAAAAAAGTGAGATTCGCACTCTAACAGGCTACCTTACGGGTCACTGCAACCTAAGGTATCACCTTAAGAAATTAAAACTTTCAGATATCGACACATGTAGATTCTGTGAGCTAAAGCCAGAAACATCAGAACATGTTCAATGTAAGTGCCCCTCACTAATCAGACGTCGACTTTAACAACTAGGAGGTGAATCCCTACAGGATTTGGGAAGAGATAGACCTCGCCAAAGTGCTCTCCTTTATCAGAAGCCTAGGAATAGAGGCTCTACCTTAATCCTACAGGCCGGCACAAAAGACCTAACATCTGGTCGCGGTGCAATAAGGCACTAGTAATAATAATAATAATAATCTACATTATTAATTACCACAGTGATTTATTACTTTACCCCAATAAACTGCAACATGGCTGTCAATCAAGGGTTATTAGATACATGCAATTTTATTTTCCAAAACTCTAAACTAAATCATCAAATTCGTTTCATCTTTAATTATTCTCCTTCAATTCATCTTCAATTATGGAATTTAATTACTTTATTTTCAGTTACTTTCAATCAATGTATTCGTTTTCAATTTCAGTTCGTTTCAATTATTACATTTTCGTTTTAAGATTCTTAAGTTCAACTATTTTTTAAGCTTAAAACTACATTGAGTATAATTATTTTACATGTATAAGGCTTACAAGTTTCGTTTAGGAAAATTTAAAACAATTATATTTAAAAATACGTTTCTTTAATTTTTCCAATGTGGCTCCGGCCAAATGCAGCAGCAAAATCAGCACGTTTTATTTCTCCTTCTCTCTCGTTTTTATTTCATCGCGACTTAGCTTCACAGTCTTTACGCACTTGAAATATCTTTCTGCCGCCTTTTTTTCAACCCGATTTAGAATAGAAAGGTTAATCAAAATTGTCTTGGCCGGTTTGTTCTTTTTTTTTAGAGCTGCTCGTGGTCTTGTTTCACGTTTATTTACTTCTCTTAATTTCTCGTCTGGGTAGATAAAGCGGAATGATCGCTATTCGCTGAAAATTTTGCCAAAACGGTTCGTCGAGCGAGCTTTAAAGGGACCTTTCCAGGCACTGATCCAGGCAACTGAAGTGCAAAAGGTACAACTAGAACTCGTAGAATCTGTTTTCGAAAGCTGATTCGAGCTTCTATTAACCCTAGAATGCCGGAAAAGTTATCTGTATCGAGTTCAAAATAATTATTATGATTTCATTTATTTTTTTAAATTCTGCTTTTTTCTGGTACACCGACCTACAGCTTCGGAGTTGTAATCGAAGCAAATAAATTTGTTATTTATAAGCCTATAATGGTACAAGCGCTATCGTAAGAAACAAATCTGGAAACTCGTTTTAATATAAACAAAGATTTAAGTGAGTTTTATAAAGTAAAACTAAGTGAAATGTTAGGAAAATATTTAAAGTCATTTATTGAAGGCATTACGCACACACACGAGTTAAAACAGGGCTGCTCAGCATACGACCTATTGATAAAAAAAAAAACTGTTCAGAGTCGCCCATATAGACTTAGTTAAGAAGAAAAGACCAATGTTAGGCGAATGATTAACGAATTATTGTCCGCAAAAGTTATACATCCTAGTAGTTCCCCTTTTACTAGTCCGATGATGCTGGTCAAGAAGAAGAACGGTGCAGATCGGCTATACGTAGACTACAGGGAACTAAACGCAACTACGGTGGCAAATAAATATCCGTTGCCACTTATAGCTGGGGAGCTAGTTTCTTTTCTTGCTTAGATATGGCTAGTGGCTTTTATCAAATTCTAATTCACCCGGACTCTGTCGAACGTACACCCAAAAAAAATCGTCATAGAATTTATACCTTCGAGTGTTACAAATTTCTTAATAAGAAGCTTATAAATTTTATACTTTCGAAAGTATAAAAATTATACTTTGACGTTAGTTGTAGTATAAAAGTTATAACTTATAGTATTTTTCTTTAGTATATTTTTATTACTATATCGTATAAGTATTATACTACGCAGTATAACAAATCGTATCAATTCTATCTTCTTGCGAATAAATTCTAAACTATTTAGTATAAACTCTCAACAATGTTGGAATAGATTCCATATTTTTGTTGTATAAAAAACAGCTTTTCACCCGTATATCTAAAAATTGTAAAAAGTTTATATATTTCGCTATTATGCCCGTTTCGACAATAGCTTTATTACAGGGGTCGGCACCCAGTTTTTTAGTGCGTATGTGTGCGAAGCTAACAGACCCGAATGATATTAACAGACCCGAATGATACTAATAGACCCGAACTCTGCTGCTTCGAGAACCGAGCAATTGTGTACAGGTTACTCGGTAGCTTCTCTGCCGTAGCGGAACCAGGACATATATATACGAAGCCGTTTTACATAGCCCCAAAGCTTGCTACGACAGCCTAACAGAATCCCGAGCAAACACGAAGCGCTTATACTATATCTGTGCCGACAGCGCTGCCTGACAATTTTTCCTATGCACAGTGTATACGACGCTGCCGACCCCTGCTTTATTATCAACGGTTGGCTTCAACAGAATGTGTTATATTATATTAAATATTATATCCATAGGCGATCTGAATGACAAATAAACATACGAAAACATAAACTGAAACATTTGCCTTACCCAGGGCCCGAACTCTCAACTTAATGCATGGCAGTCGAACGTCTTACCACTTCAGCCAATCGGCATCACACAAGAAAGCGTCATAAATAGCCATTTGTGGGGCGAGCAACACTAACCATTACAAAATCTATTAATAGATTCACCAAGACTTGACAAAAAAATCCCTAACGCTACAAACAAAATAGCACTAAATTCCTGCCAACGCCATTCGATAACATAGAATTTTCGATGAAGGTTCGTATAAAAATTATACTCGAAAATATAAAATTGAAACTATAGAGTATAAAAAGTATAAAATTTGTTTTAATATATATGGAATCTATATTAAGCTCGTTATACTGCTTGGAGTATAATTTTAAGACAACGCGAATTAAATTTAAACTCTTGGTTTTTTTTTTTTTGTGTACGTCATTGTAACGGCCATGCCGTTTGGCCTAAAAAACGCGCCATCGGTGTCTTAACGCGCAATAATTAATGCTTTGGGATCATTAGCTCATACCTTTGTTATGGTTTACATTGATGACGTTTTGATAGTTGCAGAAACGAAAGATCAGGCAATGGAAAGCTAAGACCAAGTTCTACAAATCTTAATGGAAGCCGGTCTTTCCTTTAACATAAACAAGTGTACATTCCTCACACAGCAAATAAATTACCTAGGCTATGAAGTTAGTGCGGGAGAAATCCGACCAAATAGTCAAAAAATAAAAGCACTTGTGGAACTACTACCTATTCAGACGGAATCGAAGTTAAGGCAGTTTATAGGATTGGCTTCCTATTTTCGGCAATTTGTCTCAAAAATGCAGGATACTTACCTGGAAAAACGAACATGAACAACTAAGACAGAGAATAATAGAAATTTTGGCTAGTTAACCAGTATTGACCATTTTCGATCCCAAACACCCTGTCGAATTGCATACAAATGCAAGTATGATTGGTTATGGTGCCATTTTGCTGCACCGAATTGATAAAAAGCTGTATGTTATCGAGTGTTATAGTAAATGTACAACTCCAGTCGAGTCCAGATACCATTCATACGAGTAAGAAAATCTTGCGGTGGTGAACGCTGTTAAACACTTCAGGCATTATTTGCAGGGACTAGAATTTGTGATTTTTACTGACTGCGATTCATTGAGGGCGAGCTGTTTCAAGACAACATTGACGCCGAGGGTACACCGGTGGTGGGGGTACTTGCAGACCTTTCTGTTTTCGCCATTCAGTAGTAGGAAAGAGGGACAACTGGCTACTCAGTGAGATCTTTCTCTTTCGCCGCTGAAAAAAGAGATAGCTTACAGACTAAACCATACTCAAGGTAGTCGAGAAGGAAAAGTTTATGGTAGCCAATACGTCAAAATATGGTAGGCGTTTCGTAAAAATTCTATTAAATGCAAAATACCCAAAGACTCTAAAGGTAAAGTACAGGCAGAACTCCATCCGATTCCGAAAAAAAATATACCCTGGCATACTCAGCATATAGATATTACAGGGAAATTGAGAGGCAGGAATGACCAATAGGAGTATGTCATTGTTATTATAGACGCTTTTACTAAGTTCGTATATTTATATCACACTTTGAGCTTAGATACCGAAAACTGTGTGCTGGCCATGAAATATGTTGTCTCGTTGTTTGTCTTGCCAATACGTGTGATTGCCGATCAGGGTAGATCTTTTGCCAGTTCTGGATTCTGCTAGTTTTGCTCCTTCCAGAAAATTTACCTTCATTTGATTGCCACCGGCGCCAGCCGAGCCAATGGGCATGGTCGAGCGTGTAATGAGTACGGTTAAAAGTATTCTATTAGCGGTCAAGACAAGTCAGCGCTCCTGGCAAAATATGCTATTAGAAGTCCAGTTAGCCATTTACAGGACAATTAACCGTGTCACCAAAGTAAGTCCTTTGGAGTTAGTGATCGGCAGAGAAGGTAAGCCATTTGGTTTGTTGCTTTTTACAAAAGAAGAGGTAATAATAGATAGGGGTAAAATTGTAGCTCACGCCAAAGAAAATATTGATCGGAACGACCAATATGATAAAAAAAAAGATTTTATGAAAACAAAGCCAAGATTGTAAAGCACCAGGTTGGTGATTTGTTTTGATTGGAAATGAAGAGAGAATTCAAACGAAACTAGATCCGAAATTTAAGGGGCCATTTGAAATTATCGAAGTTTTAGATATAAACTAAAGTCGTTAATAAGTAAACGGGAGTATAAATATGCACACGGACATTTACGGTCTTTAACTAATACATAAAACTTCCAGAAATTGATGAAGAATTCGATCGTACGATTGAAGAGGCAAGATCTTTAGAAAAATAAGTTGCGTTGTATGTGTATGGCTGCACCATGATCCTGTGTGGATGCTTGGCGGGAGCGAATGTGTAAATCCTGTGTGGATGCTTGGCGAGAACTATTATGTGAGACTGCACCTTGATCCTGTGTGGACGCGTGGCGGGAGTCAGGAGGACGAGTTGGTGTTCAATTGGAAATAAAGAGAAATTATGAAAATTAATGTTGTTGAGATATAACAAGAAATCGCTGTTATTAGTTGCACGTTTATGAAATAATTGAATAATTTAGATTGAAAGCTTATGTCAATAAATAAGTGAAAAGGAATAGTGCTATGTTACAAGGCTTATTGGGTTATAATCACGTCATCACACGTCCTCGTGTATGCAGGTCAAGAAGGCCGTGTCGCAGTTCTCAGAAGAATTCAACGAAAGCTAAAGTTATTTTGCGGTCAGTTCAAAGATGTAAAATATAAATAGCCTATGATTTCGTGTTTTTTTTTCTTTATTTCACACTTAAGTTATTTTTTTGTTTGTTTATTACTTTATTCTTTTTGTATATAAATCATTATATTTAAAGCCCATACTATAAATGCACATGAATATAGCTATATGCTAATCAAATCTAACAGACCAAGATTCGATCTTACTTCGTTGGACTGCTCATTTGGGTGAACATGTTCACTTGTTCTTTTTTTTCAAAAGAGTCAACTCACTCATTTTGCTCACTTGTTCATTGCTCACTTACTCACTTGTTCATTGCTCACTTGCTCACTTGTTCAGTTGTTCACTGTTCATTGCTCATTGCTCACTTGCTCACTTGTTCAGTTGTTCACTGTTCATTGCTCAGTTGCTCACTTGCTCACTTGTTCACTGTTCATTGCCTTTTATAACCTGTTCATAAACAGACTACTGAGCACTGCATTTTAACGACTAAAAAATCCATAATTTAGGTCTGATATACATATGTAAGTATATTTATGTTTTCATATTTCATGTATTGAATATTTATATAAAGAAAATAAATATAAATAAATAAATGTAAACAAAACTAATATAACAAAATTAAAAATATAAAATAATAATACAAATAGAAACTCGTTCTCTTCAGAAAGCATGCGACTGTTGCGATTTGTCACAAACACAGGCTTGTCATGGTCAACACCATATCCAGTTCATTGCTAGTCCCCTTGTCGCTTATGTACGCCTTGGACTTTCGGATATCCGAGTTAAGCACGCGCAAAGTCGAGGCGTAATTGGTCAGATTCAGACTTAAGCTGTTTCTGTTAAGATGTTTCTGCCAAAGACATTACCACCTCTAATACCATATAAAAAAGAGTAACTGAACAAAAATTAACCAAAAAGAGTAGCTGAACAAAATTGAACAACTGAGCAATAATGAGCAAAAGAGCAAATCTGAACAAGTGAGCAAAAAAGAACAAAATTGAACAACTGAACAAAATGAACAAGTGAACAAAAAAGAACAAAATTGAACAACTGAACAATAGTGAGCAAAAATGAACAAGTAAACAAAAAAGAACAAATTGGAAGGAACATGTTTACTCACTCAGTTTAGTGAACAACTCTTTTTTGTTCACTCACTCATGAGCAACCCAACACTAGTAAGCTCCACTAAACGTATGTTCTCACCAACCATTATATACATATAGATTTGTGTGAATACTACACCTCCACTAGGAGAAATATTGGCATTCGATTCAATTTTTATACCCTTGCAGAGGGTATTATAATTTTGCCATGATATTTGCAACGCAGTGAAGGAGGCATCTCCGACCCCATAAAGTATATATATTCTTGATCAGCATCACCAGCCCAGTCGATCTAGCCATGTCCGTGTGTCTGTCTGTCTGTCCGTCTGTCTGTCTGTCCGTCTGTCGGTTTCTACGCGAACTAGTCTCTCAGTTTTAAGCTACCGGGCTGAAATTTTCAGCATAGTCTTATTTCTTTAACACGCAGTATATATCTCGGAACGGCCGAAATCGGACCACTATATCTTATAGCTGCCATAGGAATGATGGCGAAATTAATGTAAAAAAAATTATAACTTATCTGTTTTTCAACGAATTTCTATAAACTTCGAGATATAGTCGTTTTTTATAGTTCTAGAATTACGGTTTTAATTTCATTAAGATCGGACAACTATATCATATAGCTGCCATGGAAGGGATCGGTCGATTTATATGAAAATGTAGAATTCTACATGTAAAATGTAAAATTTACAAAATTTACATAATTTGACATTTTTTTTTTTTACATTACCAAAATGGATCGATTTTCAATGATCCAATTGCAGACTGCAAGGGTATACAAACTTCGGTTTACCGAAGTTAGCTTTCTTTCTCGTTTTACTAAAATTTAGTAGTGTAGTAGAGTAATTCCCGATGGGAGTTCTAACGGAACAAGTCCAGAAAAAGCACACAGAGCACAGTGGCCGATTTGGCTATTCTAGCTCAAGATTAAGCAAATTTTAAACTGTTTAAAATAATAAGAGTTTTGTTTTCTACCGAAAGTAAAATAATCATTTATCAAAAAAGAAAATAAATACTAAAACTGATTAATTCGATAAACTAGATCAGCTGTTAGCCCTCAATTGTAACATTTGGTAGCACAAAACTTGTCAAAGCGTATAGCTTAATTGATGCACTTATTTGTATACTTGCGACATTTTTGTGTATTTCACCTGTTTTGAAACTAGTTTGCCATTTTCCTAAAGTTCAAGGTATGTAGTAAAATAAAATGAATGTTTTGTGCCCTGTGAGTAGATGTTGTATTCGTAGTTTTAGTTCAAATCCATCAATGTTTGTAGCCCGCTTTTTGAAAGAAAACCTCAGCTTCTGCAGTCTAAAACTTTGTGAAGCCCGTCCCGGCCCGCAAAAAGTCAATATCTGTGGTAAACTATGGTTCGTCCAGTGTGTAAATTATTCAAGATCAGCTGCCCTTACGTGCCCCTGCTAAAGTGTGGGATATTTTCAGCAATCATGTCGGTCTGCAAACAAGCACTTTTTGCAGTATGGCATGGGTAAACAGCAGCAGCCATTCAAGAAAGATTTTGGGTTGAAATGGTATTATTGGTTGATATCCCAATGCAAGATTTGGAAACACTAACAGTGGAAATACGGCTCGGCGATTTTTTAAAAACTAAATTTTGTCTGCAGAAATAACCGGGGTGAACCAGGAACTAATAAAAAGGTTATCATTGATTTTGCGCTGTATGGCTTCTGGATACACCATTAACATTCAGAGATTTCGTGAATATGCTTTCGAAACTGCACGCATTTTTGTTAATTAATATCCGTGGTTTTACATGCCATCCTCAGTGCACAAGATTTTGGTTTACGGAGCGGATATTATCAAATTCGTACCACTTTCAATTGGGATGTTGACAGAAAAAGCCTTGGAATCCCGAAACAAAGAAGTTTTCGCCTAAACCATACGAGCAAAAACTCGCTGTCTAACATAATTGAGGATATTTTGCACTTATTGTTAGTATCGTCAGATCCAGTAATAACAAGTTTATGGCAAAGTTCGGCCACTAACTCGCTAAAATTAATAATAATAAAACCATTTCTGCGGACGTGCTCGAAAAATTTCAGTAAAATCGGAGAATAAACTTATTAACAAATAAAGATTCTCTTATTCTGTGTTGGCAGCACCAATGAGTGATGCTCAACATGTTCCTAGCAACATTTGACTTTTTTCGGTGTTGCTCATCATGTTTCTAGCATTATTTGTCTTCATTTGTCAATTTTGTTTTTTTTTTCCATGGGACATGTGTCTTTTAATTTAATCCACAATGCCGGGTATCTTACATTAGGTCAAACTGGACTATAGCTTTCCTATTTGCTTTTCTTATAATAGAGTTAAAAAACGCGTGGCTCTCAATTTAGCACAGAAAACTTTGGTCGCTAGAATAGCCTTCATACTTGTTTGTCAATACCTTGATTAAAGATAACATATTTGGCTTTACATACCGTTTTATTTCCAAGATTCCTAATACGACAATTAAGATGACCGGTTTTGCCTACTAATGATGTAACGTTTTTTGTTGCAGAAGCATCAAAATATGGACCTCTGTCCAAACTCCTACTCATTTGTGCAATATATTCATCCCTTTTAATAAATGGCTCTGAAGCTGTCACCTTCTCAGCAGAATTTTGTGTCAATGTTTTTCCTAAAAGTACTAAAACACAAAAGAAATTAAATAAAGTGTATTGTGTTAATTTTAAAATACTTACAAATACAAAGAAATTTCCGAAAAGTAAAAATATTATTCATTTTTAATGAACTTTTTATTTAAACATTATACAATAAACTCTAGTCTGTTGATTGAATACTTCTAAATCTTTTATATTTGCCATGCGCATAACGCATGCGCAGTGACAAAGACATTTGCAAATAATTATGAACACATGTAAAATTAATTTTACACGCAAGAGAAACTAAAACTGACTAAAACAATACAAAACTTCTTAATTTTTTTTTTTTTGTATTTGGTAAAATAAAAAAAAAAGTTGATTTTATGTTTTTTACCGGGAATACAAGTGTTTTATAACTTAAAGTCAACCGAGCATGTATTCAACAGGCAGAATACCCCAGCCCCTTTAAAGTATAAACATATATTCTTAATTCAGCGTCACCAGCCGAGTCGCTTTAGTCATTTCCGTGTGTAAGTGCTAGGAGCTACCAAATTTGGTGAACACATTCTCATCTGTTGGGCGTTTTATACCCGGTACTTAAGTTAGTGCCAACCGAGAATGTATGTAACAGGCAGAGAAATCTCCGACCCTATAAAGTATATATATTCTTGATCAGCGTCACTAGCCGAGTCGATCTAGCCAAGTCTGTCTGTCCGTGTGAAACAACAGATCTCAGAGACTATAAGAGCTAGAGTTACCAAATTTGGTGACAACATTGGAATCTGTTAGATCAAGTTTGTTTAAGATTTAAACCTTAATTTTCTGAAAATTTGAGTAAAATCGGATGATAAACATGGAAGTTATTAAACGAATCTGCATTGCTTACAGAATTTGTCTCTTTAACCTCAACATGTTTTGGCAAAATTTGTCTTTATTTGTCAACATTTTGTTTTCCATGTGCTATTTAATTTCACGGACAATACTTTGGTACCGTATCTCACAACTGTAACTTGTTTTAAATTTGTCTACGTAATTTGGTCTTGTAACAGTGTTTAAAAGAGCACTGTTGTCAATTGGCCGGGTGGTAGCACATCCAGATAAAGTAAATATTTAGGGTACATGTAATAACGCCCATGGGCGTTATGATGCAAAAAAAGTGACATAACGCCCACGGGCAATATGTCACTTTCAAAAGAGTCGTGGCGCCCACTCCCAAAGTGTAGTAGCGCCCGTGGGCGTTATGTCATTTTTGAAAGTGACATAACGTCCTTAATTCTTTAAAGCTTGTCAAGTGCATCAGCAATTAATGACATTACCGATAAGAAAAATACCATTTATTATGTTATCTCTCTAAGCATTTTTCAAGTTTTCGGCACAATAATCTTCATAGTCAGTTTATCACTAATCTTCAAGCGAAATGGAAGCTGTCGTTCCGAACGAGTATAATATTGTTCCGGGCTTTTGAACAATTTGGAAGTTTTTGCTTCTCACAGCCCAGCCACAATTGAAAACAAATTTTTGTCTGCATCTTTTGCTAAATAAATGTAAAAGTTGGAAACTACTGAAAGCGCAGAAGGCAAAAATTTGTTTTTAATAAAATCGCGCGATATTTTAGCAAAAGTTGCAGACAAACATTTTTTATCAATAAAATCGCGCAATTTAAGCGCTTTTAGTAGTTCCCAACTTTACCATTTATTTAGAACCAAATTCCTTACATTTTCCTTTACAATCAGCTGGAATTAGGGCGGGTAATTAACTGAAACCTAGCCTCAATTGTATTTTATTATACTATTAATTTATTTTTTTAATATTTGTTAACTGTATGCGTTATAGTGTCATAAGGCCCACAAAAAACTGACATAAAGATCTGCGGGCGCTATGAAAATATTGAAAGTGACATATCGCCAGTGTGCGTTATGTCAATTTGTTTTGCGTCATAACGCCCATGGGCGTTTTTATTTTAATCGAAAGGCATTCTAAAGCTCTTTGAAACTGCATACTAAGATTTTTATATTTTAACAGATTTGTGTTCAACATAAGATGTTAGCTGTAAAATATCTAGTCTTGAACCTAAAGACCAGCGTGTCGATGTAGAAACGTTGAATTATTTGTAATTTATTTTTATATCCTTGAAGAGGGTATAATAATTTTGCCATGATATTTGCAAAGAAGCGAGGGAGGCATCTCCGACCCCATAAAGTAAATATATTCTTTATCAGCATCACCAGCAGAGTCGATCTAGCCATGTCCATCTGTCTGTCTGTCTCTCCGTCGGTCGGTTTCTATGCGAACTAGTCTCTTAGTTTTTGAGCTATCGGGCTGAAATATTCAGCATATTATTATTTCTTTTGCAAGCACTATACATATATGTATGTCGGAACGGTCGAAATCGAACCACTATATTATATAGTGGTATACATTTGAGATATTCCTTTATTTTACGGTTCTAGAATTACAGTTTTTATTTAATTAATATCGGAGAACTATATCATATAGCTGCTCTAGAAGCGATCGGTCGATTTATATAAAATGTAATATCCTACATGTAAAATGTAAAATGTGTATGTAAATTTTATACAAATTTTAATGTTTGATGCGCTCGTACCATATACCTCTGCAAATGTATTTTTACATATGTTCATTTGTATAGAAAATGGAAAATATTAACTATATGTGATTGCTAGTATACGAAAAGTTGAGAAATCCCAAAAGGATTCAGGACGTCCAAGTGACTATCAAAATTGTTAAACCCGATTATATCAAGTGGAAAGCTACAGTCGAGTGTGACCGACTGTAAGATACCCGGTACGCAACGCATTGTGGGTGAAATTAAACAGCACATTAACAT
This sequence comes from Drosophila triauraria, assembly GCA_014170255.2. NCBI lineage: Eukaryota > Metazoa > Arthropoda > Insecta > Diptera > Drosophilidae > Drosophila > Drosophila triauraria. The sequence goes on from JABJVT010000007.1 coordinate 9,620,573, forward strand.
GGAAAAATAAAACATTTTCTGTCAAATGAAGACAAATATTGCTAGAAACATGATGAGCAGCACTCAAAAGAGACAAATGTAGCTAGGAACATGTTGGGCAACTCTCAAAAGCGACAAATGTTGCTAGGAAGATGCTGAGCAACACCCAACAAAGACAAATGTTGCTAGGAACATTTTGAGCAACACGCGCTCTCTCTCTCTCTCTCTCTCTCTCTCTCTCTCAGAAACTTTATTGTTTAATACCTTCTATGTTTATCATCCGATTGTAAAAAAAAAAAAAATTTTCAGTACATGTCCACGATTGCCTATTTATTAAGTCTATCTACTTACTTTACGCCGAAAATCACGCATATGGTTATATACCGTTTTTTATCATTTTCGGGGGCGGAAGTGGGCGTGGCCAAATTTTAAAACAAACTTGATCTGCGTGCAACAGATTCCAGTGTTGTCACCAAATTTGGTAACTCTAGCTCTTATAGTCTCTGAGATCTGTTGTTTCACACGGACAGACAGACGGACAGACCGACAGACGGACATGGCTAGATCGACTCGGCTAGTGACGTTGACCAAGAATATATAAACTTTATAGGGTCGAAGATTTGTCATTCTCCCTGTTTCATACATTTTTGGTTGGCACTAACTTATAATACCCTTTTACCCTATGGGTACCGGGTATAAAAATAGTTGCACAACTATAACAAAGAATAACGAATTTTGTGTTAAGTGACCTTTATTTACTTATTTCAGTTGTTTAGTTAACTCGAGTTCATAATCGGCTTAATTTCTCATAACTAATCAAGACTCGATTTGTGCCAAGATCACACACAGATCTTTGTTTCTACAGTGGGTTGTTAAGACGCGTTTCTAACGATACTATCTCGATCATCCTCAGTGGACTTTATAGTACGATCAACCACCAACATTAGCGCCTATTTAAACGACTGTGTCGCGCAACCAGAAGTTGGGAATCCGACAGAGTGTCTCTTTATAGACAATGATAATGTTAGGTGTGTCATGGACTTTGTTGCAACTGAAAGCTACATACAGTGTTGCCAGAAACCCTTTTCTCCCGAAAAATTATGCGTTTTTTACAGAATATTTGCTAAAAATGTTAAGAAACAGCGGGCAGCGGGAATTCTGGCTTTTTAATTTTGTCAAATGCTTTTTTCCGATTTTATTTTGTGCATGTCCACACAACAAAACGTATTCTCAAAAATATAATACAATTATTATTGATACTGTTGTGTCGATATTACGACTATGTAGCCATGTCCGTCAGTCTGTCTATCTGTCCGTCTGTCTGTCCGTCTGTCTGTCCGGCTGTCCGTCTGTCGGTTTCTACGCGAACTTGTCTCTCAGTTTTGGAGCTATCGGGCTAAAACTTTCAGCATAGTCTTATTTCTTTAGCATGCAGTATATATGTTGGAACGGATTCAACATGTAAGATGTAAAATTTACAAAATTTACATAATTTGATATTTTTTTACATTACCAAAATGGATCTATTTTCAATGATCCAATTGCAGACTGCAAGGGTATACAAACTTCGGTTTACCAAAGTTAGCTTTCTTTCTTGTTTTGTTCTCGCTTTATTTAAGGCATCAAATAAACTTGTTGGAAAACGTTCTTTTTTAATAGATTTTTCCATTTTTTTTTTTTTGTTTGCATTTTTTGATTGTTCTTTTCGTCAAAAACAGACTTATTTCGATCGATACCTTCTCGATTATCTTTAGTGGACTTGAGTGTGATTGGCACAAAACGAGTTTTGATTTACTTATGAGAAATTTATCCGATATGACCTCGAGTTAGCTAAACTACTAGAAATAAAAAAAAAATATATTATTTGTAAATTTTGTGTTTTTCTATTTAGATAAATTAGTGCAGACTACATATAGAAAATTTCCGTAGCTTTTTTAGCAATTTCCGCTAAACTAGCTGGAAACTAAAAAAGTTTTTTACCTCGAACTTTTTTAATCAATAAAAGTGGTCTCAGGAATTAAAATTTCACGTGGCACTCAAACTCTTTTTTTGTCGAGCGTTGAGAGTTCTCGTTCCGGAATTGAAGTTTACTTGAATATATTCCTCATATATAATTATTCGTGTACGTGTTTTGATAATGTACTCCTCCTAAACTGTTGAACCGACTTTAATGAATTTTGTTGTGTGCGTTTACGTGGACTGCAGAATGGTTTAAATTTTTATATTATCTTTATTATTGTAAGTGCTGCAAGTATTATAAAATCCATAATTTAATGCACTAGTCACCATACAGCGTTCATTAATTTTCAAAAATTGGTACCTAATACTAATTTTTATTTTAAATTTAAAGAAAATAAAAAAAAACTTTACTAAAATCAATAAAAAAAAAAAAAATTTCTGAATAACAACACTGGTCGACAAGAAAAATGCCGGCGAATAAAAGCCATTGATTCTGATAGATCTGAACCGGTACATTACTAGTCCGAAACTGAAAAGTTTCCATCACCCACCAATTTTGAGAAAATCGCGGTCAAAGTATCATGCACTGCTTGAATCGGCACTTTTCAAGGCTTAATAACTCCCAATCCTTACGTTGCCCAGAGCGGGTATTTAGCTTAAAAAGAGCTTTGGCCTTTCTACTTCAATATTAAACAATAATATCCAATGGGAGACCTCTCGTTCTTTAGTTATAATGCATTTTACAAACTTAGTTTTGTCACAAATTTTTGCTATGTTGTAGCCCTGAAACTTAACAAATCTGTTGAGAGTCTTGGTTTTGGTTAGAAACATTGGTTTGTTTGTATTAAATATTTTTAAAGTGTTCCATTAAACTAGCTTTAAATTTGTGTGTGTTAGTTGTTACTTTTATATAATGGAGTAAATTATTCCAGAGTAGTATAGCGTTGTAGTAGAAATGCTTTTTTGAACTCTCAAGTTTGCATCTAATATTCTTTAAGTTGTTTGTTCGCCTAGACGATGCAAAGTTTGATGAATCAAATAGATATGATGGTTGCTTGGTAAGTATAACATTGTGCAAAAGCTTCACCATTTTAAATTGAATCAAGCTTTTATAATGCATATTAAGTAGCTTTCATGTATAAACGGTAACATGGTTAAATCGTCCTATATTATTAACGAACCTAGATATATTATTAAATGATACTTTTATTTTTTGTTGACTGGCCATGTCAGTATATCCAAATATCTCTATACCATTTGTCAGTGTTGGTATTATGATTTTGCTAGCAAATTTCTTGTTCTTGCAGGCAGAAAGGATTTCGTTACTTTAAGTTGCCTCATCAATCCGCATATTTTACCAGATATTTTATTTACTTGGTTATTCGCCTTATTATTATTCGCCTTTTCAACATAGTCAATTGCCTGATTGTCTATTATAAGTTCTTTTATCTATCTATCTATATATATATATATATATAAAATGGAGCTCAAAAAATGTGTCGTAAAAAACTACTGGAGAACGGCTGGGCCGATTTGGTTCAAATTTTTTTTCAGTTGTAGGTAACTAACAGGAGAAGGTCAGAACGTAATAAAATTTTTAGAAAATCCTCCAGGGTAATGGTGAAAAACAGATAATTAAAATATCAAATTATATAAAACAGTAGTGTATCGAAATATATGTCAAAGTAAAAACAAATATCTATATATATAAAAATGGAGCTCAAAAAATGTGTCGAAAAAAACTACTGGAGAACGGCTGGGCCGATTTGGTTCAAATTTTTTTTCAGTTGTAGGTAACTAACAGGAGAAGGTCAGAACGTAATAAAATTTTTAGAAAATCCTCCAGGGTAATGGTGAAAAACAGATAATTAAAATATCAAATTATATAAAACAGTAGTGTATCGAAATATATGTCAAAGTAAAAACAAATATATGTCGGAGAATGTAGTATGCGGTACTACGTTTGACATGTCCGCGAACTGTGTGATTGGTTGTTCTTTGTGTCAGCCCTGGTTTAGTGGGACTCTAGGTGTATGAACTAGAGTCGAGTGTGGCTCCGTATGCATTGCTAGCGTTGGAAAAAGGTATGAACGGTCTAATGACAGTTGACGTGTGGATAAACGTTTCCTCTTTCCTTTTTGGTTACTGAACAAGCAACACGGCTGCGGAGACTCGCTGCGCTAATCCAGTTAATATAAAAGCATCAAACGTAAATTTATAGAAAAGATGGCTGATAAATTGCAAGATGATGTCGTCCTGACTGGGGAAGATAATATTTCCCCGACATCAGAAGTGGGATTCAGCTCTCGTCCAACAACCTTTTCGGAGCAGTTTTATGTGTTGTTCGACCAGCAAAATCGAAATTTTCTGGAGCTGGCGAAAAGTTTAAGGGCATCGGCAAGCGAACCACAGCAACAAGGCGTACTAACACTGCCGACGTATAGTCCGGACATTTCTGGAGGCGATGCTACTCAGTTGTGTGCTACGGTGGAGCTTATTTTTGACGAGAAACCACTAATCGGCAGTGCGCTCATAATGGCATTGAGCAAATCTTTGGAAGGAAGCGCATCACAATGGCTGTCGCAGATATGTTATCCCGGAATAACATGGCAGGAGTTTCGGCAGTTATTTGAGCAGCGATACGAGACACCGAGACGCCAGCAGCAACATTCTTGCGTTTGCTCAGTAGCCGTCCAAATAACGGTGAAGGCTTGTCTGCATATGCAAGCCGCATTGTGACGTCGCTATGCACAAAAATTCGTAACATGGATCACGAGCAAATCGCCGTGGCGTTTGTGCTAGGACACATGGCAAATTTCGATCGACGTTTGCAGAGAACTGCATACACGTCGAACATAAAGAATAGACGTGACTTACAATCGGAACTACAAGTTTTAACTTACTGAAAAGTCAAAGCAATACACCAAATTGGGAACCGGAAACCAAGCGTGCCAAAACAATGGAGGTTAAGTGCTATCTTTGGCAAACTGGGCCATAAAAGGTGGACTGCAGAGCCGGAAAAGGGTTCAAAAATTCACCAGCTGAAGGAGAACGTCGTTCCGGAGAGTCTTTTCATCAAGGAAAACATGATCAACATCTGTCGCAGGGAAAGCCGAAAGTGACATGCTACCGTTGTCGGGCCACATCGCCCCTAAGTGCCCCAAAAACGTGTCGACAGGAGGAACAGGATCCAGGTCAGAAAAGAGGATAGAACTATGCGTCGTGGATGAACCTAAGTCTTTTATGATGGTACAAGGTGAGAAGTTTCCAATATCATTCGACTCTGCAGCAGAGTGCTCATTGGCTAAAGAAAGTATTTCCAATAAGTTAGTTGGTAAGAGAACAAATAATGTAATTTCCTTAAAAGGTATAGGTAATGCCAATATCTACAGCACAGTTCAAATTGAAAGTAACGCTATTATTGACGGCAATTGTTTAGAAATCTTGTTTCACGTAGTTCCGGATGATTGCATGAAAAATAATGTTATTATCGGTAGAGAAGTATTGGCTCAAGGGTTTACAGCAGAAATTTCTTATGATGGCTTTAAAATTGTACGATCTAAAATTGTTAACACATGTAACTTATCGGAGCCAGCTAATTTCGATAATTTAGAAACAGAAGTTGTTGCTGATGAAAGAGTAAAATTAATATCATTGTTGAAGAAGTACTCAACGTCTTTTATTGAAGGCACTCCGCAAACTCGTGTTGATACTGGTGAAATGTGTATTCGTCTGCGTGAACCGACTAAAACTGTACAGAGACGACCGTATAGATTCAGCCCAAGTGAGAGAGAGATAGTACGTACTAAGATCAATGAACTAATAGAATCTAAAGTCATTAGGCCAAGTAGCTCACCGTTTGCTAGCCCTGCGTTGATAGTAAAAGAAAAAAGAATGGGTCTGCCAGGCTTTGTGTCGATTATCGAGAATTAAATAGCAATACAGTGGCCGATAAGTTTCCGTTGCCTTTGATATCGGACCAAATTGCTAGGTTGCGTGGTGCGAAATATTTTACCTCTCTGGACATGGCTAGTGGATACTACCAGATTCCAATGCACCCAGAATCAATTGAATATACTGCCTTCTTTACCCCTGATGGGCAGTATGAGTTTTGTCAATGCCGTTCGGTTTGAAAAACGCACCGTCAGTGTTCCAAAGTGCTGTAATGAAAGCATTGGGTAATCTCGCACATTCATTTGTAATCGTTTATATGGATGACATATTGATTGTTGCGTCGACTAAAGAAGAAGCATTTGACAGGTTGCAACTTGTGCTAGAAGTGTTGGTAAATGCTGGATTTTCCTTTAATATTTCGAAATGCTTTTTCTTGAGGACTACTGTGCGATATCTTGGCTACGAGGTACAAACGGGAGAAATACGACCTAATGCAAACAAAATTGAGTCGTTGGTTGCGTTGCCACCTCCAAGATCAGTTGCGACTTTACGTCAGTTTATTGGGTTAGCATCATATTTCCGTCAGTTCGTTTCGGGATTTTCACAGATGATGAAGCCTTTGTATTTTCTTACATCGGAGAAAAATAGTTTTGAATGGAAAGCAGAACATGAAGAGGTTCGTAAGAAAATTATCCACATACTTACAAACAAACCGGTGTTGACCATTTTTGACCCCAAGTATTCAATTGAGTTGCATACTGACGCTCTATCGGTTATGGAGCCATTCTGTTGCACAGAATAAACAACAAACCCCATGTCATCGAATATTATAGCAAAACGACCAGTTATTGTGAGTCAAGGTACACTTCATATGAATTAGAAACCCTTGCAGTTGTAAATGCTGTAAAACATTTTCGTCATTACCTTCACGGAAGAAAATTTGTTATATTCACTGATTGTAATTCTCTAAAGTCGTCGCGAACTAAAATCGAGCTGTCACCTAGAGTTTACCGTTGGTGGGAGTTTCTTCAAACGTTTGATTTTGAAATCCAATACAGAGAAGGAAAGCGAATGGCACATGTAGATTTTTGTCAAGAAACCCAATTCGTCAACAATTGATTCAAAATAAGGTGCAGGAGAAGCGGGTTGACTTGACAGAAATATCCGAAAATTGGTTACACGTGGAACAACAAAGAGATCCGGAAATTACAGATATAATTACAAAATTAACAAATGATGATTTGCCATTGGCTTTGGTTGCAACATATGAACTGAGATCGAATGTTTTATACAGAAAAATTCAATTCCGAAAATTAGTGTTCCCTGGCATACAATTCATATTGACATATCTGGCAAGCTAAGCGGTAAAAGCGACCGCAAGGAGTACATAATCGTACAAATTGACGCCTTCACTAAATATGTTTATTTGTATCACACCTTTCGCTTGATTCTAACACCTGTATCAATGCACTAAAATCTTCGATTTCCATGTTTGGAGTGCCAACTCGATTGATTGCGGATCAAGGAAGAAGCTTTACAGGTACAAAGTTTGCGGAATTTTGTTCGTCGCAAAAGATTCAACTGCATCTGATTGGTACTGGTGCTAGTAGAGTTAATGGCCAGGTTGAGAGGGTAATGAGTACTCTTAAGAATCTGTTGACTGCTGTTGAAACAAGCTCTAGATCCTGGCAAGATGCATTGGGGAGGTGCAGTTGGCACTTAATTGTACGTTAAATCGGGTTACCAAAGCAAGCCCATTAGAACTTTTAATTGGTAAAGTGGCTCGACCGTTGGGGTTGACCCCTATTAGTAATGAAGAAACCGAAATTAATCGGTCAGTGTTGAGAGAGCAAGCAGTTAAAAACATGCAAGATGCCGGCGTGTACGAAAAAACGTTTTGATAAAAATAAAGCTAAGGTAATTAGATTCAACGTGGGCGACTATGTATTGCTAAAAACAGCGAAAGACAGCAAACCAAACTAGATTCAAAATTTAGAGGCCCTTTTGGATACAGAGGTTTTGGACGGAGACCGATAAATGTTAAAATCCACGAAATATAATAGACTTTATAAGTATACACATGAAAGTCTGCGTAAGATGCCAGATGTTGAGATACCAGAAGAGCTGGATATTGACAGAGAAAACTTAAGTTTGTCGAATGAGATAGTTGAATTTGACGAGGATAATCGTGAAGCCATGGTTTATGGTGATGGACGAGGATAATCGTGAAGCCATGGTTTATGGTGATGGACGAGGATAATCGTGAAGCCATGGTGTATGGTGATGGACGGGGATAATCGTGAAGCTGTTGTGTATGGTGATGGACGAGGATAATCGTGAAGCTGTTGTGTACGGCGATGGACGAGGTTGATCGTGAAGCTGTTGTGTACGGCGATGAACGAAAAGTAGTTGTGTTGTCATTGAGTATGACAAAGTTCAAGCGATATGTTTGCTATTAATTCCGTGAAGAAATTTTAAATTTTAAATGCAAGCACAAGTGCAAACATTCAATTGACATGGCGTGCTGGGCATCGAATAAAATAAAGCAGAGTTGATATACTATAAGACAGTTTAAGTAACGCAATGTTATTTGATCGATCTAATTCAAGACGGATAAATATTTTGTTTGAAATAATTCATAAAGAGAATGTAAAATTTGAGATTATGTTTATGATCTAAGAAGTTAAATAAAGGAAATCAGACAAAGAAGTAAGATTCTGTGACACGAGGACGTGTGAATGTCAGAATGGCCGTGTCGGAGAATGTAGTATGCGGTACTACGTTTGACATGTCCGCGAACTGTGTGATTGGTTGTTCTTTGTGTCAGCCCTGGTTTAGTGGGACTCTAGGTGTATGAACTAGAGTCGAGTGTGGCTCCGTATGCATTGCTAGTGTTGGAAAAAGGTATGAACGGTCTAATGACAGTTGACGTGTGGATAAACGTTTCCTCTTTCCTTTTTGGTTACTGAACAAGCAACACGGCTGCGGAGACTCGCTGCGCTAATCCAGTTAATATAAAAGCATCAAACGTAAATTTATAGAAAAGATGGCTGATAAATTGCAAGATGATGTCGTCCTGACTGGGAAAGATAATATTTCCCCGACATATATATATATAAAAATGGAGCCCAAAAAATGTGTCGTAAAAAACTACTGGAGAACGGCTGGGCCGATTTGGTTCAAATTTTTTTTCAGTTGTAGGTAACTAACAGGAGAAGGTCAGAAAGTAGTAAAATTTTTAGAAAATCCTCCAGGGTAATGGTGAAAAACAGATAATTAAAATATCAAATTATATAAAACAGTAGTGTATCGAAATATATGTCAAAGTAAAAACAAATCGTTTCAATATTATTCGGTTTCTTATTCGTTTTTATCAGACGTCCGGATTTGTTTAATTTCTTCCTGTGATTTGTAGGAATAATGCCTGCTATAAGACGGCCAAACATTGGACGACGTACACGTCGAGCAACATATAGTCGGAATGTCCATGAAAGTCAAACGCAAGACGAACGTGCAGAAAGAAATGAATCGAGACGAACCCGTTTAGCACAGATTCGCTCTACACAAAGAGTACCAAGAACAGATTTGAATCGCGCTGCATTTGCATACAATTTCTCAACGTCCTACAAAGACCATAGCTGCGTTGTTAACGGTTCATTGTCTGTGGTATGTCAGCACTGCAATGCACTGAAGTTTCGATTGAAGCTCCCGGCTTATGCTGCGCAGGTGGCAAGGTAAAATTGCCGGTTTTGACTCATCCACCAGAGCCATTGTATTCGCTTCTATATGGAAATACAAGCAAATCAAACCATTTCCTGTTGCACGCACAAAAATATAACGGATGTTTTCAAATGACGTCATTTGGAGCAGAGGTTGTTCAACAACCAGGCTACAATCCGAGTTATAAGGTAATAACGTCAATCTTTATCAACATGAACAACTATAATTTTCACGAAATTGCATCACAAAATTCAGATTCAAGGGCAAATTCACCATCGAGCGGGCGCTTTGTTACCACCACCAAACAAAGATCATAAATTCCTTCAGATCTATTTCGTTGGTGATTCGGCAGTTGAACTTAATCAGCGTTGTGCAATTTTCACTGCAACTAAACGTGAAATAATACAACAATTGCAAAATCTTCTTCATGAGTGTAATGAATTGGTCAGATTGTTCAAAACAGCTTTGGATACAATGCATTCTGACGACCACAAAATCATTATCAGAGCAGATAAAAGACCAGCAGGAAGCCATTCAAGACAATTCAATGCGCCCACTATCAATGAAGTCGCAGTGGTGATTGTTGGCGAGAATGTGGAATCACGCGATATTGTTCTCAAGCGTCGGGATGATGGACAATTGCAACGCGTTTATGAGACTCATCGGTCATATGATGCACTTCAATATCCGTTGATGTTCTGTCGTGGAGGAGATGGCTATCACTTCAACATAAAGATGGTCAATCCAACGACAGGTTTGTTTAATCACTTCTTTTTCATTCTGCACGTTAATTCGAATTCATATTACAGGAGAAGAAACGAATAAGAAAGTCAGCTCAATGAATTTTTATGCATATCGATTGATGATTCGACTAGATGTTGACAATCATCTGTTGAGATACCGCCGTTTGTTTCAGCAGTACTGTGTTCTTCTTGTATGTAAAAGTAGAAACGGAGCGTCTCAATTTCATTCGTTTTAATCAGTCAAAGTTATCTGACGAGTACATTCACTTGCGTGACGCCATCGCTACTGATGGACATGCGGCAAACATTGGTTGTTTGACCATTCTGCCAGCTACTTATATTGGGTGCCCGCGCCATATGCATGAGTACGCTCAAGATGCGATGACGTACGTGCGGAATTTCGGACGACCTGATTTATTTATCACGTTTACATGCAATCCGAAATGGCCCGAAATTACGAATTTGTTGCACAAGGACAAACATCCAGCAATCGACATGACATCACTGCACAAATATTCAAGCTAAAGGTAAAATTCTTATGGATTACATCGTTAAGCAGAAGGTTTTGGCGTAGTTCGTTGTTGGATGTACTCGGTTGAATGGCAGAAGCGTGGCTTACCACATGCGCACATTTTGCTTTGGATGTTCGACAAGATCCGACCAGAACATATTGATTCGATTATTTCTGCCGAAATACCAGATCCAGAAACTGATCCGAGCTGCATTCCGTTGTGAAAACGAGTATGATCCATAGCCCTTGCGGAGTCCACAACCCAGAATCACCATGCATGGAAAACGGAAATTGCACAAAACGATTTCCCCGCCCGTTGGTGGCTGAAACAATCAGTGGAAAAGATGGATATCCATTGAATAGGCGTCGTTCTCCAGATGACAACGGCAGATGGATCGAAATGATGGTAAAAATAACAAAGTCATCGTCGATAACCGCTGGATCGTTCCATATTGTCCGCTTTTGTCGAAAACGTTTTCAACGCACTGCAATGTTGAGTACTGCAACTCTATAAAATCAATCAAATACATTTGCAAATATGTGAACAAAGGGAGCGACATGGCGGTGTTTGGCATTGCTGATCCGAATGCAAACGACGAGGTGACGAAATTTCAACTTGGACGTTACGTAAGTTGTAACGAGGCCATTTGGCGTCTGTTTTCATTTCCAATTCATGAACGTCATCCGACGGTCGTACACTTATCTGTTCACTTGGAAAACGGCCAGCGTGTCTATGCAGCGCAAAGAGCAGAACGGCCACCAGCGACAACGTTGACAAATTTCTTTTCTACATGCGAAAGCGATCCGTTCGCAAGGAAATGTTTCAACGCCGAAAAAGAGGCGATGCTGTTGATGGTTTCGCTGATATCTATTCGACTGATGCTCTCGGACGAATATACACAGTTCATCCACGCCAAGACGAATGCTTTTATATTCGCTTGCTTTTGGTGAACATAAGAGGCCCTACATCCTTCGAGCTCCCTGCGTACTGTGGATGGTGTGCAGTGCGCCACTTTTCGGGAGGCTTGGCAACGTTTAAATTTGCTTGAAAACGACACATTATAATAATTGAATAATTGAGAAAACTAATCGTTTTCTCTTTCAAAGTTAACGGTCGTGTTTTTGTTTTGCGCCTCGTATTTGTGTAAAATCTTTGCTATAAACCACCGGGGTTTATTTAAAACTTCTATCCTGTGTCAATAATAATTCACCGTTTCACTTCGCGTGTGCATGCAGCTGTTTTTGTATATTAATAACTATATTAATTGCAAATTTTAGTTTTCTGCAGCGATCGTTATCTGCATTTTTTGCATTCCTCTTTGTGCTTTATCCGTTACGCCGAAATTACAGCTCGACGGCTTAAGCTCCCTAACTCTCGCTCTCTTGCTCCCTCTTAGTGCACGTAATTACTCTTATTTTCTATTAACTTCTGACTGGTACAGTGGTAAGTCGCTATAATGTCTTCTAATGTTGTCTGTGTAATAAAACCTGCAAGAAAGTAATTTCTGCAGAGGACCCTACTATTGGCTGCTGGCTGTGTGACAATGTCGTGCACGCCAAGTGCATTGAATGCACAGGCCGGCTGTCTGATAATTTTGCCAAAATATTGGATTGCGCTACTGTTGTGAGGCTTGTCGCGATGTTGAAAGGAAATGATGTCATTTATGCGGCAAACCAAAAATGGTTTTAAGGAGCTTCTTGTTAGTTTTCGTAAAACTAATGAGGTGCTCCTGGCGCTGGACTCCCAGTTTAATGGCCTTAAGCTATTAAATGAGTCCCTAACCGCAAAAACACGGTTGGCACACCGCATTTGGGCGGATCCCAACAACTCGCTACGAGTTCTCAACAGCTGACTCCTCGGCACAGCCCCCGTCTCCAATATATCTAACTCCAATGATATTAAGATCGGGGGCGATAAAGATTCGGCCTCCGAATGTGCCGCGGGAGCGGCAACGCCTACAATTATATCCGTCGTGTCGCTGAGGGGTCACAATCAATGACCTCACAGAACCACCCAGAAAACTCCCCAGGGTATCAGGCCTGGAATACCGGCCGATATTGGTACTACAAATGTAGTACCGAAAGCCCTAATAGCTATTCCACATACGAAACAGATATTTGTTTCGCGGCTTTCCCTTATCAAACATCTGAGGATGTTAGTACCTATATCCTAGGTCGCACTAAAGCCGATGAATCCAAAATTAAGGTGGAAAAATACAAATTTTCTTATGCTAGGGATATTTCATCTTTCAAAATAAATGTCCCTGACGAACTTTTAACACAATATGCTCTGCTGCCTTCTGGCCTAAGTATGTTGTTGTTAAGGAGTACGAAGCTAAGAAAAAGAAAAACGGCCTGTAGGGGTTAGTTTACCCAGGCCGGACAAAACCGCTGTGCTATCTACGTCGTCCGCTTCAAAAAACTAACCAATTCTCTTCTTCTTTCCTATCAGAATGCAAGAGGCTTACGTAGTAAGCTTCCCAAATTGTATTCTGATAGTCTTTCATTACATTCCAGGTGATTGTGCTCACAGAAACCTGGTTAAAGCCGGAGTTTCTAAGCTCCGAAGTTTTTCCAGCTGTGTACACAACGTACAGGCTAGATCGGCCTTCCAGGCGAGGGGGCGGTGTCCTCATTGCGGTTGACTCCAAGCTCACGTCTGAACTATTAACTTTCGAGGAATGCAGCGATGTTGAATTCCTCTGTGTGAAAACTATTATTTAATGGTTGTTTTACTTTTATTACATGTTCCTACATTCCTCCCTTGTCGGAACTTCCTACTTATTGGAACCACCTTTCCGCTATTCAGGCGGTCTCCAATAGACTTTCGGATAGGGACCACTTAGTAGTTCTAGGGATTTTAACATTCCTGGGGCTATTTGGTCCACAAATGAATCCTCAAATACCCTTTTGACTACAGCACGTCACGACTTTATTGATGGCTTGTTTGACATTTCGCTGTCTCAAGTCAACCATGTACGAAATTGCTTAGATCGCTTGCAAGACCTCTGCTTTGTCTCTGATCCGGCAAGAGTCAGTTTGGTTAGGGTCCGCCCTTGACGCTACCCGAAGATCCATACCATCCTACTTTCGATGTGACTATCGATATTGGGACTGAGTATGGAGAATAAGTCTGATCGGCCAGATAAGAAAATTCACTGCTTTCGCAAGGCGAATTTTCGACGGCTGAATAATTTTATATCTGAATTTGATTGGTCCGATCTCTACATGTGCACTGACATGGTGGGTGCCATGGATATTTTTTACAATGCCATGAAATATTTTTTTACCGAATGTGTTCCGTTATACTATCCGTCAATCTCCAATAAGTCTCCCTGGTTTAGTAAAGAGTTGACTCGCCTCAAAAATGTCAAGTCCAATCTCTATTCTAAATTTAAACGCAACGGTTCTCAAGCTGTTCATTCTCGCTATTTAGCGGCTCGGTCAAAGTTTACCGTGCTTAACGCGCAGTGTTACAAAACTATTTGACTCGTTGTAGGGTTCAGTTTGCGCAGGACCCAAAACAGTTTTATAATTTTGTCAACACTAAACGTAAGCCTATTACACATCCTTCCTCGCTTTCATTTGAAAATACGACAGCAAACAATGATCAGGCAATCGCCGATCTTTTGCTCAGTTTTTCAAACTACTTATTCTCCGTCATCCGATTCAAACCAAACCTATTCTTATAGCATGCCCAAATCAAACCTAATCTTCAGTCCTAGCTTAAACGAAAGCTCCTTCTTTTGGATCTTCAACGTGTCAAGCCGGTTTATTTGCCAGGTCCCGACGGAATACCAGGCTGTGTGCTTAGGTATTGTGCCGAGTCCCTGTGCAGTCCCCTTCTAAAATTGTTTACCTTATCCTTAGAAACTTCCCAATTTCCCTTATTTGGAAGGAATCATTCGTGATTCCTCTCCACAAAAGGTAGCAAAGTGGATGCTAACAACTATAGAGGAATCTCTAAGTTGTCAGCCATCCCAAAACTTTTCGAAAACGTAATTACTCCCCATTTGCAGCACCTGTGTAGATCTATAATCTCTCCATGCCAACATGGATTTGCTAAACGAAGATCAACGACTACTAACCTTCTGGAGCTCACTTCTTTCATTATAAGGGGCTTTCCACAAAATTTGCAGACAGATGTGATCTATACTGATTTCAGTAAAGCATTTGACTCCGTTAATCATTTCCTTCTTGTTAGGAAACTCGACTTAATGGGTTTTCCTGTCGATCTTCTTAGGTGGATCTCAAGTTATCTGAATGGTAGGACGCAAAAGGTTCTATTTAAAACAACTTGTCGAATGTTCTCCGGGTGACCTCTGGTGTCCCGCAAGGGAACCACTTGGGTCCCTTACTTTTACTTTATTTATTAACGACCTGCCCAAAGTCTTGACTAACTCCAGAGTACTTATGTACGCTGACGACGTTAAGCTTTGTGTGCAATACAAGGACCGCGCTTGCCAGTCGGATTTACAAACAGATCTTAATAACTTTCAAACATGGTGCAATGTAAACTTATTAAACCTGAATGGCTCAAAATGCAAGCTGATGACATTCTCACGTGTCTCTCCATGCTGGCGACTTATACGCTGAACTGCTGCTCTTTGGAAAGGATCACGCTAGTTGACGATTTGGGTATCCGCCTAGATCCTAAACTGAAGTTTATTGATCATTATTCGTGCATTGTGAATAAAGCCAGGGGTGTGCTGGGATTTATTAAACGGTGGTCGAAGGAATTCGATGACCCCTTCGTCACGAAGAATTTATACAATTCGTTAGTTTGTCCTATTTTAGAATATGAATCTTGCGTTTGGAGTCCCCAGTGGGACGTCCACAGCAAACGCATTGAGTCAGTTCAAAAAAACTTTTTACTTTTCGCTCTTCGTGGCTTAAACTGAAATGCAAACCTTAGGTTGCACTCTTTTTTTAGTAAATATCTTCTAATTAACCTACCTTCCTTAGCAAACCGTAGAACGATGTTAGGCATTGTCTTTATGTATAACCTGATACCTGGTGACGAGGAACAGTGATCTATTGGTTCAGTTGAATTTCCACGTACAATGTAGAACCACTAGATACTACCTGCCCTTAGTTTTGCACCATTGCAGAACAACGTATGGAATGCATGAACCCCTCAGGTTTAATTATCTCAACTGCAGATAGCCTAAACTAAAAACATGAATCTTAACCCAACTAGTACACATGCAAGATAGCAATCGAGCTGCCCTATAGTAGTCCATATTTCCTCGCATTCTTTTACTTATACTTTCGCGCCTCATAACACCTAAGCCTAACAAGCACGTGCTTGGTTTCGAAGGGCCACTTGAGTGTACTGACCGTAGTACATCAACGTCCAACAGTAACAAAAAAACAAAAAAAAAAAATTGTCAGTAGTAGTTTTTGCCTACACGTAGATCGAAAACGTACTCTTCAGCCACGGTAGTCTAAGATAACTGCACATTCTTAAAGAAGACAGCCTTTCAAAGGCCGTAAGTCTTATTATCTGCATTTTTAAGGAAGAGTCGCCGGCGAGAATCGTATTTTATACATAAAACAATGCCACGTCTTCGTGGACGAGCAACAAATATTGGTCAACGGACTCGAAAATCATAAATACTCCAGAACCATCGGGTATATAGATCAGCAGAAAACAATGAAAATAAAAGTCGAGAGCATCGCAACCAACGCTTTGAGCTCTTGCCCCAACGACTCACCATAACATTTATAACATATGAAGAAAAGCTTTTGCAAGTGTCTCGCGCATTGACACGTTCATCATTTCTTCGCTTTGCGTTTGATTATGAGTCGGACATCGACTTTTCGTCACATTCACAAATTGTAATTGGGTCTCAATCTAAATTGTTTCTTCGTAAACTTCGCAAATTAAATTCATGCTCTCAAATGACATAATTCGGAGCACCAAAAATCGTCCAGTATGAGAATGGTCGCAATTTTCAATCAACTTTAAAAATTCAGGGCCAACTGTATTTAAAAATTTTTTCTGATAACGATCCATTTCTGCCTGATAACGATCCAAGATAAACGTACGCTGCCTGTACAACCACAAATATCGATCAGGAGGAGGAGTGAGGAATTGTGGGTATTCTATAACTGTTTTTTACAGAATCACAACCAGTTTGTCCAGTTTTTCAATAACGTTTCAAACAGACTTCAAAACAATAACTATAAAATCGTCATCAAAGCAGCCAAGGTCCCCTCTGGCCAGCACGCTGGCCTATATAAAGTACCAACCGTTAATAAAATTGAAGTTGGCGATGTATTTGAAAGTCGAGATATACATGTCTGACGTAGAGATAACACATTGCGTTTGATTGAAGACTGTTACCGCTCTTACGAAGCATTGCAATATCCGGTAATATTTTGGGAAGGAGAAGATGGATATCACTTAAATATCACACAAAAAAATCCAGCATCTGGTATAAAAGTTTTGACCTATTACTTTATTTATTCACGATTATTTTTCAGGTGCAGAAACCAGTAAGTGAGCGCGATGTGAAGATGTAAATGATGTGAATGAAGACAATAATATTCTCCAATGCCGCCAGCTGTTTCATCAATATATCGTTGAAATGTTTGCGAAAATTGAAAGCAAGCGTTTACGATACATCAGGTATAATCAAGCTAAACTTCGAGCTGAGGAATATATTCAATTGCATGATGCTACTGTTGGAAACGTAAATGGAAACGTAAATATCAATGACATTGGTACTTATTTTTTCATCATCATATATTGGTAGTCCAACTCATTTGCAAAAATATATTCAAGACGCCATGAATTTTGTTTGTTTATTACATGTTTTGTTTGTTATTACATGTAAATCCAAAATGGGATGAAATTAAAATTGCATTATTGCCAGGACAAGCTTCAATAGATCGGCTCGATATCACTACACGTATATTCAGACAAAAGTTATAATCGTTGATGAACTTGATTTAACAATTCTCTATATTTGACAAAGCCCGTTGCTGGCTATATTCTGTCGAATGGTAAAAACGACGTTTGCCACAAGAGCATATTTTGATTTGTTTGGCCGAAAAAGTACGGTCTGAAGAAATTAATAAAATTATTTCATCTGAAATTCCGGATCATAATATCGATCAAGAATTTTATAACATGTTGTAACGGTCGGTATATGTCTGTTTTGATTTTGATTTGTTTGGCCGACAAAGTACGGTCTGAAGAAATTGATAAAATTATTTCAGCTGAAATTTCGGATCATAATATCGATCAAGAATTATATTATATTATATATATGCTGTCTACTAAGGGGGTCCGGCTGTGCTCAGGGAAAATGGGGTGGTTCATGTTCACATTCCCATTACTCGAATTAATCGTAGACAGAGTATAGGAAGAAAATAAAAAAAACCCGAAAACATATTCAGAAACACATATTGTTTTAGAGAAAGGAGGTGGAAATTATTTCTACTGATTGGAATTCATCTGAGTTGTGGATAGCTTAAGGTGCCTAAATAAATAACTCACGTATTCATGATTTCAATATCGATAAAATTCATTTAAACAGAACTCCATTAGCTCCAAAAAAGGAGAGCTCCAAGAAGGAGGGTATTAGCTCCGGAAAGGAGAGTATCCAAAGATAATATGCAATTAATTCTAGGGTTATACATAAAAATTCAAGATAATTCTGTTTCATATGTTAGAGTAGTACTTAAAATTAAGAAAAGTAAAGAATTAAGCTAAATAAGAGCGATCGGCTCTTCCTTTAATGTGTGCTGATAATGGCTTCTATAAGTGTGTCGGCTATGCCGTACACGATGTCGACGGTGACAGAGCAGGAGTGCTTAGCAGCCATTATTTGCATAAAACGATTTCGAGCATATGTTGAAGGACATACTTTTACGGTGATCACGGATCATGCGTCCCTAAAATGGCTAATGACACAAAATAGGCATTCCAGGTTGGATCGATGGGCATTAAAATTACAAGGCTTCAATTTCAACATTGAGCATCGCAGCGGAAGGTTGAATGTGGTAACCGATGCATTGTCAAGAGTGAATAAAGAGGAGATAGCTGCTATAGATGCAAATCAAGGGTTGCTAGTGGAGTTAGACTCGCCGGAGTTCCAAAGCGAAGAATATTGCGACCTAGTTAAAAAGGTAAAAGCAAAGGACAAACTTCCAGATCTGAAGGTAGCCGATAATTTGGTGTATCGCAAAACAGATCATGCCACGGGGGATTCATTACATGATAATTTTAGCTGGAAATTATGGGTTCCAAGTAAGCTAGTGCCTGAGGTTCTTATGAGGCGTGGAGGCATGCATAAAACTCTGGAAAGGGTGCGACGGTATTATTTCTGGCCCGGGCTTATAAACGATGTCAGAATATATATTCAAGCTTGCAGCACGTGCAAGATGACTAAAGCACCTAATAGCATTCAGCGTCCGCCGATGGGTAAAGCTCCAGAGTCCCAGCGGTTTCCAAAGGCTCTATGTCGATTTTCTGGGACCTTATCCCCGGTCCAGAAGTGGGCACATAGGCATTTTATTGTTCTGGATCACTATACAAAATTTGTGTTTTGAAGGCAGTAAAAACTAACTGCAGACGTAGTGACACGTTACCTTCAGCAAGACCTATTCCACACGTTCGGTTCCAGAGACCATTGTGTCTGACAATGGTTCGCAATTCAAATCTGAGGCGTTCCAAAGTTCTTGCGTGAGTACAAAGTATCTCATACCCTCACCGCAGTATATTCTCCGCAGGCTAATGCCTCGGAACGGGTCAATCGTTCGGTGATAGCGGCCATCCGTTCGTATGTTCGTACGGATCAGAAAGATTGGGATGAACAGCTCAGCAGCATGTGTTGTGCTCTACGGTCAGCTGTCTATTCTAGTATTGGCACTTCGCCGTACTATATGGTTTTCGGGCAGCACTATGTATCTGCAGGTTCGACTTTCAAGCTGTTGAGAGCTTTGCCTATGCTGGAGGATAGGTCGGCGGTGTTCTCGCGAGTATTCTCTGGATTTGATCCGCAGTAAGGCGTGCGAAGTGATGGCTAAGCAGAATGCGAAACGAGCGTCAATATAATCTGCGTTCCAGGAGGTGTCTTATGCGAAAGGGGAGGAAGTGTACCGACGAAACTTTAAGCAAAGCAATTTGGCTGGGTACAATGCTAAGTTAGCTCCGGCGTACGTGAAGGCTAGAGTAAAGAAAAGGATGGGGCAGTCGTATTACGACCTGGAGGATTTAAGGGAACTATGTGGGTCGGTACCATGCAAAGGACATGAAGCAGTAAGGCAGCTGCCTTCTTGACGTTCTTGGATCAGCCTTGGGAATTTGGATCCCAAGTCAGATCTTTGGCGGGGGTATTGTGACGTTGGTAGCATCCAAAAGCCATCTAGGAGTGGCAGTTCGAGGCGTGGTGGCGCCATCTAGGGTCGTTAGAACAAGATCGCATTACAGAGAGAGCTCTAGGGCTAACAGGGCGAAGTGTCAGGCTTTCTCCGAGAGTACATTAGGGTTAACAGGGCGAGCTGTCAGGCTTTCTCTGAGCGAGAGAATTTCTCCAATAATGGCCGGAGATAGGTTGCCGCCATCATCTTGGCGTCATTAGAAGCCATTCCTATTTTGGCATCCCAAGTGCAAACTTTAGAGCAGTGCGTTGATTGTAGTTGTGAACCATTTTTTCGTCCAACTTTCATCATAAAACGAAACGCGAGCCTAGTGCCTGTGAGACGAGCTGCACGGAGCCAAGGGAACAGTATAAATACGGAAGAACGGCTGGATACATTGAGTAAGCTAAGCAGTGGCCAAAGGCTAAGATCGGTGTGACTTATTTGGATACCGGCTTAGGTGCAGCGGAGGCTCTTTCTGGAAGCCCCAGCAGCGATTGCAAACGGCGAATTTGTCGGCAGCGCAGCAGCTCGAAGTTGGGGCTACAAAGCTGCAGAAGGCGGTCCCAAAAAGCAGACAAGGAAGACCGCGGAAGGCCAGCAGAAGTCGGCGCCAAAGTTCGAGCAGTTCGTCGGCCGGTGCTGCGCTAGGCCGACGGCCGCAGATCGTCGGTGTGCCTCGGTGTCTCCGTAGTTGGAGTGTCGGTCCCCGCTAACCCCTTTGCCGCCAGTGGAATATCAGAAGGAATTAAGAGAAAGAAGAAAATCTTAGAAAAAAAACAACAAAGAAAAATCTAAAGTCCAAATTAGGGAGCGTTGAAAGAGGGCAGTAAATAATATCTATTTGTATGTAGTTTAGTTTTTATTTTAATTATGACTGTTTAATTATGTGCGAGTGAGAGTTTGTGGAAAAGGAAAGAGAGAAAGCGAGAGCTGTTTAGTGTCAGCGTTCCGAATATTTTTTATTGGTGAGAAAAAGAAGTGAAAGAAATGTATCGGAAAATGTCTAAGTCAATTAATTAATTAGCCAGGTCGCAGTTGCTAGAAACCATTTAATTTCTACCCCTAACAGCCAGCCGTCGGTGAAAGCGCTTTCTTCGATGGATGCCTGCAGCAAGTGGTGAGTCACAAAAAAAAGTATAAAAAGTCATATAAAGAAACTGATGCAACGGTTGTTAATTTTGGTTTTGACTATTGAGTACGATCATAACGTAATGTCAATGAAAACAACAAAAAATATTAAACGCCGCTGCTAAGCGCTTTCGGTTCTCAAACCACACTTTCACAAGAGCTCAAGTACCAGTTAATTTAAATTCTATATTTGTTTGAAAAAAAAAGAAAGAAAAACAAATTTGTTTAAGAGTTCAAGTAATTTAAACAGACATTTAATGTTGGTTTTCTTGGTTCAATTTATGAAAGGCGCATTGCCAGTTTTCCTATATTTATGTTTTATTTACATGTCTAGATTTAAGAACCCTCTCATTTCTTACTTTTAATAAATTATTTATAATTTTTTAAATACCGAATTTTGCCGCGGCTAGCGTAAAGCTCCTTGTAAGGGTGTCTTTGCAAACGATGGGGTCATCTACAAATACAAAGGGAAGATCAGATCAGATGGCCAATGGTAGGGCGGGTCTGAAGATAAACCTCCGATAACATCGGGAGGTCAAAAGGGCGACTTTGGCTCACTTGAGAAAACAAACCTTTCCTTTACTTCCGCATGAGTCCTCTTGTTTCCGGTTTAGCCACAGCTTGTCTCGCACGCAAAATTAAGCAATTAGTATCATCGACAGGCCAATATGGGATTGAAGCAAGACCACCACCCATCTTTCCGACAAGCAGCAGCCGGACCATTGATCGCGTGCGCTCAAGCCCAGACAATAACACCCAGCCTGAAATTATTTGTAATTCGTTACACTATGACCCAAAACTACAGCGAGGTTGGAGTGAATGGCACGTGGGATAGTACACGAGCGGGATGCAAATTTGTATGTAATCAACTTTTGGATGTTTATCTGCGCACGAGTTTCAAGAGAATGAGAGAAGGCCGAGAAAGGAAACGAAGCTCGACTTGACATGTGCTGATTTGACAGCTGGATAGAGTTTCCAACACTGTCCAGAGATCATCTGTGAAACCAGGCAGTGGCTTAGCGGGTGCCTGACCTGGATAAATTTGCACGACCTGTTCCTAGATTAACAGTGATCTGTATGACATTCTATCGATAGATCGAAAGAGCTAAGTTTAAAGCTTTTAAAGATTTAATGGTGTAATGCTCTTACATGCCGCTTACAGTCGCCTCTAGCTTAGTGTGTATAGTTCGCCTATGTTACATATTTAACATGTGTTATGTTGGCGAAAACAAAATATGTCTCACCCTCACAGCACAGGTTGGATCTTTACTGTCACAGTATAGATAGAAGCTGAAAAAGGGTGGTGAGATTAAGCTTTCCATATATCCTTAACGTGAAAGTTTCCTAGATCTTTACCTTTTAAATCTTTTAATTGATATATTGTTTGACCTACTTTTTGTTTGATTCTAGCTCTTATCCCTACTGGTGCTAGTTTAGCGTTAAAGTGGGAAGCTAGATTACTGAGTTGAATGTTTCGTTTAATAACTTCTTCACCGACTTCAAATGAGCGCAGTCTTGTCCGCAAGTTGTACCCTTGCTGATTTTTTGCATACGCTTTCTCCATATTCTTGGCTATGTCTGACATTAGGTCAGAAAATGCCTCTTCCCGATTTATTCTAGCACTACTTTCAGTTAGTAAATCTAGGCTTTTGAGCAGCTTGTAGTCTTCGCCCTGGGTAATCATATGTTGTCCGAGAACAACAAAATAAGGAACGGCTCCAACTGACTGGTGTATAGAGTTCCGTAGGGCACAATTGATTGCGCTAAGAAAGGTGTCCCATTCCCGCTGATCTTTTCCCACATAGGAGCGGAGTGCTGCATTGATAGAGCGGTTAACTCGTTCTGCGGCATTTGATTGAGGAGCGTAGGCACCTGTACACATATGTTTAATACCATATTTTGAAAAAAAAGTTTTTAAAGTCATGACTCTTAAACTGCGTTCCATTATCGCTGACAATAGTTTCCGGGACGCCATAGCAAGAAAAGACTTCGTTTCTCAAGTAATCAATGATAATCTGTGAAGAAAAAGAAAAGAAGAAAAAAAAAAGAAGAAATTTAAGAAAAGTAAATTTCGAAAAGTGGTCCATAACTATAAATATTCGGATGTTGCCTTTCTTGGTACGTGGAAAGGGTCCTATGAAATCGACGTATAGTCGCTGAAAGGGTCTCTCGCTTGTTGCTTGATTTCCCATTGGAGGTTTGAGACCAACGGTCGGATATTTGCAAGTCCGGCAAATTTCACATCTGGCTATATATTCACGCACGTCTGTAGCCATTCGTGGCCAGAAGAAGTTACGTCGAATTCTCTCTAAACATTTGACGATTCCGCAATGAGCAGGTAACTTAGCACGCTTGAACTTTTCTTTGAGTGTTGAATACTCATCGGTTAAAAAAGCGCTGGATTGTAAATCAATTCTGGGCAGTGTCTCGATTTCGATTGCGGCAACCTGATCCTCGTCTTCGAAGGATCGCGATAATGCGTCGGGAACTATGTTTTCGCATCCTTTTCGATGCTCTATGTCAAAAGTAAACCCAAGCACCAAAGCTTAATGGCCCATCTGGCCAATCGTCCACTGAGGTCGGATTGGTTCATCAGCCAGCGAAGGCTGGCATAATCAGTTACGATCTTAAAAGGGTGGCCATCGATATACATCCGAAACTTTTTCACGGCTAGAATGACAGCAAGGCATTCGAGCTCCGTAACCGTGTAGTTTCGTTGCGCTTTATTTAGTTTCTTGGACATGTACTCAATAGGTCTTTCACTGCCAGATTCGTCACACTGAGATAAAACAGCACCTACTCCATGAAGAGAGGCATCGCACTGTACTATAAATGCTTTTGTGTAATTTGGATGTACCAGTAAAGGAGCTGAGCAAAGTCGGGACCTTATCTCCTATAATGCAGCTTGTGCGTGGTCATTCCACTCGAATGGTTTCTTACCAAGTGGAAGATAACTGTGAAAGACTGAGCTATGAAGCGCTGATACCAGCCCGTCATTCCTAAAAACCTTCGAAGCTGTCGTTGAGTCTTAGGTGCTGGATATTCGGCCACTGCTCGAATCTTTTCGGGATTTATTTGCAAAGTTGCTCCTCCAACAATATATCCCAGATATTCGACTTCTTTTAGGCAGAACTGGCTTTTGGAAACATTTATTGTTAACCCAAATGCAACAAATGATGCTCGACACTAGAGGACAGAAATAACAATTCATCGAGATATACTAAAACGTGCGATTTTAGCTTGAATGGGATGACTAAATCTATAAGACGACATAATGTTTGTGGCGCATTGGATAACCCAAACGGCATTCGTTTAAATTAAAAGAGTGGACGGTTGGGTACCGTAAATGCTGTTTTGGCCCAAGATTGTTGATCTAAAGCGATTTGCCAAAAGGCATCTTTCAGATCTATTTTCGAAATACAGTGAACAGGGGGAAGCCTACTTATTAATCCATCTAATAATGACATAGGGTAAGCGTCTTTTACTGTGACCGAGTTTAATTTTCGTGCGTCTAAACAAAACCTGACTATTAGGTTCACTGGAGACGATCACGGTGATGCTGGCGCTTCCTCTATAACGTCTTGGGCTATCATTCGGTCTATTTCGTCGCACAGTAATTTTTCTTTTGCCGGAGATAGGGGGTAAAACCTCTGCTTTATGGGTTTGGCTGTAGATGTTTCAATTTAATGTTCAAACAAAAAGGTTTTTTTCCCAGCCCATATTTTTCAATGGACGAAAAAAATTTAATAACAGCCTGCAATCTTTCTAATTCCAATGCAGTAAGGTTCAATCTATCGGGATTCGATCGGCTTGCAGTTCGTTAATATTACATGTAATCGAAATAGAAATTCCAAATTCATTCCAAAAATCCATGCCACATATAACGTTTTGGCTAATAGATGGAACGATTTAAAATTCTATCTCTTTCTGCATGGAGTTAAAACTAATGTTTACAGGGAATACTCCAACAACATTTTGGGTTTGGCCATCTGCGGTTTTAACCATTCCCTTCATAGGTTTTAAAAGACCTTTATGCATGAGAATGTGTGGCGCTAGTTTGCCACCAATTACACTTTTGTTGGCGCCACTATCTAATAATGCTAAATGTACATTTCCTAATATATCAATGTGAGAAAATGGTCTGATATCCTGATTTGTATGAATTAAGGCAGAAACTATGAACTTCTTGAGCGCATTTTTATTCCTGTAATAAGATCGGATACGCTCCGCTGAATGTGTTCGGAAGTGACTGACTATTTTTTTGTTGAGTTCATTTTGAACTCGGATATGGTACGGGGTGAAGTTTAATACCCGATTAGAATCTGATTTGTCCGGTTTACCATACCCCTCTGAAACTGAATCCGACTCTATTTGGGGACATTCGACACGGGGAGACGACGAATATCCCGTGCCAAGTTTTCCGGGGAAGGTGAGCACTTTTGGCAGCTAGGCCGGTACGTGTTGATGGCTCCGCACCCATAACAAAAGATGCGTCGGATTTTCAGACAGTCTTGATATCTGTGTCCTATCTCCTCGCAGTTCCAACACTTAATTTTGTCGGAAGTGCGAACGGCGCATATCTCTTCTGGCGATTCCTTATCCGTATTTACTACGGTTCCTTCCTCCCACTGCATAACATTAAGGGTATTCCTGGGATTCGGACGGACATTTGGTCTTGATCGGAAGCCCCTAAAGAATTCCTCATGCCTATGACATTCCTTGCGAAGACTAGATAGACTTAGAGTCGATACATGTAGGTGTTCGTGTTTCAAATCAGATCGTAAGTTGTATCTTACTTCCGTGGTTATTTCCGCATCTGATAAAGGTTCTCTTAAGGCATCCGCGATGTTGAGCATCGCATCTACAAACTCATCAAATGTTTTATTACTACCCTGCTTCCGCCTTCGTAGTGCGTTATTTATGTCCCTATCAGTTCGCTGATCTTGATATCTATCTTTTAGGCGATCGCACAAACTGAATCAAGTCACCGTATCTGAAGTACGATGTTCTCTCCAATAAAATGTCAATGCTGGACCCGAAAATAAAAGATTCGCAAACTGGTACAGTAACTCAAAGTTTCCATTTAGGCACTGCGTCAGTTAACTCGATAAATAAAATCTTCTATAGGAATATCGTTATTTGAGCCACTGAACTTCAAATGCCAATTGGTGATTACCCCAGAAACTCTATCAGGTCTTTCTACTGAGTAATCAGTTCCAATTGCTGGGTTGTTAATCGGGTTATTTCTATGAGTATTCTCTCGAAAGTTACTTATACGAGGCAAAAGGTGAGGTTCATGTTCCCATTCTAGCTGAGGCTCCATACGATCGTCTCGCACGTGTGAGGCCAGATTTATATTTGCTAGGGAGGCACTAATCTGATCTGCATTTGTTGCGGCTAAGCTTTCCCTAAGGTGGTCTACTGAATTAGCTATTATTTGTTGAACCTGATCTTCCGTAATGTTTTGGGGGTTTGCAGCTACGCCCTGCCGTGCTGATTCGTGTTCGGCGGAGTATTCTGCTGTGGCCTTGGTAGATTAGACGGGTTTGGTGCGTTCCTCGAACTGTTTCTAGTGGTAGGTCGAGTTCTAGGTACGGCTCCAGATCGTGAGCTGCCTGCAGCTGCTACGCCTGGCGCTTGTAAAGCCTGTGCTCTCGCTTCGATGGGTAGCGACTCTTAATTCGTTATTTCTACTCGAGAATGGTGCTGTCGGCACAAAGGACAGGTCTCGTTTGTTTCTAACCAAGTGAATAAACACGTTCTGTGAAATTGATGTCTACATGGAGTGGTTAGTAGTTCGGCATTAGCGTCGACTTCATTACAAATTGTACAGAAAAACGCTTCATTGGCCAGGACTACGGCTGCGAGATTTTCAACGCTGCGCCTGACAGACATATTGTGAGCTTGGCTTTAAGTTCAAAAAATTTCGTTTTCTCTTTCAAAGTGAACGGTCGTGTTTTTGTTTTGCGCCTCGTATTTGTGTAAAATCTTTGCTATAAACCACCGGGGTTTATTTAAAACTTCTATCCTGTGTCAATAATAATTCACCGTTTCACTTCGCGTGTGCATGCAGCTGTTTTTGTGTATTAATAACTATATTAACTGCAAATTTTAGTTTTGTGCAGCGATCGTTATCTGCATTTTTGCATTCCTCTTTGTGCTTTATCCGTTACGCCGAAATTACAGCTCGACGGCTTAAGCTCCCTAACTCGCTCTCTTGCTCTCTTAGTGCACGTAACTACTCTTATTTTCTCTTATCTTTTGACTGGTACAGTGGTAAGTCGCTATAATGTCTTCTAATGTTGTCTGTGTAATAAAACCTGCAAGAAAGTAATTTCTGATGAGGACCCTACTATTGGCTGCTGGCTGTGTGACAATGTCGTGCATGCCAAGTGCATTGAACGCACAGGCCGGCTGGCTGATAATTTTAACAAAAACATTGGATTGCGCTACTGCTGTGAGGCTTGTCGCGATGTTGAAAGGGAAATGATGGCATTTATGCGGCAAACCAAAAATGGTTTTAAGGAGCTTCTTGTTAGTTTTCGTAAAACTAATGAGGTGCTCCTGGCGCTGGACTCCCAGTTTAATGGCCTTAAGCTATTAAATGAGTCCCCTAAGCGCAAAAAAACCACGGTTGGCACACCGCATTTGGCCGCTGCCCTGCAACTCGACGCAGGTTTTCAACAGCTCACTCCCTCGGCACAGCCCCCGACCCCAACATATCAAACTCCTATGATATTGAGGTCGGGTGCAAGGAAAGATTCGGTCTCCGAATGTGCCGTGACAGGGACCGCAGCTCCAGTGTTGTCCGTTGAGTCCGCTGGCGGGTCAAAATCAAAATTAACGACCCCTCAGATCCCCGTCCCTATTGCTCCCCAGGGTAACAGGCCTGGATTACCGGCCAAAATTGGTAATACAGACAACCAGTCTGTGTTGCCAAAAGCCCTTATAGCAGTACCACCAACGAGGCAGATATTTGTCTCTCGGCTTCACCAATCTCAAACATCTGAAGATGTTACTGTCTTTATTCGAGACAAAACTAAGTCCGATAAAATTAAGGTGGAAAATTTAAATTTTCTTACGCTAGGATATTTCATCTTTCAAAATAAATGTCCCTGACGAACTCTTTAACACAATATGCTCTGCCAATTTCTGGCCGCAGTATGTTGTTGTTAAGGAGTACGAAGCCAAGAAAAAAGAAAAAGAAGGCCGGTAGGAATTAGTCTACCCAGGCCGGACAAAACCACTGTACCAGCTTCAAAAACTAACCAATTCCTCCTTCTTACCTATCAGAATGCAAGGGTTTACGTAGTAAGCTTCCTAAATTGTATTCTGATAGTGTTTCTTTGCATCCCAGGTGATAGTGTTCACAGAAACCTGGTTAAAGCCGGAGATCCTAAGCTCCGAAGTTTTTCCAGCTGTGTACACAACACACAGGCTTGATCGGCCTTCCAGGCGAGGGGGTGGGGTTCTCATTGCGGTTGACTCAAACCTCACGTCTGAAGTATTAGCTTTCGAGGAATGCAACGATGTTGAATTCCTTTGTGTGAAGCTATCATTTAATGGTAGTTTTATTTTTATTACATGTTCCTACATTCCTCCCTTGTCGGAACTTCCTATTTATTGGAACCACCTTTCCGCTATCCAGTCGGTCTCCAATAGACTTTCGGATAGGGACCATTTAATTGTTCTAGGTGACTTTAACATTCCTGGAGCTATTTGGTCCACAACTGAATCCTCTAACACACTTTTAACTACTGCACGTCACGACTTTATTGATGGCTTGTTTGACATTTCGTTGTCTCAAGTCAATTATGTACGAAATTCCTTAGATCGCTTGCTAGACCTCTGCTTTGTCTCTGATCCGGCAAGAGTCAGTTTGGCTAGGGTCCCGCCCTTGACGCTACCCGAAGATCCATACCATCCTACTTTCGATGTGACTATCGATATTGGGACGGCTATGGAGAATAAGTCTGATCGGCCAGAAAAGAAAATTCACTGCTTTCGCAAGGCGGATTTTCGACGGCTAAATAATTTTATATCTGAATTTGATTGGTCCGATCTCTACATGTGCACTGACATGGTGGGTGCCATGGATATTTTTACAATGCCATGAACTCCTTTTTTACAGAATGTGTTCCGTTATACTATCCGTCAATCTCCAATAAGCCTCCCTGGTTTAGTAAAGAGTTGACTCGCCTCAAAATATTAAGTCCAATCTCTATTTTAAATTTAAACGTAACGGTTCTCAAGCTGTTCATTCTCGTTACTTAGCGGCTCGGTCAAAGTTTACCGTGCTTAACGCGCAGTGTTACAAAAAACTATTTGACTCGTTGTAGGGTTCAGTTTGCGCAGGACCCAAAACAGTTTTATAATTTTGTCA
Organism: Drosophila triauraria; assembly: GCA_014170255.2. Taxonomy (NCBI): domain Eukaryota; kingdom Metazoa; phylum Arthropoda; class Insecta; order Diptera; family Drosophilidae; genus Drosophila; species Drosophila triauraria. Next base: position 9,650,265 of record JABJVT010000007.1, read on the forward strand.
ACACTAAACGTAAGCCTATTACACATCCTTCCTCGCTTTCATTTGAAAATACGACAGCAAACAATGATCAGGCAATCGCCGATCTTTTGCTCAGTTTTTCAAACCACCTATTCTCCGTCATCCGATTCAAACCAAACCTATTCTTATAGCATGCCCAAATTAAACCTAATCTTCAGTCCTAGCTTAAACGAAAGCTCCTTCTTTGGATCTTCAACGTGTCAAGCCGGTTTATTTGCCAGGTCCCAACGGAATACCAGGCTGTGTGCTTAGGTATTGTGCCGAGTCCCTGTGCAGTCCCCTTCTAAAATTGTTTACCTTATCCTTAGAAACTTCCCAATTTCCCTTATTTGGAAGGAATCATTCGTGATTCCTCTCCACAAAAGGTAGCAAAGTGGATGCTAACAACTATAGAGGAATCTCTAAGTTGTCAGCCATCCCAAAACTTTTCGAAAACGTAATTACTCCCCATTTGCAGCACCTGTGTAGATCTATAATCTCTCCATGCCAACATGGATTTATTAAACGAAGATCAACGACTACTAACCTTCTGGAGCTCACTTCTTTCATTATAAGGGGCTTTCCACAAAATTTGCAGACAGATGTGATCTATACTGATTTCAGTAAAGCATTTGACTCCGTTAATCATTCCCTTCTTGTTAGGAAACTCGACTTAATGGGTTTTCCTGTCGATCTTCTTAGGTGGATCTCAAGTTATCTGAATGGTAGGACGCAAAAGGTTCTATTTAAAACAACTTGTCGAATGTTCTCCGGGTGACCTCTGGTGTCCCGCAAGGGAGCCACTTGGGTCCCTTACTTTTACTTTATTTATTAACGACCTGCCCAAAGTCTTGACTAACTCCAGAGTACTCATGTACGCTGACGACGTTAAACTTTGTGTGCAATACAAGGACCGCGCTTGCCAGTCGGATTTACAAACAGATCTTAATAACTTTCAAACATGGTGCAATGTAAACTTATTAAACCTGAATGGCTCAAAATGCAAGCTAATGACAGTCTCACGTGTCTCTCCTATGCTTGCGACTTATACGCTGAACTGCTGCTCTTTGGAAAGGATCACGCTAGTTGACGATTTGGGTATCCGCCTAGATCCTAAACTGGAGTTTATTGATCATATTTCGTGCATTGTGAATAAAGCCAGGGGTGTGCTTGGATTTATTAAACGGTGGTCGAAGGAATTCGATGACCCCTACGTCACGAAGAATTTATACACTTCGTTAGTTCGTCCTATTTTAGAATATGGATCTTGCGTTTGGAGTCCCCAGTGGGACGTTCACAGCAAACGCATTGAGTCAGTTCAAAAGAACTTTTTACTTTTCGCTCTTCGTGGCTTAAACTGGGATGCAAACTTTAGGTTGCCCTCTTATTCTAGTAGACTTCTCCTGATTAACCTACCTTCCTTAGCAAACCGTAGAACGATGTTAGGCATTGTCTTTATGTATAATCTGATCCGTGGTGACGTGGAAAGCAGCGATCTGTTGGGTCAGTTGAATTTCCACGTACCATGTAGATCCACAAGGTCCTACCTGCCTTTGGTTTTGCACCACTGCAGAACATCGTATGAAATGCATGAACCCTTTAGAGTATTATGTGCAAATTATAAAGATTTGTATAAAATTACCTCATCTGTAGATAGCCTTCCTAAACTAAAAACATTAATCTTAACCCACCTAGTACACATGCAAGATAACAATCGAGCTGCCTGATAGTAGTTTATATTTCCTCGCATTCTTTTATCTATACTTTTCTTTCGCGCCTATTTAACACCTAACCCTAACAAGCCCGGGCTTGGTTTTAAATGGCCACTTGAGTGTACTGACCGTAGTGCATCTTCAACGCCCAAGAAAACAAAAAAAAAAAAAGTTATATCTTCTATATTTATATATTTTATCTACGTAATTGATATTTACTAAATTGTTGTTTAAAGAAAAAAGAAAGAAGTTTCCTAACCAAATATGAGTTATATTTTATTTGTTAAGACTTATCCTTAAGTATCTTCACCTCAGGGTATTCTATTTTTGTGTTTATGTCGAAAATCTGTTTTATATAAAAACTTTAGGGAACTCCACTCTTTGTAAAAGAGGAACATGCCCTACTAAGTGAAATATCATAAACTTCTCAATTTTACAAAGGTGGGATACGATATTAAATTTTTTTTCTGGTGGTGTGCAGTCTGCTCGTAGACAAACGCAAAATTCCAAACACATCCAAATTTAAATTTATTTGATATAATACTTGTTACTGCCTATATTTCTGGTTGCCTATCGATTTTGATGATGACAATTCCTAGGTTGACGGTATTTGTTCCGGAATCTAAAAGAAATGCTTGGAGGTGTTTTTTGTTAACGGGGCGGAGAAGTTGGGGAATTATTTTGGAAAGCAAGGGCCCTGGAACCTAATGTTAATTATGTTATATTTTTCTGTGTTCCATATGGTTAGGTCAAAACCTCGTAGGCCCCACGTTGGGCGCCAAATTTCTGTAACGGTCGGTATATGTCTGTCTAGGCACGCTGCCTTGGGCGGTTCTTGTACCTCTTGAGACATTCCCATTACACAAATTAATCGTAGACAGAGTATAGGAAGAAAATAAGGAAACCCGAAAACATAGTCAGAAACACATATTTTTTTAGAGAAAGAAGGTGGAATTTATCACTACTGATTGGAATTCATCTGAGGTGTGGATAGCTTAAGGTGCCTAAAGAAATAACTCACGTATTCATGATTTCAATATCGTTAAAAGTCATTTAAACAGAACTCCATTAGCTCCAAAAAAGGAGAGCTACAAGAAGGAGAGTATTAGCTCAGGAAAGGAGAGTATCCAAAGATAATGTGCAATCAATTCTAGGGTTATACATAAAACTTCATGTTCTGTTTCATATGTTAGAGTAGTACTTAAAATTAAGAAAAGTAAAGAATTAAGCTAAATAAGAGCGATCGGCTCTGCCTTTAATGTGTGCTGATATTGGCTTCTCATATGTGTCGGCTATGCCGTACTTACGACCGAGTCCCTCGATGTCGACGGTACCGTAGACCTCGCGGTGACCTTGGCTGAGAAAAGTAGAAGTGAATTTGCATATATGGTCAACCAAAACTCGTCAGCGGCACATGAAAGCAAAATAGGCGTATAAGTAAAATTTCTCACTAATATATATATACAGAATATCAAAATTTAAACAAAGAGAATATAGAAAATATATGTATGATCCTGTGGTGAGTTAGCTGCACATAAGCTCGAGGTGGAGAGCTATTGGTAGCTCGGTAAACCTCCTAGGTGTATTTGCGTTATGTCAACTTTTTTCTCCTTAGTTTCGCCAGCCTCAAAATATGACGCGAATGTATGTCGGTGTGCGTCACTCTGCAGCCGTGGCCAGTAAAAGGAGGGTGTCAAAGATAAAGAATGTGGGTTAAGAGCCGTAGCCTGTCCCAGGTGGGGCGGCGTGGCCTAGCCCAGGCGCGTGGTTCAGCAGCCGCGGCCAGACACGAGTCGGCGGGCGGCGTGGCCAAGAAAAGAGCGGCACGATTAGTCTGATCCGCTGCCACTTGTTTTTGGTTGCGCTGGGTAATGATTTTCTGCCCTCGCTAGGGCGAGTCGGCCAAGGTAATCCTGCTAGGAAAGCGAGCTTATTTTTTTGTTTTTAATCTCACATCCTCACTTAATTCTTACCCGGAAAAACGGAATATTTTGGTTCACAGGCAGTGGCTTAGCGGATGCCTGACCTGGATAAATTTTCACGACCTGTTCCTAGATTAACAGTGATCTGTATGACATTCTATCGATAGATCGAAAGAGCTAATTTTAAAGCTTTTAAAGATTTAATGGTGTAATGCTCTTACATGTCGCTTACAGTCGCCTCTAGCTTAGTGTATATAGTTCGCCTATGTTAAATATTTAACATGTGTTATGTTGGCGAAAACAAAATATCTCTCATCCTCACAATGTTTACCGCTTATATGATCCATGGTGCTATAACATGACGGCGTCATGCATGAACAATGAAAAATGTAAGAAAAGTTTCCCAAAAAAATTGTACAAATGATACAAAAACTAATGTCGATGGTTATCCATTGCATCGTCAGAGCATTACGACTTACGCTAATATACGTGTTCAACTGAAAAACGATCCATTATCATTATCCGAGAAATTGCTCAACATTGGAAATGGAATGATACCATTGCATGGAGATACACAATGCACAAATTGCCGGACAATTTCTGCAATATGGTAAATACAAAATAAAAAATATAGAGTACAATAATCTTATAGACACGAGATCTAGTATTAGTTTAATTAAGCCAGATATAATCCAAAATTCTCCCCTGCACGAAACAAATCCTAAGGTTTTTTTTAGGATGATGGTTAATATAACGTTGAACTAAATAAAAATAATAAATGCTTATCCATTGACTGGTAAGCCTGGAAAATTAAAGTTTTTTGTAAACAACTTTTCAACTAGATATGATATTTCGATAGGGAGAGATATATAAGAAATAACACAAGCCCACATAAACTTTAAAGAAGAATACGTTAAATTAAATAACGTTACTTTTTATATCACGTCTAAAAACAGAGATATAACTGAAAACATATTATTAAAAAATCCAGATGAAGTAATAAATAAGCAAACAATAGTGGACAGGAGGGGGCGGATTCTTAGCCAAAATAAGAAGGGTCGAGGTTGATTTCACAAAATCCCGCGTAGAAAAAATGAATATGGAGTTGTTGGGGATCGCAGTAGCAATTTTTCAGCTTTATTATGCATTCATCGGCTGGTCGCCAAATTAGAACTCAGTACATATCATGAAATACTAGTTGGGGAGAGCGGCTTGGAAAACTCTTGCCGACTGGAAGTCCGGAGAAAGAGAGAGGGAGAGAGAGTGTGCGAGAGCGCTGGGCTCCGTTAAGCGGGACATTTCGAAGCCGCTAGCGCTTCACACTGACTCTCGAAAATAAGCGCCGTCTTAGCGTGAACATTCTCCCCTTCCTTGCGAGGGTACGCAGCAAGAACCTCAGGAACAGGTAGCTCGGGAAAGCGTTGGATACGCTGAGCGTTCGTGGAGATGGAGTAGAGTGTGGTGATCCTGTCCACACGATTTGCATCGGTCACCACTGCGGCAAGATCCTTTGGAATGGTGGTGGGCCAAGCAATTGACGCAGTACTTCTTATCAATGGCCGCCTGGAGCCGTTTCTCACCGCTTAGCTGGAACCCAATATTTGGATGAATTTGAAGGCTTGGAAACTTGCGTGCAGAACGCGGAAATCCGTTGGATGGAGGCGAATACTGGCCTTGAAACAAAAGGAGGAGTCGTAACACCGGAGGAAGAGTTGCTTGTATGCAACAACGTGTGATGCCGACCTCGGCAAGTGAAGCAGCTGTGTGCGATTGTGCAATACCGAAGTGGATGGTCTTTCGCAAAGCAATTCAAGCACAACTGTTTCTTTTGGATGTAGGATGAACGATCGTCTACCGTCATCTGTAGGAAGCGTGGACAGATACGTACTGGATGGTACCCTCTTGAACACAAATCGCAGCTTGTCGTTTTCGGAACCACTTTCGTCCTGAAGGATTTTAGTACTCATGGGGACTCTTCGAAAGATGTCGGTTTTGGAACCACTTTTGAACAGAAGGATTTAAGTACTCGTGGGGACACTTTGGAGGTTGTCGGTTGAACTGACGGAGACATAATTTGGCTGGTTGAATGGAATCTAGGCCTCTAGAGTTTTATGGCGGTCAGTCAGGAATGAATCGAGCTCTTGCCACTTGGGAATCTCGGTTTTATTTGTCAATGATTGTTCCCACAATGAGAGCGTAAGCTTTGGTAGCTTCGTAGAGCACAAATAAACCATAAGACAATCCCAATTTTCGGTGTTCATGCCGGACATTTCTAAGGACGTAAGACAGCTCTGAACAGTTTCCTACAGCACCTTCAAGACTGCCGAAGATTCATGTGCTATGGATTGCAGATTAAATAATCTTTTCAATGAGTTGTTCACCAATGACCGTTTGTTTTCGAAACGCTCATTTAAGTTGTTCCAAGCTGAGCGGAAACCGTCATTGGTGAGTAGCGAATTGGAAACTATGGAATTAGCTTCACCACTAGTCTTGGCATTTAAATGGAATAACTTTTCGACAGCAGTGAGTTTTGGGTTGTCTATATAGACCGCTGTGAAAGGTCGCGCAACGTGGGCCAGCGAAGATAATCGCCCGAGAAAACTTCGGTATCGCACTGAGGTAACTGACAACCTGCTGGAGTATAATTCGGAGAGTTGCAGGAGTTGGATTGTGCTGATTGAGACGTCGCTCGCTCAATTTGCTCGTTGAGTTGAGCTGCACATGACTCGTAAACTGAGTAGCAGTAGTCATATTTGGCCTGGAGGATTGGCATGGTGTCGATCGACGCCTCTACTGCTATTAGATCCGAACAGGCTTCGTATGCTCTTTCAAGTTTGTCCCATAAGGCGCTGATGTGATCTCGGCGGACTTGGAATGTGTAGAGCGACGGCGTGGAGAGGCCAATAGTGTTGACCATCGCCTCGAATTGCCTTACACGGTCACTAACGGCAATAAATTTATGTAAGGCCGCAGTTGTCGCAGTGGGCTTCTCGCTGAGTGGCATTTTGTATTTTATTTATATATGACACACTGAAATGTGTGGAATCGAAACACTTTGAAGTGTGATATCGAACACTGAAATGGATGGAATGGAACACCGGAATGTGTGGAATGTAACACCGGAATGTGTGGAATAAAACAGCGCACTACTATTTTGGTAAGGGGTTCTTTTTAAGTTTGGAATTCAGTTAAAAGAATTAAATAAGTAAAAGGAACGGAACAAACTATATTTTTAGCGAGTTCTTAACCAAAAAACGCTAAAACAATGAAAAAAAAAAACAAAAGCTAGCTAAATTCGATATATCTAGCTATCGACTTTTTCCTGTACTTATTTATTGTATTTGGAGTTGTTCTGTTATTAACTCGCATTTAATTGTTTTGCATTAATTATAGTGGCGGATTTCTTTTTATCGTCACTGTATTCGCTGTCTTTGTTTTCAATGCAAGTGGTAGGAAATGTGTGTGTGCTTATGGATGTTCGTGCATTGGCTGTGGAGATGCAGATAGCGGAGATAACGAAGAGAGGAGGAAACGAGAGACGAAAAGAACTGCCAAAGAAATCAGTGCATCGACTTTGACGACTCTGATTTATGTATGTAAATGCAAATATAAATATATGTATATATATGTATGTCTGTGGCCGCGCAAAATAGCACGGAGGTAAACAAATGAATATAATAATTAAGTCGGCGTTCTGTGCCGACTCTAGGAATAAAACAGTTGTTTTGGGTATATATTTAATAATATGTGGGTGGATGTGGACGGTAACTTTTGTCTTGGAGTATTTTTGAATATTTTATTTGGACATATGTATATAATTTTATTGTGTATGAATGGGTGTATGTATTAGTGTGGTTCTATATGTATAGATTTAATTTTGTGTACGTTCGGATGTATTTTTTTAAATATATTTGATTTTGTAGTGTAGTGTAGTGGACTGTATGGAAATATTTATGTATGTCGACGTGTGAATATTTATCTACATATGAATGTACGCTTGTACACCAGCAGGAACACAGTGAACGACAATAAAATGTATGAGCCGTTTTTGGCGGACATTTTTTTTTTAAATTTCGGAACTATTAATTTGCACTGTGGCTGTTTTTGTGCGGTTTTTGTTTGGAATTTTCACTTTGCCCAAAAAAACAAACGAAATTTGCAAGATGTAGGAGAAATTTGACTTCGGACTTTGGACACTAGCGAACCTCACAGATATAAGACACTTGGATTTGGGCATAGGAAATTATTGCTAATTGGTAAGAGCACTAGTACTTATCTTGTTTAAAAATCCGTAGTGGAGCTGGTGAGGATCAGGCTAGATCCGGCTTCGAAGGATCATGGACAGGAGTGGGCGGATTCATAGCCAAAATAAGAAGGGTCGAGGTTGATTTCTCAAAATTCCGCGTAGAAAAAATGAATATGGAGTTGTTGGGGATCGCAGTAGCAATTTTTCAGCTTTATTATGCATTCATCGGCTAGTCGCCAAATTAGAACTCAGTACATATCATGAAATAGAAGAGCGCCTTGGAAAACTCTTGCCGACTGGAAGTCCGGAGAAAGAGAGAGGGAGAGAGAGTGTGCGAGAGCGCTGGGCTCCGTGAAGCGGGACATTTTAAAGCCGCTAGCGCTTCACACTGTCTCTTGAAAAAAAGCGCCCCCTTGGCGCGAACAGATAGTTAATGGGAACGTCGAAAATTTAAACAAAAGCCCAAATGATAATGATTTCAATTATGCTCTTAATGAGGATTATCATCCCAATCGATCATACAAATAAGGAAGAAAAGAATTCATTTAATTTATTTGTTTCGCTTTTTTTGTGTTACAAGCTATAGCTTATATTTATGGCACAAGTCACAAATAATTGATTATAGAATTGCTATAATATGTTCTTAAAAACTAACATTTCATTTTATTTTATTACAATTTGATTTTCTTTACTATAACATTTAAGTTTCTAAAGTTTCATTTTAGTAGCTTTTAGTTTTGCTTATTTTATACAGTTTGAATTTATTTATATTTTATTTTTTTTTATTATTATAATAATAACAAATTTAATAAAATAACAAATTTAATAAAAAATGATACTGACTTACAATTTGTTAAAGGTGACCACTTGACCTTTACACATACCATAAATCATATAATAAAAACGAAAAGAAAGCTAACTTCGGTAAACCGAAGCTTGTATACCCTTGCAGTCTGCAATTAGATCATTGAAAATCAATCCATTTTGGTAATGTTGAAAAGAAAATGTCAAATTACGTTAATTTTGTAAATTTTACATTATACATTTTCATATAAATCGACCGATCCCTTCTATGGCAACTATATGATATAGTTGTCCGATCTTAATGAAATTAAAACCGTAATTCTAGAACTATAAAAAACGACTATAAAACAGAGAAGTTAAAATTTTTTTTTACATTAATTTCGGCATCATTTCTATGACAGCTATAAGATATAGTGGTCCGATTTTGGCCGTTCCTACATATATACTGCGTGCTAAAGAAATAAGACTATGCTGAAAATTTCAGCCCGATAGCTCAAAAACTGAGAGACTAGTTCGCGTAGAAACCGACAGATGGACAGACGGACAGACGGACAGACAGACGGACATGGCTAGATCGACTCAGCTGGTGATGCTGATCAAGAATATATATACTTTATGGGGTCGGAGATGCCTCCTTCACTGCGTTGCAAACATCATGACAAAATTATTATACCCTCTGCAAGGGTATAACAAGAAAGAAAGCTATCTTCGGTAAACCGAAATTTGTATACTCTTGCAGTCTGCAATCGGTTCATTAAAAATCGATTAATTTTGGTTACAGGTGAAAATATATCGAAGTTTGTAAACATTTTACATCTAAAATGTAGAATTTTACATTTTACATGAAGAATATTACATTTTACATGAAGAATTTTACATTTTCATTTAAGTCGGCCGATCGTTTCTATGGCAGCTATATGATATAGTTGTCCGATCTTGATGAAATTAAAACCGTAATTTTATAACCTTAAAAATGTGCTATATCTGGAAACTGCTTGATATACGTTGAGAAACAAAAAAGTTAAATTTTTTTTTACATTAATTTCGCCATTATTCCTACAGCAGTTATAGGATATAGTGGTCCGATTTCGGCCTTTCCTACATATATACTGCGTGCTGAAGAAATAAGACTATGCTCATAAACTGAGAGACTAGTAGAAATCGACAGACAGACAGACAGACCTACAGACAGACGGACATGGCTAGATCGACTCGGCTGGTGATGCTGATCAAGAATTTATACACTTTATGGGGTCGGAGATGCCTCCCTCACTGCCTTGCAAATATCATTGCAAAATTATAATACCCTCGAAAGGGTATAACAAAACATAAGAGTCAAATGTATAATGAGTCAAGGCATAATAAGCAAATCATCTTCTCCGTATTGTAGTCCTATATGGATAATCCAAAAAAAAAATGATATTTCAGGGATAAAGAAATTTCGCCTTGTAATTGATTATAGAAATTTGAACTTTATAACGATTGACGATAAATTCCCAATTCCCAATATTGATCAAATATTGAATAAATTGGGAAAATGCCAATATTTCACGACGCCAAAGGATTTCATCATATTGAGATGGAGCCTGAGTCAATCGAAAAGACAGCATTTTCAACAAAAACTGGGCATAACAAATATATCCAAATGCCGTTTGGGTTAAAAAATGCTCCCGCTCTTTTATCTTGACGATATTGTAATTTTCTCAACACATTGCAAGAGCGTGTTCTGTCTATAGGAAAAGTTGTCAACTTAGAGAAGCTAATTTAAAGTTACAATTAGATAAGTGTGAATTTTTAAAACAAGATACTAATATTTTGGGACATATAATTACACCTACTGGTATTAAACTTAATCAATGTAAAATAAAAGCTGTTATAGAATACCCAATTCCTAAAACAGAGAAGCAAATAAAACCGTTTTTAGGTTTATGTGGCTTTTACAGAAAATTCATTAAAAAGCCGCTAGTAGTATAAAAACCGGGTTTTCATAAATTAGCTTAATTAGGATCACCTGTCAAAATTTAAGTGTTTTAAGTAATAAAAATGCAATTAATTAGGGTCAGGTGTCAATTTTAAAAGGATTTAGCAATAAAACTATAATTTATTAGGGTTAGTTCCCATAAGATAAGTGGTGGGATTGAGGAGACACTTGAGAAGGGTGCATGCAAATTGATCCTGCACGATAATGTCCCATCGAAGGACACTCAATTTAATTGGTTACAGTGTCACATGAAAGGGTGCGCGTGCGCGGGATCGATCCCGCACTCACCCGTCCCCACTTGAAAGGGTGCGCGTGCGAGGGAGCGATCCCGCACTCACCCGCCCCCACTTGAAAAGGTCGCGCACAAGCGTGAACAAGGCTCACCAAAGGACACTCACACGCCCTCAAGTAAGTGCTGTGGGAAAAAACGAACAAGTGACAACAAAAACGCTCACCCACCCACGCACACAATGGAAAAGGATGCACGCTGACGCACGATAGTCTTACACCACCCATCCCATCCGCCCGTTACAAGTCTCGTTCGAGAACATAAAAAGGGAGTGGGTACAAAATAGTACGTTAAAAAAATCTGATCCTGATAGAGGAAAATTAGAGGGAAGGAAATGGAACTGGGGTCTCACATAAATTTCACCAGCATTCGTTTGGTTACGTACGGGTCAAAAGGGACAGTAACACGATCAAGAATAAAAATTATTCCGTAAACTATACACATCTCTCAGTCTGTCCACTTAAAGTCTATAGGAGAAATCGAGTCTTACATTTTTATGAGTGACTATATCTTTGCATTGTGTTTGCTTTTTGTTTTTTGTGAGGCTACGACTCCACTTGAAAAGGTCACGCACGATCAAGGCTCACCGAAGGACACTCACCCGTCCCAACCGACCGTTAGAAGGCAGGCCATCTCAAACAAGTGTGGATCGAAAACATAAAAAGGGGTGGGGAAACACAAAAAATAGGTCGTTAAAAATCTGGTCCCGAGAGAAGAAACTAAGAAGGCGCAAGGTAAAGAAATGGGAAATAAAATTATATTTTATTGGAAATGGTGAATGGGATTTGTTTACAGATTGTATGGAAGGGATGTGGCGCTATGTCTCTTGAACGATGGAAGCCTCCATCTTTTGTAACCAAACGATTGCGGGTGGAATTTGTGCAGGACGTAGATCAAAAGGAACACTCTCCCTCCCTCAAGTGAGTGCTGTTTAAAAATGGGTATGCTTACGGCACCCACTGAACGTTGCCCATAAACCTACACATTCGAAAGGTAAAAAAAGATGGAGGCTCCCATCGTTCGAAAGACATAGCGCCACATCCCTTCCATACAATCTGTAAAACAAATCCCATTCACCATTTCCATTAAAATATAATTTTATATATATAATAAATTTTATTTTTTTTTTCAAGTACAAAGATTAGAAGCGATGATCTAAGTTGACATACATTTTTATTATTTTAAGTGATTTTTGTGAGCGCACTGCAAAGAAATGGCAGGCACATGTATCAACACCATTTCTGACGTTATTATGCGCCCAACAACAACTTGCGAAATTTTGGCCATGTACATTCAGAACCAGCGGTGTATCAACCATCCTCTTATTAAAATATTTTAAGGACTCCTCCAGATATTCCATGTGTTCAGAAAAAATTTGATCCTTATACATTTTCATGAAATTATTTATTCTGATTATAAGGTGTTTGATTGTAGTTGTGCTGCTGCTGCTGCTGCTGTTGGCAGTGTTATTATGCAACATTATATTTTTGTTTCCGTGGACGTCTACTTGTGACAAATTTCAAAATTTGAATGAGGAAATCCTTCTCAAATTTTTACAAAATACGCTGAACGAGGCCAGTCAGTGGTGTGTATTCTAAAAGTCGGTCATGAATGAGAAGGCAATATACCTTTGTATTCACCTCACTTGCCGCAGTTAGCTCAGTGGAAATTTTAACATCAATCGGTCCCGATTTGACTGTCTCATTTTGATGAGAAAGATCAATCACCACCAACGGCGCCTTCGCAATGAACTCCTTCGGAGATAGAAGTGGGCGTGCCTCCCGATTGTAGTAACTCTCTTGAGTGGGCGGATTGTTCGCTTAATAAGAATGGTCGAGATTCCAAATCCCAAAATCCCACGTAGAAAACAATAAGATCGGAGTTGTTGGGTATTAGTAGGAATTTTCCTGCTTTATTATGCCTTCATCGGCTGGTCGCAACTTAGAACCAATTACATGTCACAAAAATATATGTTGGGAGAGCGGCTTGGAAAGCTCTTGCGGACTGGAAGTCAGGAGGAAGAGAGAGGGAGAGAGAGTGTGCGAGAGCGCTAGGCTCCGTAAAGCGGGACATTTCGAAGCCGCTAGAGCTTCACACTGGCTCTTGAAAATAAGCGCCCTTTTGGCGCGAACACATATCATACAAGACAGCAAAACGGTTTTCATTAAATTTAATATTCAAATCCTCATAGGGATAAACTTCTGAATTCAGATATACTTTTGCATTTCTCAAATTGTTTGTAATAAGTTGTCCATTTAATGTAAATGCAAGGACAGCGAATCGTGGACCTTCCCTGTTTGACGAAAGCTTGACATTCCAGATATGATGTGTTCCTTGTACCAATGTCGGATTTATATAACAATCCCAACTCCGGAATACTAGTGGGAGGACAGCTTCACTTTTAATTACATTAAACAAATTAATTTTTGTGGCGTCACTTGGGACGATGTGGGGGATCTTCCAACTTATGCTATGTATAGCAATATTATGTGTTTTACCGTCAATAGTTTTAACATACATGTCATCAGTATTTTTAGCAAGCAATAGAATGAGTTCATGTTTTCCATTAAGGATTATCTTTTTATGGTCCTCCATAAAACTCAGTAACGTTTTTAAAGGTACAGAAAAACTGAAATGACCTCCTGAAGGAATATTGTCTCCACCACTCCATCCAGCATTGCGATAAAGTGCTACTTCCTGTTCTTCAATTGAGAGAAAATTTGTAATAGTCGAGGTTATACCTGTAAATCGACACCTGTCGATTTGTGTATAATTGAGGCAATAACGGACTTCATCGAGGAAATAAGCCATGCAATTATTTTTAAGCATTCCGCTGACATTATTAGTACTGCTTGCTTCTGTATTTGCGTCAATAATTTTGCTAAGTGTTCCCTCAAAGTGGAGAAAACTTTCAGATGGAAGGACATACAAATCTTGGTTCTGTATTGTGATACGAACTTCATCATTTTCTGAAAGTTTTGTTGATACGGATAAAAAGAATGGTATTCTTTTTTAATGATACTCTCATCATTGACAGGCTTTTCTTGAACATAAAAAATTTCATTCATTTGAAAATTAGTTTTTTTTTAACTTTATTGTATATTAAATCCCAGCGATTTTAAAATCAATTTATTTTTTAACGTTAGAGCAGGTCTTTTGTGTGGAGTCCCTCGAGATGAGGCTTCACTTCAGCTTTAGATTTGATAATGTTATCAATGGCGCGATGTGCAGGGTTTTTATTATAGATAATCATATTGCTGATCGCAAGTGAAGCCGAATTGAAACAGTTTCACCACGCAAATTAACTAAATCTCCGTTCTGATCAGTTATCCGTACTTCGAGCGTGCTTATTTCTCTGGAGTTGACAGGTAAATAAATCAAATTTCGAGGTGTAATATTCATTTTATATCCTGGGGGGACATTAATTCCAAATTCATGCAGCACGTGGATTGGTTTATTCCCCACATATGACCCACTAATTATGTTGCATTCCAATCTGATTGAATTTATTTTTAAAATATTTACAGGATTATCTGAGGTGTAAATTTCATTTTCATGTGGTCTTAGTTTACGTTTATTAAAACCAAATAACCGCCCAATTGATTTTTCTTGATTAAAATAAACTGTTTCATTTTTAGTTAAAATTTGAACTTGTAATGTGTTGATGTTACATTCAATTTTTATAGTGTTATGAAGTCCATACTCTTTGAGCCTGTTAATAATATATTTTATTATATAATCAACCTCATATGAACCCATTGGCATTTATATGACTTTATTTCCAATATGGAAGAGATTGTTTCCGATATCAACATTTGGAATAGATTTAAATGTATAAAAGTCAATGAGCGCACACTCATAATTATGTTTTAACTCAATTTGTGGGAAAAAATTTTCAGTTATAACAGATGTGTTTCCAGTTAAGGTGAATGTTAATGATGTACTCATTATGAAGCTTGAGAGTGGACTGTCTTTTTTATCAAACAACGCATTATACTTATTCAATCATTTATTTAGGTATAATAAATTGATCAAATCCCTTTCTAAATCGTCCAGTTTTCATTTCATCATCCTTTGAAATTACCAAAAATCCAAATTTATCATCCCAACATTTCTCTGAAATATTCATAAATGTATTAAAATCCATATAACAATTTGCATGATCTCGCCAAATACGGTTCATGTTTAATCCATCCTGCTTGAAAATAATAATAAAATTCGCATTATCACGAATTAAATGTTTTGGAATATGGGTATACGTTTATGACAAATAGAATGAATCTATATTTCTGTGACGTCCCATACAGAAAAAGCTCCTAACATTATCTTGCTTTTTACATGCAATATCGTCAAATATCATAATCGAATTATTTTTAGCTTCCTGGGGTGACAAAACTGCATTATTTTCTGAGAATGTGTAATATCCCATCCCTTTGATAGGTTTAATAAGTTTTTCCAAATATTCATATTTCTGTTGATATAAGCTCTTCGAAAATATATAAATATTTTCAAATTTGAGACCATTTGGACTCTCAATTAAGCTTAACATCACATTCGTTTTTCCACAATTGGATGAACCGACAATTAATGCTCTAATTGTGTTCGGCAACAAAGAGCTGTGACGCGAGTGTTTTTTATCTCCATGTCCGCCACCTTCAATATTTCTTACTATAATGGTTTTATTTTGTCTTAATAAACGCATGTTTTAGAGTTAAGTACTTCATTGAGGATGTTATAAAATGAGGATGTTATAAAATGAGGATGTTATAAAATGGGCAAACATTTCTATAACTCAATTAGTCATAAACCAAATGTCAAGAAGGGCACTGGTCTAGTTAATAATATAATAAACGGACTACCATTTAAGGCTCATTTACCTGGATACAATTATTGTAGACCAGGCACAAAGCTAGGTAGGTTACATGACATTTCCTATTCAAATAGTAAGGACCTAGCTGAACGACATAAAGCAGATCCGATTTTGATTGAAAGGGCTTGGAATCGTGTGAAAGCAGTAAATACTAGTATTGGTGAGAGAGCTGCAGCATATTTTGTCACAAATATGATGAAGCTAAAGAAAAAGTTTGGTATGGGAACAAAGCAACAAAAAAAGAAAGTAGTAAAAAAATCTCTTGCTTCAATAATCAAACAGGCTACCAGAGAATTAAGAAAGCATAAGCCGCTTGACATAATGAATGCAGTTAAAGTTGCACGCAAAGCAGTAAATAGCTCAATGGGATGCAGGAAAAGTGTTGTAAATCCACGGGTTATAACCGTCCCCAAAGTTGGAGGTTTCTTACCACTTACCTTATTTTAACAGCCCTTAGTGCTGTCGGCAGTTTAGCGTCTGGAAGGAAAAAAGAAAGAAATGCAAAAAAACAGAGAAAAAAAACAATAAAAAGTAGCGGTCGGGGCTCAACCCGCGACCTGAACAGCTAGTCTCAGCAGCGCGCTTAGGGGGTGTTTAAAATTCTAACCTTATTGCTATGTCTCCATGTTTATCATCCGATTTTACTGAAATTTTCAGAAAACGTCCTCAAACTATTCATTTATTGTATTTATTAACTTTAACCGAAAATAACGAGTATAGCTTATCTAACGTTTTTATGACTTAAAAGGGGCGGATGGGCGTGGCCAAATTTTAAAACAAACTTAATCTGCGTACAAATTCCAATGTTGTCACCAAATTTGGTAACACTAGCTCTTATAGTCTCTGCGAACTGTTGTTTCACACGGACGGACAGACGGACAGACGGACATGGCTAAATCGACTCGGTGACGCTGATCAAGAATATATATACTTTATAGGGTCGGAGACTTCTCCTTCTGCCTGTTACATACATTCTCGGTTGGCACTAACTTATAATACCCTTGTATCCTATGGGTACCCGGTATAAAAACTAATAAGTGTGCTGCCCAAACGAGCGCTATCTAATATTGATATATTAAAGTTTGCAATTAAAAATATTCCACATTTTCGAGGTGTTTTTATGAAAGACGAGTTACCAAAATATCCACGAAAGCTGGAGTGTGGAATAGTTAATTTAGCAGACTCAACTTCAAAAGGAACGCATTGGGTGGCCTACTACTATAAAAGCTTAGAAAAAAGCTCAGGTATAAGTTTATACTATGACAGCTTCGGCAACTTAAATCCATTGGAAGTAATTACATACTTAGGAAAAAACATCAGATATAAATATAATCAATTTCAAAAATTCGGAACAGTGAACTGCGGACATATGTGTCTTAAATTTTTGTTAGAATGCAATTCAACAAATGCTCTACCTACTTAACAATGAGTATGTAATCTGAGTGTGAGGTTGTATCCTTCGAATTCCTTCTCACAACACATGTTGTTCTTAGTGGTTGGAGAAATGTGCTCTCTGACGGGTATAAAATCTGCTCGCTCGACTAGGAAAAATGTCACTCAGTACGCAGCCTCAACAGCAGCACCACCAGCTCCATCAACGCCACCAACTCCATCAGCTCCATCAGCTCCACCAGCTCCATCAGCGGCACCAGCTCCATCAGCACCACCAGCTCCATCAACGCCACCAGCACCAACAAAATGAATGCGAAGACCACCTCAGCCTCAACTAGCGTATCCAACCCGAGCACCAATTTGCCGGTTGGGGTTACACAGGAGGATGTCAATGCCATATTGCGGGACATTGAGGAGGATCCTTTAATGCTTGCGCTTAACTCTTACAGAGTTAAGAGCAAATTAGCGTTTAAGGACCTCCCAACAAATATGGACTATGACATTTTTAGTGGCCAAAGAGTGTACGGGCAATACGGTACAAGCATAAAAATGAAACTTGCAACCAATTATGTATACCTGCCAGACAGGTATACAGATATGAAGGATGATTTTTTCAATACATTTTCAGAAAGAAAATATTACCTTATTAAAAGGGACGATGGGAACATGGAGTTTTATACTAGGTCTTAAAATTACAGAAGTATAATAAAAAATTTATTTAAAAAAAAATACAAATTTTAATTTTTTTAATTGGAAATGGGAAATAAGGAATATTTTTTTCAGCACTTTTATATTTTTAGCTTAAAACAAAAAAATAAAAAAAATAAAAAAAATTTTAATTTTTTAATTGGATATGGGGAATATTTTTTCAGCACTTTTATATTTTTAGCTTAAAACAAAATAAATAAATAAAAAATAATAAATTAATTTTTTAATGGGAAATGGGGAATATTTTTTCAGGTTTTTATTTTTAGTTGTTCATTTTGTATCAGGTCTATTTAACAGCTTATTCTATCAGGTCTATTTAACCGACCGGGTAATCAGATCAGATATGATTAACAGGTCTGATTATCCGATCAGCTTATTCTATCAGGTCTGTGTAACCGACCGGGTAATCAGACCAGGTCTATTTAACTGAACAGCCTATTCTACCAGGTCTATTTAACCGACCGGGTAATCAGATCAGATATGATTAACAGGTCTGATTATCCGATCGGCTTATTCTATCAGGTCTGTGTAACCGACCGGGTAATCAGACCAGGTCTATTTAACTGAACAGACTATTCTACCAGGTCTGATTAACCGACCAGGTAATCAGACCAGGTCTGATTAACAGGTCTGAATATGTGACCAGGTAATCAAAACAGGTATATTTAACTGATCAGCCTATATATGATTGTGTTTAATAAATTATTCCACAGTGCATACTTAACTTCAAGGGTGTATAAACCTTCTCAATTTTCCGAATTGAATAATTTCATCACAATGAATCAAAATATTTTATCGCAATTAAACAAAACTCGAAATGCTCTTAAAAAAATTTAATGAATTAAAACAAATTAAAAATCAGAATATTATTAAGTTGGAGGAAACGCTTAAACCTATTACTGAACCTTTAAACGAAATTGTTAATAATAACAAAAAACTACAGTTCAATATAGCAAAAGAGAATAAAAATATTAAAACTGAATTAAACATATCTGACATCACACCAAATAAGAAAAAAAGGAAACTTTTATTTTACAGTGCGAGTAATCAAAACTCAAACCCTAAATATGATGATAAGAAGCCAATAGATTGGGGGTAAAAAAGTGGAGACATGAGTTTAGAAGATGATGATGAAGATGAACAGTTCTATTCACAACCAGCTATAGATGACTCATCATTAATACTAACGGATCACGACTTGTCTCACACATCGAATGTACTACCGAATCAACCCTCTTCACCTACATTAACAAGAAAAGTGTCTCCTCACACATCAACTGCGATACCGACTCAGCCCTTAATATCAAATAAGTCCCTATTGCTTGAAGAGAGTTCAAAAAATTTGAACATTAGTGAACTTTGACGGGGTGGTTTATATTCTTTAATTTTCCACCATCTACCAAAAAATTACAATTTGACCTGGAAATATACAAAGAAATTTTACTAAAAAGCAATGTGTACCGAAAAAATTTTAATCCAAATGGACAGATAAAAGGAACAAGGGCAGTGAAATATACCAAAATTATAAAACCACTTATATCGACTAAGACACCCATCGCCGAGTCCACACCCAATCGTGTCAAAGAAATTGTAAGTGGGAAAGGATTCATGACATTAGAATCAAATAAAAATTATATTTATTGGGACGACCCGAATGAGTTGGTGGAACGGCTTCAACTCTTAATAGCTTCACAAGCTGCAGGAAACACTAATCACACTAATGAAATCACATCAATAATTAGTGAATTAACCGAAGCTCAAATTATATGCTAATCTAGTATATATTCATGTAACAATATTTAAATGAGATTAATGTCAGCATGTCCGTTGACAAATTTGGTCGTTACATAAGCGACAAGGAAAACTCTAATAATCCAAAACGATATGAAAAACTATCCCATGTCTCTTCATTGATGCAGATGGAAACTTTAATATACAACAAAAACGAATAATAAATGGTGTCAATCCAAAGGAAAACACAGACATAGCAATAAAAGAGTATGTCGACAACTCTATAAAAAAAACTTAAAGATTCAATGTTGGGTGAAATAGTTGTTAGTACGCCCGATTTTAAAACTGAAGATATTGAAGATATTGAAGCCAGATTAGACAGACTTGAGGTCGTTGTCTCAAAAATTATTGAAAAATTTGGATCTGGTTTGAGATTGAATTAATTAAAAAGTATTAAGAAAATCATTACATTAAAATATTGTAAAAACTAAATTTTGTTTGTGTTTAAGTAACTTTCTAAAAATGACTAGATGGGGAATTATTAATGAAATACATGCTTCAGCACGCAAACATTTTATACGACGCAGAGTGGTTACAAAGGCGATTTATGACTTTTGGCAAACCGACTTGGTTGAGATGGGAAAATATGCCTCCTCAAATAATGGATATCGCTACCTTCTAACAGTAATTGATACATTTTCCAAATTTGCTTGGGGTGAGGCAATTAAATCTAAGACTGCGAAGGATGTTGCTGAGGCGATGAAGAAAGGGTTTTCCCAAGTCTGATGACAGCTGGATAGATAAGACTGAAATTTTGTAATAAAATAAGTACAACAATATCAAACATTTTGTGTTTACTCTTTCTTTTATTTAAAGTATTTTTATCAACTTAATTCTTAAATTAGTTTTTATACATTAGTTTTAATTTATTTTGAGATTTTATAGTTATACATTTTTTAAATAAACAATTATATTATAAATTTAAAATTATTGTTTTATTTTTTTTTTTTTTTTATGAAACTCAACTACTAGTATGTAATGCATTTTTAAGTTCGTGGTGTCGTTGTGCGTCAGTCCTTAAAGGTCATAGGGCTGAGGGAGTGTCTGGTCGGATAGCAGACATAATTTGAGCAGCTGGGCTCGCAGGTTTTACCTTGGGAGTGAACAATTGCTAAACAAAATATTTCCCTTTTCCCATTAAAAAAAATAAAAATTTGAATTTTTTTAAAATAAATTTTTTATTATACTTTTTATACCCGGTACCCGTAGGGTACAAGGGTATTATAAGTTAGTGCCAACCGAGAATGTATGTAACAGGCAGAAGGAGGCATTTCCGACCCCATAAAGTATATATATTCTTGATCAGCATCACCAGCCGAGTCGATTTAGCCATGTCCGTCTGTCCGGCTGTCCGTCTGTCCGTCTGTCCGTCTGTCCGTCTGTGCGTCTGTCCGTCCGTCGGGTGAAACAACAGATCTCAGAGACTATAAGAGCTAGAGTTACCAAATTTGTTGACAACATTGAAATCTATTGCACGCAGATCAAGTTTGTTTTAAAAATTGGCCACGCCCACTTCCGCCCCCGAAAATAGTAAAAAACGGTATATAAGCCATATGCGTGATTTTCGGCGTAAAGGTCTTAACAAGTAGGCAATCGTGGACGTGTTCTGAAAATTTGAGTAAAATCGGATGATAAACATAGAAGTTATTAAACAATAAAGTTTCTGAGAGAGAGAGAGAGCGCACGTGCGTGTTGGTCAACATGTTCCTAGCAGCATTTGTCTTTGTTGGGTGTTGCTCAGCATGTTCCTAGAAACATTTGTCGTTTTTGAGAGTTGCCCAACATGTTCCTAGCAACATTTGTCTCTTTTGAGTGTTGCTCAAAATTTTTATAGCAATATTTGTCTTCAGTTGTCAAAATTTCCTTTTTTCCATGTTCATGTGCTGTTTAATTTTACCCACAATGCTTCGGGTACCGGGTATCTTACAGTCGGTCACACTCGACTGTAGCTTTCCCACTTGCTTAATTTTATTAAATTGAACCGCTGCGTTCCCTAGGCGTCTCATCATCTTCCGGCTCCTCGTGCTCCTGGTAACCGATTCCCTTCCAATAGAATCTATCGGTAGGAATCCGGTTATTGGGGGAGGTGCTGCGCCTTCTACCTGGCTGTTGTTTGATGAAGTGGGCGAGGTGTGTTGCTGCCCGCATCTTCCGTCTGCAGGCCTCAAAGCTCTGCTGGAAAAGGGTGGCCGGGGTTGTTGGCGGCGTCTTCGACCTTCCTAGGTTTTCTGATTCGCAGGCAGCGAAGTATTTTTGTGCCTCGTTAAAGATCATGGCTCAAAATGAATGACGGTTCGTATTCGTTTGCCGATTTTATTATAAATGGTCATTGGCATTTGTTTTCCAGATGTTTTTTAAATGAAAGGGATGCGGCGCAACGTCTCTTGAATGTTGTCTGCCTAGGTCTTTCCTTACCTTTCAAATGCGGTGGTATCTGTGCTACGCTCCGTGGGTGCCGTGAACATACCTTTTTTTATATGAGGTATTCTGGGTAAAATCTTTGAACAGGCTTCATGGATGAACCTTCTTCGGTGTTCCCGCTATGACTTTCACACCCTTTTTCAATTGGTTCCCTCCCACCAAATTGAGGGCTCGTTGGTGAGCATCCTTCGATGATTCTGGATGCCGTACAAAAATTCGATTTTTCCCACAGTACTCACATGTGGGAGGGTGGAAGTCCTTCGGTAAGTCTTGATCCCACACAAACGTTCTTTTTTTTATTGCAAGGAAAAATCATTGAAGAGGCTTCATGGATGAACATTCTTCGATGTTTCTGCTATGACTTTCACACCCTTTTTCAATTGTCTCCTAGTGTTTTCACTATGACTTTGACACCCTTTTTGAATTGCCGCCGTCCCATCCTTGAGAGTGGGTAAGCATGCTTTAATGACCGTTGATCGCACACAAGAATTTATCTTTTTCACAGCACTCACTTGAGGGATGATGAGTGTCCCTTTTGATACACGTCTCGCACAAATTCCACCCGCAATCGTTTGGCTACAAACGATTGTGGGTGGAATTTGTGCGAGACTCCCGTCCCATTTCTTTCCCTTGCGTCTTCTTAGTTTCTTCTCTCGGGACCAGATTTTTAACGACCTATTTTTTGTGTTTCCCCACCCCTTTTTATGTTTTCGATCCACACTTGTTTGAGATGGCCTGCCTTGTAACGGTCGGCTGGGACGGGTGAGCGTCCTTCGGTGAGCCTTGATCGTGCGCGACCTTTTCAAGTGGGGTCGTAGCCTCACAAAAAACAAAAAGCAAACATAATGCAAAGAGATAGTTGCTTATAAAAATTTGATACTCGATTTTTCCGTTAGACTTTGAGTGAGCGTTTTCAATGACACTTGATCGATTTTTCCGTTAGACTTTGGGTGAGCGTTTTCGTTGACACTTGTTCGTTTTTTTTTTCCGCAGCACTTACTTGAGGGAGGGTGAGTGTCCCTTTTGATCCACGTCTCGCACAAATAAAAATGTAAGACTCGATTTTTCCTATAGACTTTAAGTGGACAGACTGAGAGATGTGTATAGTTTACGGAATAATTTTTACTCTTGATCGTGTTACTGTCCCTTTTGACCCGTACGTAACCAAACGAATGCTGGTGAAATTTATGTGAGACCCCAGTTCCATTTCCTTCCATCTAATTTTCCTCTATCAGGATCAGATTTTTTTAACGTACTATTTTGTACCCTCCCTTTTTATGTTCTCGAACGAGACTTGTAACTGGCGGATGGGATGGGTGGTATAAGACTATCGTGCGCCATCGAGCATCCTTTTCCATTGTGTGCGTGGGTGGGTGAGCGTTTTTGTTGTCACTTGTTCGTTTTTTCCCACAGCACTTACTTGAGGGCGTGTGAGTGTCCTTTGGTGAGCCTTGTTCACGCTTGTGCGCGACCTTTTCAAATGGGGGCGGGTGAGTGCGTGATCGCTCCCTCGCACGCGCACCCTTTCAAGTGGGGACGGGTGAGTGCGGGATCGATCCCGCGCACGCGCACCCTTTCATGTGACACTGTAACCAATTAAATTGAGTGTCCTTCGATGGGACATGATCGTGCAGGATCAATTTGCATGCACCCTTCTCAAGTGTCTCCTCAATCCTGTAACGGCCCAGGTTTTTATTTACAAATATATGCCCAAAAAGCTTTTGTTTCACATAGCCCAAAAGCTTAGCATCGGCGATTGCATCGCTGATATTAATTAGATGTATGCATATCTTAAGCTTGCTCTCTTAATTCAGCAGAACAGATCAGCGGCACTGATAAGCGCAGCTAACTTGTTCGAGCTCAATTATATTCCAGACAAAGCTTGTTGTTCTGGAAATTTTCGCTATAAAAGCGCCCACGCGGCTTTAGTCGATCTTTTCCAACTTTTTCAAAGTGCGACAAAACACAAAGATATTACTTAGAAGTGAAATAATCGCGCCAACGCGCTTAAACAAATTGTGCGTGTGGTCGCGAAATACAGTGCGTATAATTTTTTTGGGAGGAAAAATTATATCTCGGCCGCAGTTGGCCAGAGAAAACTCCCTGGAGGAAGGTCTGGAAAATTTCCATATAGACCTTGCAGACTTTTCCGAAGGTATGTAGAGTTATAGAGAGATAAAGGGCGTTTTCCTAAAGCAAATTTTTGTTTTAAGTTTGGCCTGTGAAGCTCCAACATAACCCCCTCGCCCACGTTACCAATACACGTGTCGAGAAAACAAGAGGAAGAGGTGCATTGGACCTAGTCAATAATACTGGACTTGCCACCAATAAAAGGAAAATCTAAAACGGATCTACAGGAAAATAAAAGGAAACGCATTAACAAAATAAAACCAAGCCAGGGAGAAGTCGTCAGGCAGAGCAGTTCACTTCGAGTCCGCCCCTGTCCTAGAGCAGCAGCAGCGCCGCAGCACTGTAGACCACGCCAAAGTCAACGGTAGCAGCATAGGCAGTGCAGAAGCAGAGGAAGCGAAAAAGCTTGCCAGGAGCGGCTCCGAGCGCACCGCGGGTGTTAGGCAAATGTTTTTTTTTGTTTTCAAAATTTGTTGTTGTTCTGCTGAACGCAAACTCTTGTTGGCTGGTATTTAAATACTTGATTAAATAACAAAGAGTGTTTCGATTAAAAACATTGATGTAAAAATATATACACTGAAAGTTAAAACCCCCAAAAGTTAAAAGTTAAAATAACAAGTTCAAATCACAATTTACAATCAAAATTTAAAATCACTAATTAAAATCCCAAGTTAAAATAAAAATTTAAAATCTAAAGCTAAACTTACAAGTTAAATTCAGTTAAGGTTATTATGAAGTTAGGTTCTTATATAAAAGCTTTCTTATTGCCCCAAAAGTCTCTATTATCATCACCACGACCACGCTGGAAGGCCTTTCAACGCTGGAGAATATGAAATGTGAGTAATACCCTGCAAAATTATATATTGCTTCTTATTTGAATTTACCTTCTCGAATATTTCGAGCCGATCCAACCGAACCATGAATATCGTTGGTGACCGCTGACCGCTTGACATTAGAATTTCTTTCATTATTAAATTCCCTAAACTTAGAAAAAAATAGTCAATAAATAATTATCGTTAACCAAAAGTTAAATAAAAAAAAAAAAAAATTATTTAAACATACTAAAATTTGGAAATGTTTTTATACACTGAAAACAAAAACAATGAATTAAACTACCTCTAAAAAAAAAAAACAATATATATACATAAATAAAAAAATAAAAGCATGCAGTTAAAAATCTAGTATTAACAAACATAAAATTTTTATTTATTACATCTATCTAATTTAATTCGAAACAACATTTAAACTATACACTGAAAAAAAAATGATCAACGGATAAGCCATCAAATAAACACAACAACCCAGCACAACAAATATACCCTGCAAATAATCAGAAATTAAATACAATGTAGAGCCATTCCAAAATTCTAAATATAAGTAGAATGAATAAGGAACTATATATTAGGACACTTACAAAGCAACGAAATCGCTTCTTTAATAATTTAATTTAAAATTTAAAACAATGAAGTAAAATCTATTTTAATTAAAAGGATAAGTTTTAGTAACGTTAGAAGAAAATTGCAAACATAAAAAAAAAAAATATATAAATAAAATATAAGTTAGTTAAGTAATTAAAATGTAGACATAACCAAACAACTGGACATACAATGAAATTTATTTTGAAGTTTAAGATGATTATAATTTTGGTGATTAACATTTCTAAGCATTGAGTTTTGAAGTTATGATGTATTAATTGGATGTTTTTTCTGGATTGACATGGCAACTTAAAAACTTCGGAGGAATCTTTAGGGTATCTTCAGCGCTTGTATATTTTTGAAGATCATGGATGGGAGGGTAAAGACGGCGAGAGTCAAATAACACCTAAGACCTCGCTAACCTTACAATCGCTAGCAGTCCGATTTGTCACTCCTTTGTTTGAGTTTAGATATGGTTTGCCCTTGTTAAGTTCGTGGAGTAAAGCTCCCTTGATAGTTTCAGTAGGAGTCCTAAAAATTAAAATTATGTGAATGTGGTAAGGAAATGGCAAAACCCACCCCAACGCCAAATGAGCTTAGGTACAAGAGGATTCCGCCCGCCAAT
Organism: Drosophila triauraria; assembly: GCA_014170255.2. Classification (NCBI taxonomy): domain Eukaryota; kingdom Metazoa; phylum Arthropoda; class Insecta; order Diptera; family Drosophilidae; genus Drosophila; species Drosophila triauraria. The sequence continues at coordinate 9,676,568 of JABJVT010000007.1, forward strand.
GTTTCCGACCCAGCAGATCGTGAGATCGAGAGAGGCTAACTATTCAGTTAGTCGGAGATGCCGCAAATACCCTACATGCATTACCCTCCTTCACACACACATCGTTCATTACATAATCTTTGGCGCCCAACGGGGCTGGCAGGCAAGCATGGCTATCACTAGTAGATCCAACTTTTAGTGAGCCAATCAAAACCGCTAACATATTTCCCAAATAGCAAAATGTTTTTTTTTGGTTGCGGGTAATATTTAACACCGTGTTAGAATCGATGCCACCCTAAAAAAAGTTTTTATGAGTATTTTTTTGATTTTGGTACTACTACAGTTGAAGTAATTTAGACTAGACAGGTCTTAATACCGCTGAAAGTTACAAGGAGAAAATCTTTTATCTGGCCTACGAATCTGATTATTCTGATTGAGGATAACATACGAGAACCAGTAAAAGAGCTTATAGTTAAAAAAGAAAAAAAAAAAAATTAGAATTTCAATGGTCTTATATCATATGAGAACTTGGGATTTCTACTCATAAAATATTGCTCGTTTTTTCGTGATTGTGAGTCAGCAAGTTAATCTCGGAATTCGTGAATTTGTTACCTTACACAGATAGTTTTGGAGAATATTGAGCATTCGACTGAGATCAGATGCCAGTACTCGATTATTTTGTTAGGTTGAACTATTCCTTATTGATGAGGGTACACGATACTGATTCACAAAACCACCTCTGAAGATGGACAACTAAATACAATTGGTTTTATTTTGTACTTAGGTAACTGTTGTCTGGAACTTGTTTAAATGCTGTAACGCTTTACTTGCCGAATAGAAACCGACAGGAAGATTGAAAATCAAGTACTTAGTACCATCTCAATTTAGTTGCAATAGCCCAAAAAAAATTTTTATAACATAACGGATACTGCAAGCTAGGTTAAACACTCCGAGTTTTTGTTGCCAAATTAAGTCAAATCCAGGAATAAGAATAGAAAACAATGCCGGTTGCAAATACTCCTCCACGTGCCGCATCGGCGTTAGTGGAAAATAATTGTTTGTTATGTGCCACGATAATGGATAACACCCGTCCGTGTTATTTACTCACGTGTGGACATGTTTTTCATAAAAATTGTATAGAAGCATGGTTAACGGAAAATACGGTATGTTATACGTGCAGCATACACATTAATCGAGATGAGCTTAGAGTAGTGGTAGGCAATTGCTCACCCCGATCTCAGCAAGTTGCGCCTCCCGCGGTACGAGCTACTCGAGGTGTAATGACCCGAAGCGCCAGAGCCTTAGCGTTAGGCGAACCCCAAAACTTAAATGAAAATCAGGACCCTCCAGTTGCGAATGTAGGAGATGTTAGTCCTCCAGCCTTAGATGGTAGTCAAAGCACTAATCATGGAGATGGTGTTGCCGAAAGACCCGCTAGAGGTAGGCCTCGAAGCAATAGACAGAATCGTTCCACAAATAATCGCCGTAGTCAGCCAATAGACTACAATACCGTTCAAGATATGATCGAGCAGACAATCAGTAGAGTTATGGCTTCCTGAACGTTAACCCAACACCGCAACGCAATCCTTTAATGGTAACCGGGATAAGAGCATCACCAGCACCAAGCAGCTCTTCAGGTCATTCTCGGCAGACAGTCGACATCATGCAGAAATGGGGTGTATCCTTTGATGGATCTGCAGATGGATTAGGAGTTGAAGAATTCATTTATAGAATCTCTTCACTTACCAAGAAAACTCTAGATAATGATTTCGCAAACATGTGTGATCATGTACATGTATTATTTACGGAAAAGCTAGATCATGGTATTGGAGATACCATAAACAGGTAGATCAAATTGTTTGGTCCGAGATTTGTGCCTCTCTCCGTCAACATTATAAGGATTATCGATCCGACTTTATGAGTATGGAGCTAATCAGAGCGCGCAAACAAAAACATGGAGAAAGTTTTTCGTCCTTCTATGAGTCCGTAGTGACATTAATAGATAACGCCTCCATTAGGCTCGAAGAAGAAGAGCTAGTGGAAATTTTAAAAGTAATCTGCTTCCTGAAACTAGGGATAAACTACTATACCATCCTGTACATTCGGTAGGACAGTTACGTCGCTTGGTTCAGATGAGAGAGAACTTATCGTATGAGATAAGCGCTCGATATGAATCCGGATCTAAGCAGAAACCCTTAGTTAGCCGTCGTCAAATACATGCTTTAGAAGAGGAGGATTCGAACGAAGTAGAAGATTCCCAATTCGAAGCTGAAGTGGACGCTGTAAATAGCTCTAAAACTAACTTAAAGTGTTGGAATTGCGAAGAAGTAGGTCATGTTTGGGAAAATTGTAAGTCTCCTCCTCGTATATTTTGTTATGGCTGCGGTAAGGTTAATGTATATAAACCACAGTGCCCAACCTGCCTTCAAAAGAAATCGGAAAACCGCCGAGCGGGGCATCCCACAACCCAAGGAGCCCCTCGCAATGTAATCCAACCAAATCAAGAATCGGATAAGAAAGTTTCGATACCAGTACTGTTTAACGCTCAAAACGTAGAAAGTGATTCGTTAGAATCGATACTATCCACTTTGTCCGAAAGCCCGAACCAAATCCAATAACATTCCGCTAAGACATCGCTCTTACCAAGATAGATTAGACAATTATCACAAAGTCCGACGTCGTATATTCGATAAAAACCCGAGTAGGCGCACTGTTAGATTGAAGTCATATTACGCTGACATTAAGAAAAATAAGCAACTTCAGATCTCTACTATTTTAATAACTCCAAGGATCTTAGAAGTTACGCAGAAGTGTCGTTTTAAAGTACACCGAACTAGGCTTGCTAGACACCGGTGCAAACATAAGCTGCATAGGAGCTCAATTGGCTCTTACCGACTTTTCCAAGTTTTCTCCAATTTAAGCGTATAAAATCTAACGCACGAACTGCTGGTGGGAAAACAATCGATTATAGGATTATTGGAAGTAGAAATGCAATACAAAACTGTTAAACGTCCCATTACGCTGTATATAATTCCAAGCATTAAACAGAACTTGATACTAGGACACGATTTTTGGAAAACCTTCGAATTAGCTCCAAATATTATCGGTTGCGTAGAAACAGAAAGTAAGACCGCCGAATCGGAAGATAATGCCTATCCGTTGAGTCCCTGCGAGATGCAAAATTAGCCGTCATCAGGACCTTTTTCCGAAAATGTCGGAAAAATTAGGTCGTACAACTTTGATTGAACATCACATCGAAGTTGGCGATGCAAAACCGGTAAAACAGCGATTTTATCCAGTTAGTCCCGCAGTAGAAAAACTGCTTTATGAAGAAATTGATCGCATGTTGAAACTAGATGTGATTGAGCCCTCTAGTAGCGCATGGAGTTCTCCCATGAGACTGGTAGTCAAACCAAACAAAGTTCGACTTTGTCTGGACGCTCGTAAGCTTAACGATGCAACCCAGAAGGATGCTTATCCGTTGCCAAGCATCGATGGTATTTTTCTCGGTTGCCGAAGGCAAACATCATTCGAAACTAGACCTCAAGGATGCATATTGGCAAATTCAGCTGGATCCAGAGTCTAAGCCCTAACGGCGTTTACTGTCCCTGGTCGACCATTATACCAGTTTAAAGTAATGCCATTCGGGCTATGTAATGCCCCATCCACAATGTGTAGGCTAATGGATCAGATCATTCCACCAGATCTGCGTTATTGTGTATTTGGATACCTGGACGACCTTTGTGTCGTCTCAGAAGACTTTTCTTCTCATATTGCGATTTTGGTCAGGCTTGCAGAGCAGTTCCGAAAGCTAACCTAACTCTTAACCTGGCTAAAAGCCAATTTTGCGTCACAAGCATAAACTACTTAGGATATGTCATTGGTAGTGGTGGAATTTGTACTGACCCTGCAAAAGTATCCTGTATTGTGAATTGGCCTTCGCCAAAGAACTTAAAACAGGTACGAGGGTTTTTAGGAGTTTGTGGTTGGTACCGTCGTTTTATTCATAATTTCTCTGATCTTACTGGTCCAATTACAGATTTATTATCCAAAAGATCAAATTTGAATGGACCTCCGAAGCTCAAATAGCTATGGACAAACTCAAAGAAGTTCTGACGTTTGCACCTGTTCTAACGAATCCAGACTTTGAAAAGAAGTTTTATCTTCATTGCGATGCCAGCGATTTCGGCATTGGCGCAGTGCTAGTTCAGTTGTCAGATGATGGAGCGGAGAAGCCCATTGCATTTATGTCGAAAAAGTTAAGTAGAGCTCAACGTAACTATAGCGTTACTGAACGCGAATGTTTAGCCGTCGTTCTAGCCATTGAGAAATTCCGCTGCTATTTAGAGCTTCAAGAGTTCGAAGTGGTAACAGACCATTCGAGTCTTCTTTGGCTAATGCGTCAACAAAACGTTTCTGGCAGACTTGCACGATGGATATTTCGGCTGCAGCAATTTAAATTTACCTTTTGCATAGGAAAGGAAGGACCACATCGTCCCTGATGCCTTATCCAGACTTTGTGAGGATGACATTGCTGAGTTAGATATGAGCCCAGTGATCGATCTTCAAGCAAAAGCGTTTTCAGAAAACTCGTATGTGGCACTCCGAAATAAATACAGTGAAAACAAGTCCCAATTACCCGATATTAAATTGGTAGACAAATATATATATTTTCGTACAGAGCACTCTGAGGGAAATGAGGTACAAGAAAACTTTCTTGGAAACTCTGGGTACCTGAGAGCCTTCGTGCCGATGCCCTTAAACAAGCTCATGATAGTCTTACTTCAGGCCATGCTGGGATGCAGAAGACTATAGAAAACTTAGGCGTCATTTATTTTGGCCAGGGCTATCAAAGGATGTAAAGGAATATATACGTTCTTGCGATATTTGTAAAACCAGCAAAGCCCCGAATCAGACGCTTAGGCCACCAATGGGAGCTCACGTACCCTCTTGTCGACCGTTTCAACGGCTGTACATCGACCTTCTTGGACCGTATCCTCGAAGTAAAGATGGTCATGTAGGCTTACTCATTGTTTTAGATCACTTTAGCAAATACCATTGGTTACAGCCCTTAAAGAAATTTACGTCACAGGCTGTAAGACTTCTTGTGGAAACAAATATTTCATTGCTATGGAGTTCCAGAAACCATTATTAGTGATAATGGCACGCAATTCAAGGCAGTAGATTTCAATGCATTTTTGACTGAATTAGGTATTAATCATGTCTATACGGCCTTATACTCTCCACAGAGTAATGCCGCAGAGCGTGTTAATCGTTCCTTGTTAGCTGCTATTCGATCTTACTTAAAGCACGATCAAAGAGAATGGGATTTACACCACAAGCATTTCATGTTCATTAAGAGCTGCGCTTCATTCCTCTTTAGGTTGTTCTCCTTATCGAGCCTTGTTCGGACTAGATATGATTACGCATGGTTCCGATTACATGCTGATGAAGCTATCACTACTGGAAGAGCCGATTGTACCACTCTCACGATCGGAAAATTTAGCACTGTTGCGGAAAGACATTCAAGCTAACATCCGACGCGCTTACGATCGCAATGTTGGTCAATATAACTTACGCTCCAAGCCCGTATCATTTAAAGAAGGACAAGAAGTTTATTAGAAGACTTGAGCAAGTTGCGCAAACTTTAACGCCAAATTTGGCCAAAATTTCGGAGAAAATTAATAAAAGTATTAGAAAATTGTTACGTTAATATTGAAAAACTACAAGTAGAAGGAACTTTCATGACTAAGGAATTATTAATGAAATACATTCAGCGCTAATATTTCATCTAGCGAAGGAATATTAATGGGTGGTGTAACGGCCCAGGTTTTATTTACAAAATATGCCCAAAGCATGGTTTCATAGCCTTCAACAGTAATTAGCATCCAAATTTGCTTCGGTGATATTAAATCTAAGCTGAAGGATGTTGCTGAGGCATAAGAAAGATTTTCCCACTGATACAGCGCAGATAACTTGTTTGAATAAAATAATTCCACAAACTTTTGTGTTTACTCTTTCTTTTATAAAGCGCCAACTTTTCAATTAGTTTTTATAAAAAATTTTGAGAATACTTATACAAATAATTATATTATAAAGTAAAATTATTGCGAAACCAACTACAGTAGTAATGCATTTTGTTCGTGGTGTCGTTGTGCGTCAGGAAAGTCATAGGCTGAGGGAGTGTCTGGCGGAAGCAGAATAATTTGAGCAGCCCTGCAGGTTTTCCTTATGACTTGCTAAACAAAATATTTCCCTTTTCCTAATAAAAAATTTTTTTAAAATAAATTTTTATTATACTTATGGTACCCGTGTACAAATTATAAGTTAGTCGAGAATTAAACACAGAAGGAGGCATTTGGACCAAAAGTCATATAATTCTTGATCACTTGCCATTTTCCGTAAAAAGGAAAATCTAAAACGGATCTACAGGAAAATAAAAGGAAACGCATTAACAAAATAAAACCAAGCCAGGAGAAGTCGTCAGGCAGAGCAGTTCACTGCGAGTCCGCCCCTGTTCCTAGCAGCAGCAGCTTTGCGGTGTTGCCATGTAGAAACAAGCGTTTTGAGAGTTGCCCAACAGCTAGCAAAATTTGCAGGAGTGGCTCAAAATTTTATAGCAATATTTGTTTAGGCAAATATTTCCTTTTTTCCATGTTCATGTGCTGTTTAAACCCAAATCTTGTTGGCTGGTATTTACAACACTCGACTGTATTTCCACTTGGTAATTTTATTAAATTGAACGCTGCGTCCCTAGTCTCATCATCTTAAAAGTGGTAACCGATTTCCAACAGAATTATCGGTAGGAAAAGGTCTGCGCCTTTACCTGGCTGTTGTTTGAAAGTCTGTTGCTAATCTTCCGTCAAGTTAAATTCAGAAAAGGGTGGCCGAGTTGTTGGCGGCGTCTTCGACCTTTAGGCTTTCTGATTGCAGCGAAGTATTCTGTTATCGTTAAACCACGGCCAAAATGAAGACCTTTCAACGTTTGCCGAGATTATAAATGGTCAGCATTTGTTTTCCAAATGTTTTTAAATGAATGCGAAGCAACCTCTCGAATGTTTCTGCCGGTCCAACCGAACCTTTCAAATGCGTTGGTGCTACCCGTGGGTGCCGTGAACATAACTTTTTTATATGAGGTATTCTTAAAATCTTTGAAAGGCTTCATGGATGAACCTTCTTCGGTGTTCCGCTATGACTTTCACACCAATTGGTTCCTCCCACCAAATTGAAGCATACTTAAAATTTGGATGCCGTACAAAATTCGATTTTAGTACTACATGTGAATGGAAGTTCTAAATCCCACACAAACGTTCTTTTTTATTGCAAGGAAAAATCATTAAGAGGCTTCATGGATGAACATTCTTCGATGTTTATGCTATGACTTTCACACCCTTTCAATTGTCTCCTAGTGTTTTCACTATGACTTTGACACTTTTTGAATTTCCCATCCTTGAGTAAGCATGCTTTAATGACCGTTGATCGCACACAAGAATTTACCACAGCACTCACTTAAATGATGACCTTGATAGTCCATTAAATCACCCGCAATTCTACAAACGATTTGGTGGAATTTGTGGAGACCTAATTCTTTCCTTTGCGTCTTCTTACTTTCTCGGGACCAGATTTTAACGACCTATTTTGTGTTTCAACTTTATGTTTTCGATCCACACTTGTTTAAAATCTATTTTAATTAAAAGGATGAAGTTTCGGTAGCCTTATCGTGCGCGAAAGTGTCGTAACCTCACAAAACAAAAGCAAACATAATGCAAAGAGATAGTTGCTCATAAAATTTGATAGATTTTTCCGTTAGACTTTGAGTGAGCGTTTTCAATGACACTTGATCGATTTTTCCGTTAGATTTTGAAGTTTTCGTTGACACTTGTTCGTTTTTTTTCGCACTTACTTAAGCATTGAGTTTTGAAATAAAATGTAAGACTCGATTTTTCTATAGATTTAATGGCAACTTAAATAGTTTACGGAATAATTTTACTCTTTGATCGTGTTACTGTCCCTTTTGACCCGTACGTAACCAAACGAATGCTGGTGAAATTTATGAGACCCCAGTTCCACTTCCATCTAATTTTCTCTATCAGGATCAGATTTTTTAACGTACTATTTTGTCACTCCCTTTATGTTTGAGTTTAAGCGGATGGGATGGGTGGTTAAGACTATCGTGCGCCATCGAGCATCCTTTTCCATTGTGTGCGTTTTTCCCACAGCACTTACTTGAGAGCGTGTGAGTGTCTGGTGAGCCTTGTTCACGCTTGTGTGCGACCTTGGGGCGGCTGAGTTCGGGATCGCTCCCTCGCACGCGCACCTTTCAAGTGGGACGGGTGAGTGATCGATCCCGCGACGCACCTTTCATGTGACACTGTAACCGCAAATGTCCTTCGATGGGACATGATCGCAGGACCAATTTGCACACCCTTCTCGTTCATTACAATCCCACCACTTATCTTATGGGAACTAACCCTAATAAATTATAGTTTTATTGCTAAATCCTTTTAAAATTGACACTGACCCTAATTAATTGCATTTTTATTACTTAAAACACTTAAATTTTGACAGGTGACCCTAATTAAGCTAATTTATGACCCCATTAAGCGACATCAAAGGTCCCGAAAACCCGGTTTTTATACTACTGCCGCTAAACCTATGACTACATATTCAACAAGAAATAAAGCTAACTTCGGTAAACCGAAGTTTGTATACCCTTGCAGTCTGCAATTGGATCATTGAAAATCGATCCATTTTGGTAATGTTGAAAAAATATTAAATTATGTAAATTTTGTAAATTTTACATTTTACATGTAGAACTTAAAATTTTCATACGACGGACAGACAGACGGACATGGCTAGATCGACTCTGCTGGTAATGCTGATCAAGAATATATATACTTTATGGGTTCGGAGATGCCTTCTTCACTGCGTTGCAAATATCATGGCAAAATTATAATACCCTCTGCAAGGGTATAAAAAAGGAAAATGTTATAGATATAAATCCTTAATGCCCAAGCCATTGCTCATCAAGCTCATTTTGTTTTTGTAGTTGCGCTTGCTATAGGAAGAGCAATTCCCAAATGCATGTGCGGCTCACTCCATTGACAAAGCAGACTACACTAACAATTTTTCGTGATCTCTTTGTTCTCCGCGCCTTCGTTGAACTGGGCAACAACACTTCCATAGGCTTTACCGTTAACTCGCTAATCCGAATGTAAATTGTAGTTGGATCTTGGAACAATCTACATTGCAAGAAGTCAGTCGTACTTTTCATTGCAGACCAGATGGTTGAAATCGCAGAGACTAATTTCTATATATATTTCTACCTATGTTTGCGAAAGTGCGTTTTCAATATTAAAACAAATAAAAACCCTGCATAGATCACGGCTAACAATCATTTGGAGGCCCTTTTACAATTATCCTTGACCAAAATTAATATAATTATTGACAATTTTTTATGTAGTTCTTATAAGATTATTGTTTAAGTCAGCGGCCCACTGTACCGCCGCTGCTCACTGAGCTTTCGCTCTCGCCCCTCTTACGCTCCCGCGCTCGCTCTCGCGCCTCTGCCATGCTCCGGAGCGCGGGCCTTACTTTCGGATCCGAACTCCACGGTCGGCCGCTGCCGAACTCCCGCTCTCGCTTTAGCGGAGTAAAGCGGGCGTGAGCGCGGTCTTATGCTTAAGCTTAGTTTTTAGTTCCATGTATGCAGCGAGATAAAACTGACGCGCACACGCACTGAAGTCTACATCGACGCCCCGATTTTTTTTATTTCTAACCTCGACGGGTTATTTCTTCGCTTTGCGCCGTGGGATTTCTTAGTGGTACCCATTCAGGATCTTCTTTGAGGCAGGATCGCCCCCCTACAAAACAATTATGAAAATGTTTTTATGTAATGAATATAAAAACGCATTTAACAAATTAAAATCTTAGTAACTAGTGATCTTATTCTTATTTATTCTGACTTTAGTAAAATATTTACGCTCACGACAGATGCCAGTGGTTTTGCGATAGGTGCTGTTTTGTCTCAAGACAAAAACCCTATATGTTTTGCAAGTCGATCGCTAAACGAGCACGAATGTAAATACTCAGTTATAGAAAAATAACTTTTAGCAATTGTGTGGACTACAAAATATTTCCGTTTTTATCTCTATGGAAGAAAATTTAAAGTCCTTCCGATCACAGACCTTAAACTTGGCTATACAATGTGAAAGAGCCCAATATGAAATTGCAAAGGTGGAATATAAAACTAAACGAATACAAATTTACAATCGAACATCAAAGGAAAACAGAATTTTGTAGCCGATGCTCTTTCTAGAGTAAATATAAGTAACAGCGACTGTAAGCAGCAATTCATAGTGCAGATGAAGATATATTTTTGGGAATTCAAATTACTGAACGACCCCTTAATATCTAAAGAACAAAAATTATTTTCATTGAAAATAGTGACGAAAAAGTCAATATAGAAAAAATATTTAATCGTACTGTAATTAAAATTTATTATACGAATATGACAAGTGAAACGGCAAAGAACATAATATTAGAATCTATTTGTGGCAAAACCACAACCATATTATTTGAAGATACAGCTGATTTTGTGTTATTTCCAAATTAATTCATGAATATTATCAGACCTAATTCGTAAACAAAACAACTTAAAGCTACTAAAAATCTTACAAATAATAAAACCTATTCAGAATTTAAGGAACTAATTTTAAAAATACACGAAGATAAAATTATTAAGGTCTACAAAAAATGATAATTGACTTTAAATAAATAATAAATATTTTTATCCAGATTATATTAAATTAATACAGAACACAGTACATGAGTGTTACACCTGTAATTTAAGTAAACATGACAACAGGCGAACGGATTTGCCATACGAAATAACCCCAATCGAACTTTAATTTCATTTTAAATCAAAATTTTTGTCTGCTACTGGAACTTCATCGACTGACTGGATTGCAACAAAAAAGGCATAATTAAAAGTGTTCAATTTTCTAGGAAAGCCAAAAGTATTAAAAATAGATCAGAACCCCGGTATGACAGTGAAAATATTGAAACGGAAATAACGAGTAGCAAAAATGGAATAGCTGACATTGAACGTTGCCAAAGAACAATAAATTAAAAAATTCGAAAAAATAGAACAGAAGGAAAATTAGAAACAATGGATATGGAAGAAATTACTTATAAATATAATCATTAAACACTTCACAGCGCCTCAGGCAAAACTCCTGCTTTAATATTTTTATTAATGAAGAATGTACAATTGATGTTCAACGAAGAAAAGAAGATAAAATTAAGCAACTAAATAAGAAAAGAAAAGAACAACCATTTAGAAAAACAAAACAAATAGAACAATTGGATGATACCCATTATAAGGAATATATAATTAATAGAAACATAAGACGACATAGATCTAAGTTCAAACGAAAAAAATTAGTTAGGAACTCGAAGTACTCCAACAACAACACAAATAATAATAATAATGCAACTACTTTCACTAAAGAAAATTAAGCTTACAAAACTGAATTTATATATATATCTGTACTCTGTACAAAGATTAAGAATTGACATATTTGTAATATTTACACTTAAGCCTTTAACTAAAATTATTCAACCTACATTATTGAAATAATAAATTATAGATGTAAATTTAAATTGTATACAATAACGAGGACGTTAACATTTCTAAATAGGGGAGGAGTTATGTATCTAGAATATTTTGCAGTGTAATTTAGCTTTCATATTTTGTTTTCTCTGCTCGTTCGCACGTCGAGACCCCCGCTTATCTTTAACTTAGCAACCGAGCAGAAAGCTATTGATCTGCAGATCTACTGTTATTTGGCAAGGTGGCGCCAGCCTCAGAAAGCCTTTTCGCTATATTTAAATACAGTAGAAGGTTAAGTTTAGTTCTTAAGATGATGTCAAGCTGCACGCATTAATCCACGCTTAATAAAATAATAATAATGAAGACAATAAATGAAATCAAAACTTCAACCAATATAAACTGAATCTACAATGTTTATTTATTTATTTATTTATAAAGACCTAACAAATAATTAAAATTATGAGCTAGCAATGATGTTGAACAATGGCAACGTGGGCCTTCAGCTTGAATTGTACATGATATTATTGTTTTGGTTTCTTATAGGTATTTATTTCTATGGTTTAGCTTAGGTAGAATCATCTTATATGCGGTGGTATAAATTTTGGTGTTTTTTATAAATTGTATAATTTTTGATATGTTTGGTGGTGTGGGATTGGAAAGTGATTCTAGTGGGTTAGTGTTATTAAATATTTGTTGTCTTTGGATGTTTAGCGCGTTGCCAGTGGAAAGTAAGTATCTTATTGATACAGTGTCGTTGCAGAGTGGGCAGGTATTGGTATGGGTTGGACCGATGTAGTGTGTGTGGGTTATTTTGGTGTGTCCAAGTCTGAGTCTTGTTATTTTTATCTGGTCTAAACGTGAGATGGATAAGTGGTTGTTTTTTGTGATGTGGTAGCTGTTGAATTGGAGTTGGTTAATTGACTGTGAATTTCGTTTCAATCAACTTCAGCTGGTTTATTGCACTTCTTCACTTATGCACTTGTACATTCGAATTAAACTTAAAGCTACGGGGCGGAGGTTTCAAGAGCCGCTTGGAGAGAGGAGTGGAGACCCTTAACAGTGCGAGAGCGCGAGATGAGAAAATCTGAACAAAACGGTTCTCTCGGCTGTTAAGATTCCAGGGCCGGTTCCCACGAAACGGGAAGCGCCGCTTTGGCGCGAACAGACTGGTACCATGCTGATGTCTTCGTTATGTATGATAGTGTTTTTGTTTGGTGTGTTTTTATACCCGGTACCCATAGGGTACAAGGGTATTATAAGTTAGTGCCAACCGAGAATGTATGTAACAGGCAGAAGGAGGCATTTCCGACCCCATAAGGTATATATATTCTTGATCAGCATCACCAGCCGAGTCGATTTAGCCATGTCCGTCTGTCCGTCTGTCCGTCCGTCCGTCTGTCCGTCTGTCCGTGTGAAACAACAGATCTCAGAGACTATAAGAGCTAGAGTTACCAAATTTAGTGACAACATTGGACAACATTGCACGCAGATCAAGTTTGTTTTAAAATTTGGCCACGCCCACTTCCGCCCCGAAAACAAAAACGGTATATAACCATATGCGATTTTCGGCGTAAAGTAAATAGATTGGCTTAATAAGTAGGCAATCGTGGACGTGTTCTGAAAATTTGAGTAAAATCGGATGATAAACATAGAAGTTATTAAACAATAATTTCGCGTGTCTGAGCACTTAGCTTTTGGGTGGCAGTAGCGAAAAAAAGTGTTGCGTGCTTTCGAGCCCAGTATTAATTCGTAAAGCAGCTGCGTACAGCTGCAGAATTAGTTCTTTTTGAACGTTGCTCAACATGTTTTTAGTAACATTTGGCTTTATTTGTCAACTTTTTGTTTTTTCCATGTCCGTGTGCTATTTAATTTCACGAGCAATACTTTGGGTACCGGGTATCTCACAGTCGGTCACACGACTGTAGCTTTCTCACTTGTTTTTATATATTTTAGTATGTATTTTGTGTTTAGATTTTTAATAGTTATAAGTGGATGTTTAATTGCGTCTTTTGCTAGGGTGTCCGCACGTTCCTTTCCTGAACTTCCTGGCTGGGTAGCAGGTTGCGGGCGTGTGAAGTGTAATGTTCGATATTGTTTGTGTTTTTTATTGCCTCGATGGCAGAAAGAGAGTCAGAGCATATGTAAAACTTGCCTCTTTTGTTTCTTAATATTTCGAGTCCCTCTACTATTGCTAGTAGCTCAGCGGAGAAAACTGACGAGTAGTGTGGTAGAAGGCCTAGTTTTATGCAACCGGTTTCGTTTGTGATTGCGAGGCTGGTAATTGTGTTTGTGTGCAATCCGTCTGTGTAAATGTAAGTGAATTTGTGATTGTCTTTTGTCTTAATTTCTGTGAATAGTTTCCAAAAAGTTTGTGGTGTTGTGTTTTTTTTGTTGTATGTACTTAGCGTTGTGTCGATTTTTAACATATCAATGTTCCAGGGTGGTGTGGTCTGTGCACTTTGAGTAACTTGTTTGATGGGGAGGTTGTGGGCTATGGAGTTTTCTATTATGCGGTCTATTATTGATTTGTATTGTGGTCGTTTTGGTGGTCGGTGTGATTTAGGAATTTTTATTATTGGGGAGTTTTTGGCGTTAATCAGAGATTTTATAATTTTTTTTTGTTAGGAGGTCACGTCACGTCTTCTAGCGGGTCTGCGCGTGCTTCGTACAGGATGTTGTCGATAGGTGTCGTCCTGAATGCGCCAAGAGCAGTTCTGAAGGCAGTGTTTATCGTTGATTTTACTTTTCGTAATGTTGTTTATTATTAAAACCAAACAATACAAAATAAATAAGAAAAATACAAATACAATAAAAACATGTAAAAACATCGACCTCCACGAAGCGTCTATCGTATTGGTTGTCCCCAAATATCTTCTCCAGTTCAGCAACCCGCAGACTCTCCTTTATGTCTGCAAATTTAGTGTCGATCTTCTGCAGCAGTGTCGATCTTCAGAATGTCGGAATTCATCCTGGTCGGGTTGAGTCTCCTTACATAATCGATTTGCCACCGAACTCATAGTTTTATTGTTTTTGTGTTTTGTGTGCTTTGTATTTATATGCGTTTATGTGTAGGCGTATGCAAAGCGGTTTGAAGTTTGATGTGTCTGTTTGATGTTAGATGCAAGTTGGGACAATAACAAAATGCGCAGTGTTTTCGAGCTATTTAACCACTTTTAGTTCTTAAAAAACAATGTTTTCATGTTTTTCAAAACTATGTTGATTTCATAAGAAAAACACGGGCTTAAATACTATTTCGATTTTTCGATATTTGTCTTTGATATTACTGAATTCAGCCGGAAATTTTACCTTAAATACGTAACCATCGGACCGCAAAAAGTTTCTACCTTGCCAGTTTAAAACAATTTTAAAATTTGCATATACTGTCCTAATACAAAAGACCGCCTAGTGTTTTGTTTTTGGACACCACGGTAATGTTGTTTACACTTCGACTCCGTTACACCGCGCTTGCTGCTTTCTCCTGTTACATCTCTCTTTGTCTGCTCAGAAGCTACTTTCGCTGGATCGCCGCACTGACGCTGCCTACGCACGGTTTTGGACAGCTCTCCTGGACTTTCCCGATCTACTCTGCTGTTGCTGTTATTGCTGCTGCTGCTTTTGCCGATCTTCAATCTGCGCTGTCTTGGCAGGTCTTTTGAACTGCTCTCTCAATCTTTCAGCTTTGAACCTACTCTTAGCTGGACCGTCTGTGGCTACTGTGCTTGCTCTGCTTATTACATATTCACTCTTAACTAAAAGGCTTGCATCTTAACAAGGGACAAAATGCGTATAATCTGCACCACAAGGAAATGTGAATTTATCGGAGTTATCACTGCTGAATCGAATCTCACTTGCTGGCTGTGCGATAACCGTTCCCACCTAAAATGTGCTGGCATTGGTCATTATGGCCGAATCAGCGATCTTCTTGGGAAAAATATTGCATACTTGTCTTGTCTTGCCGGTCGTGAAATAGAGGGCGAAATGCGCACGATTATGAAGCAAACTCGTAATGGTTTTCTGGAGGTTCAAAAGCAATTTATCTCCCTCAACGACCAATTTCTTAATCTGGAGTCCCTGTTTCTTGGCCTATAACTCCTCAGCGAATCACTGAGACGTAAAATTGCAAATACTAACCACCTGCAAGTAAATCTGTGCACTACTCCTGCCTCCCACCTGCCAGTAAGGGATTCTGCCATCTCCCCTGCCATCTCATTCTCTGAGTCGATTGACCCAGGGACCAATTCGACCTCAGATCTTTCTGATCCTGGACTACCCGATGAAGTATCTGTTGCTCATCCCTGCTCGGCGACGGATAATGCTCTGGCTGCTCGTCCGTCCGGAATGATCACTGATCTCCTGCCGACTGCTAATTTGGTTCCTGTCGCTGCTGCTAGTAATCCAATTCCTGGAATGGTTACTGATCAACTGCTGACTGATGATCCTGTTGCTGCTTCTGCTTCTCATCCGATTATTGCTGCCGCTGCTGCTAATGATCTAATTCCTGTTGCTGCTGGTGTTAGTCATCCGATTCCTATTCCTACTATGATGTCTAGCATCTGCACCACTGCGCCTTATGGTGTACTTCCGGTTCCAAGCCACTGATTGGCGTAGCCCTCCATTCCCGTTCCTCAGGACTATTGCTCAGAGCCGTGGTTCCTTGAAAATTCATTTTTGTCTCTCGGCTTATGTCGGAAGCCACGAGGGATGATGTTAAAAATCACTTTTGCTCCAAATTTGGAGTTTCTCCGAATGACATCATAGTCACTAAATTCAATTTTAAACATAAGCGTAGTATAACGCCATTTAAAATTATTCTTCCGGATTCGTTTTTGACTAAAGCTCTTGAGCCAGATATCTGGCCCGAACACACGACACTTCATGAATTCCTTTACAAGAACTCTAACCAGAATCCCAACATATATACTCCAAAAAACTAAATCATATTTTTTGTGTCCATTATTAAATTGTACGTAGTATTCTAGGTAAACTAGCTCAAATTTATTCTCGTTTGAATTTAATGCTATCGCCTTTACAGAAACGTGCCTAAACTCTTCAGTTTTGGATCATGAAATTTTAGTTAACAATTATTCAATATACCGAGCCGACCGCTCAGCTTTTGGTGGTGGTGTTCTTATTGCTGTTAAAAATGACTTTACCTCTAAACTATTTCCATTTATTAACACTGAGGGCATTGAATTTATTGCCGTCAAAGTCAGCGTCGGCAATGCGATCCTGTTCTTAACATACCTCCTCGATCTGATAATAGTGTCTATGTGAATAATCTATCTGCTATCCAAACTGTTTTGTCTGACCTAAGCCCTGAAGACCAACTAGTTGTCATGGGCGACTTTAACCTTCCTCATCTCTCATGGCTTCCTTGTGACGACTCAAATCTTCTTGTATCGGACACTCGCTATGAATTTACTGACGGATTAACTGCCTTTTCATTCGTGCTAATTATACCTCATATTTGTAATCGATGCTTCCTTGGTATCGGTAGCCAGATGTTGTCATATGTCCTATCTAGAAGATCCATATCATCCCACTTTATCAATATCTGTTGAATTTTGTATATCTGATAATATTGTCACTTCGTCAATTCCTACTAGTTACAAATGTTTCCGTAAAGCAAACTTTGATGGTTTATATTTATCTTTATCACAAATAGATTGGTCGTTCTTAACGAATTTTAATGAAATTGACTCTGCTGTAAATGCATTTAACTCAGTTGTTGGCTCCGTAATTGACACTTTTGTTCCAGAATTGAATGTTTTGGCTTTCCATAAGCCTCAATGGTTCAACAAAAACTTGTCTTACCTAAAAAATAAAAAGTCAAGCCTCTTTAAAAAATACAAGAAAAATGGTTTCCCGCATGTCTATGCTCAATATATATCAGTCAGATCACAATTCCTTGCGCTGAATACTCAACTTTATTCACAATATCTTACACAATGTAAATGCGATTTTCGATCTGATCCAAAACAGTTATACAATTCCGTAAATTCAAAACGCCAGTCTAATGCCTACCCTCTATCGCTTAGTTTCCTCGACCAATCTAAATCTTCCTCGCTCGGCATATCCAACCTATTTGCAACATTCTGCCAATCTACGGATACTTCTGTCTCCTACGATCCTGCTACATCCTATCCTTATAGTTTAGCTCATGCCAACGATATCTGCGTAACTTTCTTTGTAGAGAGTGATGTTCTGCATGGTTTAAAAACCATTGACATGTCCTACTCTGCTGGCCCTGACAATACTCCGAGCTGTGGTCTTAACCCCTTCGATCCCAACTTTTTTCGTGTAAACCTAGAAAACTTTGTATTATTTTATTCTTTTTGTATTGCTCTAAGAAGTATTTTAGCGAAATTTAAAGTCGCCACGCCCTTCCATGTGGGAGTTAATTTATTTTTAATTTGTATGAAAAAAAAAAAAAAAAGGGGTGTGTCCAGAGTACGCACGACAGAAGTGAAACTTCTAGTATTCCTCTCTCTCTTATCATTTCAGTATCTCATATTTTCTGTCTAAGGTTAGTTTGAAGATTGGAGGTTAAATAATTCAAGGACGAAGCATGGATTTTTGTATCTAATATTTTCTTATAGATGAATGACGATCGATTAATGTATAGTTCCAAAAATGTTCAATTTATTTACAAGTATAAAATATTACATAATTAACGATATTATAATTAAAAATTACAAAGAAAATACAATGACAATTTACCTATCATGTGACATTTTCATTATCAATTTCATGAATATCATTTCCTAATGTCGTGATAATTGGGTTATGGTAACTAAAGTGCGAGATATATACATGAGCACTCAAATCCTTAATGAATCGTGCAAAAACTGCATCGATTGTTGTCCCGTGTCTAGTCGTGCTAATGTTCCTATTATTTACAATATCCAAAAAGTTCAAAATCTCAACAGATTCTTCCCTCGCGAAATTAACATTAAAATCTCCCGAAATAATCATAGGAATTTCGTGATATTTCTTATTCAATAACCTCGAACCATCCTCTGTGTATGGCAGAAGCACGTGGTGGATAAAATCTTTGATATCTGTAATCGATTTACCTGGTGAGATATAAATTGACACCATAATAATTTTTTCCCATTAGCCAGAGAGCATTCTACAGCACACAAATCCCCAACGGAGGATGTAGGACTAGAAACAAATTCATGGTTACGGGCATGAACGTCATTATGTTTTACCACAACATGTTGGAGTCTTTTACATTTTGATATATACCTATACCGCCCGCTCTAACATTGGGTCTCTTGTATTGTACAATGCAATCAAAATTTGTAACATTAACATTCCTGTCATCGTCAAGCCAAGTTTCGGAAAGCATCAATATGTCCGAATTTTTAAAACATTACCTCGTAAGTCTGATGCATGTTTGTTAATACTTTGACAATTGAATGAAAATATCGTCATATCTCCTTTTTCAATATATTCTAACAGTACTTGATCGAGAGTTTTAAACGTACCGTAGAAAGTCTGTCAAATTCTCTTCTCAATTGAGCTACTGAGGTGTCTTCGCGTCGTCCGTGATGAAATAAAACTTGATTTCCTGCAGGCACAATAAAGAGACCTTCAGGACTTGTAACTCTTGATAAAGCTACATAAACCAAGGATTGCGAATGTTTCTTGCTATACGTATACACAACACTATCGTATGTTCCTCCTTGCGACTTGTGAATAGTCATTGCGCATGCTGGCTTAAGTGGAAAATGGTTTCTCTTTGCTTGGATTCTACTGTGTGATTTAGTTCTGTATAATGGAAAGGTCGCTGACCTACGACTTATCGGAGTTGCGTCATTACTTATTCCTAGCCGAGTAGCATATTGAGCTGTTTTACTACGTGTCCGTCTTCCTACATCTTTTGGAAAAATTAGCCAAAGTCTGATAATTTTGTGGCTTTGATCATCTAACTCAACATAAACCAATTTACCGACTGCTCCATTTGCTAATCCGTCTGTTACATCGATATTTGTTGTGATTAAATATGGTTTATTCAAAGCAAAACGATCTGGTACGGCAGGCCACCAGTATCAATTGATGACAGTTGATGTAGTTTGAGTCTTGCATCTCGTTCTTTTGAAAATCATTACCACAACCGATTATTTCGTCATCAGCAATAGAATCTTTCTTATTCTCACATGAGTTCAATACAGAAAGGTTGTAAGTATCGGCAGAATAATTATCATAGTATAGTCTAACTCCATTGGGACAAAGATTATGGGCATCCTCATTCGTAACAAACCTTGATTCAATGAGTTCCAGTTGTTGTCTGTTCAAAATTTCACCATTACCAATTTTCGTTAAGGCTGATGAGAAACATTAATTTTCTTGTCTCATAACCTCTGTCAGTTCATAAAATGCAATACTCCTCCATAACTGATTACCACCTATTCTTTGTATTTTTGCTTATAAATAGGGGTTGCTCACAGGTGGCAATTGTCTCAAATCTCCAATGAAGATCATATTCATACCACCGAATAAGGAATCATAATGACCTGTTATCTCTCTCAGTCTTAAATCTATTCGTTCTAACATCTCAGCGCCAATCATACTCACTTCATCGATAACTATTACTTTCACGTACTTGAAAAGTGTTCTATATAACAATTTAAGTTCATTTGATAGTGGAATTCGATTCGTCGGTGATATTTTGAAAGCCGTATGAACTGTTGTGTCCCCCAATAGCTACTGCTGCCTTTCCTGTTGATGCGCAAGCAATATAAGCGTTCAAATACCCATCAGTATTCGAAAATCGGTTGAAAATCTCCATTAATAATTTGATGGTGAATGTTTTTCCACATCCAGCTGGCCCGGTTAAGAATAAGTGTAAGGGTAATGCGTTTTCTGTTTGATTTAAATATATACAGTGTTGTAACAATTCAAATTGCTTCTCATTTGTTAATCTCATTAAATCATTAAATTTGTCATTCTCCATAATGTTATCTTTTTTCCTGGCAATTGCACCAAGTTTGTTCAATGATGCTTGCCGCAAATCTAGATTGGCAATTGAATGGGGATCATTTAGAAGTTGTTCATACGGATCAGGCTCTTGATGGACATTCACTTGATTTCGGTCGTCATCATAAAGAAGTTCTTCACGACATAACTGAACGCATGTTTCCATAGTTTTAGCAATGTCTAAATTTGACTCGAATTCTTCTCTACGTTCCATTATTAATGCCTCATTCTGCTCAAATAATTCCAGAAATTGCATGTCTGCCAAAACATCTGTTTCTTCAACTCTAAACTTGAGGTGTAAAGTAACCATCTCCCTCTTATAGTCTGTCAAGTCTTTTCCCATGTCGTAATTTCTATACCTTATTATTCGTGGTATTTTCCTTTCAACAATTTTTCCTTTGGGAGCTACATTATATTTCGAAACGAATTGTGCTAACGTTACGTCTTCGAGTTCTTCCGGCCTCTTTTCATATTTGTCAAACCAATTTTGTTTCCAAATGTCAGTGCAATCGTAACCAAGTTCTTCAAGTTCTTTATTAGTTTTCCTAATTCGTTCACGCTCTTGTGGCCAGAGTGTTGGTATGTAAACGACTGCTACTGACGTTTTAGACATAGGCAACCGTAATAAAACCAAGCGGCCTCTTGACTTGTCATTTCAACACTATTGAGCACGTTAACACTAAGTTTTCTGAGTGCCTCAATAATATCAAACTCCGGATTTTCGTCAATAACCTCAACGATTTGTCGCTGCAAATTGCTGATGCCTCTATTCGTTTTGTTGACATATTCAACAACGTATTGTGCGCACGAATACTCTTCAATAATATATTGAAAGTCCATGTTAGACCCTAATACATTTAATAAGAAAGGATTAAAGAAATTATGCCATTTTTCCGTATGACTTCGTTTAACAAATACTCGTGGTCTCATTATGCCGGCTCGTATAATGTTAATGTACTCTTCATCCGAAGTAATAAAGTTGCAGTCATAAAATGTTCAATGCTCTCATAATCAATGTCTTCTAGACTTTTTCCTGATTAATTTATAACGATTCTTTAGCTCCCGAATCTGTGGATGATCTTTCTCCAATGGTGTGAGAATGACAGTTTTACGCATGGGCATAAAAGGTGCATCAAAGCGGCAAGTGGGAGAGTGATTCGGATGGTTATTTTGTAGCACGTAAATGTATGTTTGTGAGTTTGAAGTTTAATATTTTCTGAAGCTTCAGCTGGAGAGACTGAGATTAAAGTATCTATGAGGGACACAGTAGCCTCGTAATCTTCGCCTAGTGGATCTTTCGGAGCATTGTCTAACCATATAAGTGAATGAACATGTGGACTACCTCGGTGCTGAAATTCGATGCGCTTGAAGTAATCAACGACTCTATATTTTCCAAATGGACTACATCTTTTCGATTGTAAAATTAAAAGATAACGTTAATTAATTTATTGAAATGGAGTGCGCAACTTACTGCATCTTCATTAACCAAAGTTGTTTTATCAAAGTAATTTAAATTTTCTAGTTGCTCTTCTGTCAATTTTACACGTTCTTTCAAATAATGGAAAGTGTGTAACAATTTTTCCAACCGATTTCATTTGCACTCATTGTTAAAAACATTGTAGGTCTCCCTAACTGACGCATCATTGCAAATAGATTTCGCTTGCGCTCAGACCAATATGCAGCAGAATTTGGAATCGGTTTTAAAAAGCTAAGTTCTTATCTAAACAGTTGTTAATATAGTCCGGTGCCATAATAGTCTCTTTACTTATATTTGTATTTGTCCCAATGTGTTTGAAAGTAATCTTTAGAGACTCGCTGACCCTCAAACGCATAATTTTGCCGCAACGTAAAGAAGTTTATTAGGTGTAACTCCTCTCCTGTCAGAACGCCGTAATTCACTCGTGGCAATCATAAAAGGCGTAACACTAATCTCTGGGTTGAACTCTAAATTGTCCGAGGTAAATCGAAGGAAAGAAAGTTCTTCTGCGTGTTTATCGAATAACAAGCTTTTCGGTAAGTTTCTTTCACCCGGTGCGATTTGTAAGAATTTGTCTTCGTTCCAGAGCAAAGTATGCTGCTGCGCGACAAGACTTTCTTCGATTGCAATATGTTCGCTCAATTCCTCAATGTTAACCACTTGAGGAGCATTCCTATGATCTAACATCTGGGGAGAGACATTTTCATCATTGTTAAACGTTGTATTGCTAGATTCTCGTACAGGCGTGTAGTCTATTTGAATATCTTGCTCAATATTCCCGAGGAAATTGTTATTTATGGATATTTTATAAAATTTATACATTGGTTGATTAACTAGATACCGTAACCAAGCTTTAATTTCACTTTTTTCACGAACCCTTGCAAATAACTCGACTTGTGGATTAATTTCTTTTAATGTGTACGTTGATGCAAAAATCGTCATCCACATTCCTTGGTAACACGCTCACCATATTATCTACCGAGACAGGAACATTGATGATCTGGCCACTTATGCAGAACTGACCGTTAACGTGTCTTATTCGCCGTATTTGCATGAATGGTAGTCTCGGCGAAATTAATCTCTCAGCAATGAGGTTCAGATGAGGCAAATAGGCAGGTCTTTCTGGATATTTGAAGCCATTGAAGGTCGCTAGCGTTGGAATTTTCTCATTTTGCATACTCCTTTTACACGTAACACATAGTTTTGCATCAGCAATGTTCTTAAGAACCTGGAAAATATGTTAATTTATAATTTCAAACATTCATAAGAGTTCACATTGAGGAAATTATGATAATATCCACATTATGCTTTAAACATACCGTTATTTTTTTAAGCATCGTTTCATCAGTGGATGTCGCCTTTTTCAAATCCTTTTTAAACCAAAGCCGATCGCAAACGCTACAAGCATAGCCAAAAGGATTTTCCACAACCATTTTTTGAAATTGTTTATGTGCAAATTTGTGATTTACATAGGCACTATAAGGAGGCACAAAGTCATCATCAAATTCTATCGATGCCCCATCGACATATTCTTCGATATCCATATCGAAATCAAGATCACCCAGTGATTCTCTATTCGGGAGTTTATGGTCATCATATACATCCTGCTAACAGAAAGTATAATTTACTGGAAAACTCATTTGAAATCACTTTTTCATCTATAGTGAAATTGTTTTTAGAAATTGATACGCACAATATTGACATTATTCGCCTCATCATAATTCGGTTGTGTAGTTATGGCTTCTTGGACAGGAGCCCCTAGTATCTCATCAAAATCCTAGAGAAATGAATATGTATTCCCATGTTAATTTCCAAATTTAATTCGATGTTAATTAATAAATTAATTAATTTTCGAATTACAATGCAATAATGGCATATAAACTTACAATTTCGGGGGCATTATTTCTATTTCGCTGCTGTCTTATTGAATTGTGGTGAATATTGTTGGGTTTTGGCATGGAATGTTGGTTATGAACTTGTGCTGCAAGTACGACGTATTCTGGACCATCATTGGGACTCAATAAATGACCAGAACTCGTAGAATTCGGAACGATTTTTCCCTTTTTTAATGGAATTGGAGCAGGTGTTATAGCGTTAGCTGCAGCAGATCGCAAACGCTCTCTGTATGCTTTACAACGTTCTGCAGCCGTTTTAGCTTGAGATTTGGGGGGCTTTAATTCTTTTTTCCGCGCTTTGTACCTCCTGTCGTCCTTTGCTCTTGAAGTTGTAGCGACGACATTCCTACATCATATTTCACTGTTAGTATAATCTCGCCAATATGTTAAACAATTATATTCCAACAATACTTCAATATTGTGAAATATTTATCAACTCTTTTAAGTTATATTTACCTTGTGTCACTGTGTGAATCTGACTCTTCTCTTCTTTGGTTATTCTCAGGGGACACGGACACTTCCTCTTGTGACACAGATGTGTTCATCACCTCTATCTCGTCACCACTCATTTTTAACACTGAAATTCTTAAGGAAACCAAAAATTTGCCTTTTTAGACTGCCGCTTAAATTCAGAGCTCACGAAATGTTGTTGCGACTCTGTTGCAGCTGTTGTTTTGTCACAGAAATGATTTCGGCTTAAAAAGCGTCTTCTCGCTCAAGTACGCATACACACAAGTGCTCACATGCGCATTCTATTTTTAGATTTTTACGCTCTCAACTTTGTGCTAGCGCGCTGAGAGCGAGAGAGGATAGAAGAGGAGAGGAAGATCGTTCGCCAACGTTTTTTTAGATTTTTACGCTCTCAACTTTGTGCTAGCGCGCTGAGAGCGAGAGAGGATAGAAGAGGAGAGGAAGATCGTTCGCCAGCGGTGAGAGAGGGACAAAACCTCGCCCATTTTCGTGTCGGTCACAAATCGGTTTTACTTCGTCCCCGAAAATCCATAACGCGCCTAAAGAAGTTTCACTTCAAAAAAAATTAAGAAAAAAAACAGGAAAGAAAGCTAACTTCGGTAAACCGAAGTTTATACACCCTTGCAGTCAGCAATTGGATCATTGAAAATCGATCCATTTTAATTATGTAAAAAATGTCAAATTATGTAAATTTTGTAAATTTTACATTTTACATGTAGAATTGTACATTTTCATATAAATCGACCGATCCCTTCTATGGCAGCTATATGATATAGTTGTCCGATCTTAATGAAATTAAAACCGTAATTCTAGAACTATAAAAACGACTACATCTCGAAATTTATAGAAATTCGTTGAAAAACAGAGAAATTAAAAATTTTGTACACTAATTTCGCCATCATTCCTATGGCAGCTATAGGATATAGTGGTCCGATTTCGGCCGTTCCGACATATATACTGCGTGCTAAAGAAATAAGACTATGCTGAAAATTTCAGCCCGATAGCTCGAAAACTGAGAGACTAGTTCGCGTAGAAACCGACAGACAGACAGACGGACAGACAGACGGACAGACAGACAGACGGACACGGCTAGATCGACTCGGCTGGTGATGCTGATCAAGAATATATATACTTTATGGGGTCTGAGATGCCTCCTTCACTGCGTTGCAAATATCATGGCAAAATTATAATACCCTCTGCAAGGGTATAAAAACAAATTTATACATTAAAAAAAAAAACCTTTACATGTTTTTATCTCAGTTAGTTCTATTGTCTCTAGATCTATACCTTCCACAAACATCACAATATATATCTTTTATATTATATTACAAATGAATATATATGCAGCTACAACTTAAATAAGGAAACAGCGAACCAAAGTAAATTGACCGCCGATGGTTACACTCTAAACTTTCAAAGTTGCTCACAGACAACGGTGGGGTCGAAAGGATTAAGCACTGTGCCCAAGTTCTAGGTCTCCCTTTGAGCTATCTTTTTAATCTATCGCTAAAACATTGTTCTCTTCCAAGTATTTGGAATGAGCCTTTTATCATTCCCCTCCATAAAAAAGGCTCTAGGTCAAATGTAGCCAATTATCGTGCCATCGCCAAGCTCTCGGCTATCCCTTTGCTTCTGGAGCACTTGAATTCACTTATCTGATCAACCGAAGTTTTTAAAGTCGTATGTAAGTTGATTTACAGACTTCAGTAAAGCATTTGATACTTTAAATCACTCACTCCTTTTTCAAAAACTGTCTCTTTTAGGATTTTCCCCTTCTATTCTGAAATGGATCGCTTCTTATTTGTCAAACCGTACTCAAAGTGTATTGTTCAATAATGTACTTTCTTATGTTATCAATGTCACTTCCGGTGTCCCACAAGGCAGTCAACTTGGTCCACTTCTCTTGTTCTTTATCTATCTAACTTGTTCATTAACGACCTTCCAAAAGTGATATCCTACTCATCTGTTCTAATGTATGCCGATGATGTCAAGATCTGTCTACCATACTCAAATCGACTCTCACATAATGACCTTCAACATGACTTAAATTCTCTTCTCAGTTTGTGTTCGATAAATCTTCTATTTCCTAACTACTCTAAATGTAAACTCATGACTATTTTTCTCTATTCTCCTCATCTTGTCGCCTACTTCTTGGGGAATCATTCACTTGATCGGATAGAAGCATCTAATGACCTAGGATTTTTTTTTTTAAACAATTTAAGTTTTAAGAGCCATATTACTGCAATGGTAAATAAAGCTAAAGGTATCTTCGCATTTATTAAGCGATGGTCGACAGAATTTAATGACCCTTATACTACAAAGACTCTTTAAGCATCCTTAGTAGTATTGTTCCTGTGTGTGGAGCCCGCAGTACAAGGAACAGCAAGATCTAATTGAATCTGTTCAGAAGCAATTTCTTATCTTTGCCCTTCGAAATTTAAACTGGGATTCTGATAGATTCTTGCCGAGTTACCAACATAGACTTAAATTTATTGACCTTCCGTCCCTACATCATCGCCGAGTTTGAAGTGGAATGATCTTCGTCCACAATCAGGGTCTTATCGACTCTCAAATTTTATTAAGTAATGTTGATATTGCTGTCCCTTCAAGATTTACCCGTTCTTTCCGTCCATTACGTTTGCCTGTATCTTCTTCTATATATATAAAAATGGAGCCCAAAAAATGTGTCGTAAAAACTACTGGAGAACGGCTGGGCCGATTTGGTTCAAATTTTTTTTCAGTTGTAGGTAACTAACAGGAGAAGGTCAAACGTAATAAAATTTTTAGAAAATCCT
This sequence comes from Drosophila triauraria, assembly GCA_014170255.2. Lineage (NCBI taxonomy): Eukaryota > Metazoa > Arthropoda > Insecta > Diptera > Drosophilidae > Drosophila > Drosophila triauraria. The sequence goes on from JABJVT010000007.1 coordinate 9,703,784, forward strand.
CCAGGGTAATGGTGAAAAACAGATAATTAAAATATCAAATTATATAAAACAGTAGTGTATCGAAATATATGTCAAAGTAAAACAAATCGTTTCAATATTATTCGGTTTCTTATTCGTTTTATCAGACGTCCGGATTTGTTTAATTTCTTCCTGTGATTTGTAGGAATAATGCCTGCTATAAGACGGCCAAACATTGGACGACGTACACGTCGAGCAACATATAGTCGGAATGTCCATGAAAGTCAAACGCAAGACGAACCTGCAGAAAGAAATGAATCGAGACGAACCCGTTTAGCACAGATTCGCTCTACACAAAGAGTACCAAGAACAGACTTGAATCGCGCTGCATTTGCATACAATTTCTCAACGTCCTACAAAGACCATAGCTGCGTTATTATCGGTTCATTGTCTGTGGTATGTCAGCACTGCAATGCACTGAAGTTTCGATTGAAGCTCCCGGCTTATGCTGCGCAGGTGGCAAGGTAAAATTGCCGGTTTTGACTCATCCACCAGAGCCATTGTATTCGCTTCTATATGGAAATACAAGCAAATCAAACCATTTCCTGTTGCAAGCACAAAATATAACGGATGTTTTCAAATGACGTCATTTGGAGCAGAGGTTGTTCAACAACCAGGCTACAATCCGAGTTATAAGGTAATAGCGTCACTCTTTATCAACATGAACAACTATAATTTTTCACGAAATTGCATCACAAAATTCAGATTCAAGGGCAAATTCACCATCGAGCGGGCGCTTTGTTACCACCACCAAACAAAGATCATAAATTCCTTCAGATCTATTTCGTTGGTGATTCGGCAGTTGAACTTAATCAGCGTTGTGCAATTTTCACTGCAACTAAACGTGAAATAATACAACAATTGCAAAATCTTCTTCATGAGTGTAATGAATTGGTCAGATTGTTTAAAACAGCTTTGGATTCAATGCATTCTGACGACCACAAAATCATTATCAGAGCTGATAAGAGACCATTGGGAAGCCATTCAAGACAATTCAATGCGCCCACTATCAATGAAGTCGCAGTGGTGATTGTTGGCGAGAATGTGGAATCACGCGATATTGTTCTCAAGCGTCGGGATGATGGACAATTGCAACGCGTTTATGAGACTCATCGGTCATATGATGCACTTCAATATCCGTTGATGTTCTGTCGTGGAAAGATGGCTATCACTTCAACATAAAGATGGTCAATCCAACGACAGGTTTGTTTAATCACTTCTTTTTCATTCTGCACGTTAATTCGAATTCATATTACAGGAGAAGAAACGAATAAGAAAGTCAGCTCAATGAATTTTAATGCATATCGATTGATGATTCGACTAGATGTTGACAATCATCTGTTGAGATACCGCCGTTTGTTTCAGCAGTACTGTGTCGACATGTATGTAAAAGTAGAAACGGAGCGTCTCAATTTCATTCGTTTCAATCAGTCAAAGTTATGATCTGACGAGAACATCCACTTGCGGTTGAATTTTTCCAAAAGAAGATCCTAAAAAAAGGGTTTATTAGAAAATGTAACTAATTTTATTCAGAAGCTATAAATAATATTTAATAATTTAAGCGATTGTAATCTTAGAAGGTTTTAGTTCAAATATTAATAACATTGCAATACATACTCTTTTTTTCGTTGTTTTTAAAACTTTAAAGAAACTCATCATCGGATCCACTTTCAGATTTGTTGTCCGAATAGTTTGACCCGGAGTCTTCGAAATCATCTACAAAATATATACAACTATATTGATAGTGCATACAAAAACATTATACAAAATAATTCTTATTTAAATAAATTTTACATAGATTATATTTAAAGTAAATAATTAATTTAATTCTTTATACTCGAACATGCTGGTCAATGAATCAAATTTTTTGTTTGTACAAACAATTGTATTGCAAGATATTGTGCTTGATTAGAGCCAGATCAACCACATACAATTACACTGATCGACAAAATCGAGCTTTTTCGACCCGGCGAATAAACGCTATTGACTCAGAAAGATCTTTACCTGTACATTGCTAGTCCGAAACTGAAAACTTTCCATCACGTACAAATTTTGAGGAAATCGCGGTCAAAGTATCAAACACTGCTTGAATTGGCACTTTCTAGGCTTAATAACTCCCAGACCTTACGTAGCCCAGAGCTGATATTAGGCTTAAAAAAGCTCTGGCCTTTTACTTCAATATTAAACAAAACGTCTAATGGGGACCTCTGGTTCTTTAATTACAACGCATTTTACAAACTTAGTTTTACCGATATTTTGCTATGTTGGAACCCTGGTATTTAAAAAACTTGTGTGTCTCGGCTAAAGGTTGAAAACATCGAGCTTGGAATATGGGCCTAGGCCTTTTGCGTTCTTAGCAGTGGATTCTGAATTTAGATGCGAAATTTAAAATATTAGTTTTAACTTATTTAAATTTCAAATTTGATATGGATAGAAACATATGATCTCCTTACTTTTTAACATTTTAAAGTTTCTATAAAGTTTAACATGTTAATTAATTATATGACGCAACTTTTTAATTTAATACAAACTTTTAATTTTGAAAATATGAATGTTATGCATTTATTAAAGGCATATACATACATAACACCTTTTGGTTAATTTTGAACTAATGTATAAAACTTTAATAAAAACGTACAAAATTTGAACAAAACAAAATCTTTTGCTGCCAATTTTGAAGTTTGAGAACATAACCCCTTATTTTTTACTGAATCTTGGTTTGATTAACACGATTTCGCTTGACATGAGGATTTCTAGGAACGTAACCCACGTGTTAAGCGAGGGCCAAGTGTATTCGGTTTTATGAACACTTACAAAAAATCATACCGATCGGACCGTTAAAATGTCAAATATAATAATAATATAATAACCTTTGGCTGTGTGAAAACAATCTTGAAACTTTGGACGCATTTTGGCGACAGTTCCAGGGAAATTTTATATTCCATGGAAATTTTATATGTCCATAGCTTTTTTTTCTGATAAGCCCTTCGATTAAATAATTTGTAGTTCTACATCCTTCTCTTGAACATCTTAGAATTTTCGCATAGATTATTTTTTAGCCATGTTTTTTAAATACTGTCTTAATTCCGATCACTTTATTCCATTTAACTGCACATTTATTTTGAGAACCTTGCGTAGGACATATAAAATAAATATAGACTGGACTTTATATTACTTACCTGCAGCCACTTTAACTAATCCTTCTCTTGAACATCTTAGAATTTTCGCATAGATTATTTTTTAGCCATGTTTTTTAAATACTGTCTTAATTCCGATCACTTTATTCCATTTAACTGCACAATTATTTTGAGAACCTTGCTTAGGACATATAAAATAAATATAGACTGGACTTTATATTACTTACCTGCAGCCACTTTAACTTTTTGCTTAATATTCTTCACGCGCACACGCAATAACTTTTTGGGACTCATTTTGAAGATTAGGCGGTTAACAAGAGAATGCAGGACCGTTATGCATATATAAGTATGTACATTGTAGTTTCCGGTCCGAGAAACTTTCGATAATTTGTTTCTGTATATACAATAATATCCCATTAACACTAATACTACTTTCAGTAAGGGTATTTTTTCACTACGCTGCTTTTTCCAACTATCGCACAAGAATCACGAAAAGAGGAAAAGGTGTTTCTACTAGAAAAAGCCCTTTTAGTACTCTGCTGTTTTTATACCCAGTCTTGAAAGCCCTGCTCTCCCTTGAAATGTCCTTTTCAACGGGTCCCGAGAAGATTTCAAGTTGTATCCTTAAAACTGTGCTGAAGCTTTGTCCTGGCCAATCACATTTCTTTTTTAACCAATCCCTACATCTTTAAAATTCCCCAGAATTTGGAGTGAATCTTTATCATTCCTCTACATAAAAGGCTCAAGGTCCGAAGTTGAAAACTATCGCGGTATCGCTAAACTCTCGGCCATACCTAAGCTTTTGAACAGTTGATCACTTGCCAACTTCAACATATGTGTACCTCCATAATCTCTTCAGCTCAGCACGGCTGTGTTAAGCATCGGTCTACCACTACAAATCTCCTCGAATTCTCTTCATTCATTTATCGAAGTTTCCTTAACAAATGCCGAACTGATGTTATTTTTACTGATTTCAGCAAGGCGTTTGACTCAGTAAACCATGGCCTTCTCCTCCACAAACTCTCTCTTTTAGGATTCCCACCAATTCTACTAAAATGGATTTGGGCATACCTTTCCAATAGAACTCAAAGCGTTCTTTTAACAATCAATTGTTTTCTGTCGTAAATGTGTTTTCTGGTGTCCCCAAGGCAGTCATTTGGGTCCATTACTGTTTGTCCTTTTATAAACGATCTTCCAAACGTCATGTCTTTTGCCACAACTTTAATGTATGCTGATGACGTAAAATTTGCCTATCATACTCCGATCAAATCTCCCACCATCGCCTGCAATCGGATCTAAACGAATTACAGTTATGGTGCTCCATCAATCTGCTTTATCTAAACCATGCGAAATACAAGTCGATGTCCTTTTATCGAACTTCAGCTCATTTTCAACCTTACTATCTTGGAAATTGTATTCTGGAACGTATTTCCCAAGTCAAAGAAATAGGTGTTTTGTTTAATAGCAATTTATGTTTTAAAAGTCATATCTCCGTTACCATTGGTAAAGCTAGGGGGGTTTTAGCATTCATAAAACGTTGGGCCAAAGAGTTCGACGATCCTTACACAACAAAAACTCCGTGTTTCCATGGTTTGCCCTATTTTGGCATATTGCTCAAGTATATGGAGCCCTCAATATATTGAGCAACAAAGGTTGATTGAGTCAGTTCAAAAGCAGTTTTTATTGTTTGCTCTTCATCAGCTGAATTGGGATCCGACTAGACACTTACCACCCTACGCATCTAGATTAAAACTAATTGATTTACAATCTCTAAAACATCGCAGAATGTGCGGTGGAGTAATTCCTTTACACAAACTTCTTACAGGTGAGGTGGACTCTTCTCCTAAGCTACATTGACATCGCTGTCCCTTTGAGATTCACTCGAACTTTTCGCCCAATTCACTTGCCAATATGTAGATCAAACTTTACCATTCATGAGCCCTTTAGGGTAATGTGTTCAAAATTTAATTTGTTATGTGCTGAGGTTTCTTTCGAAGATTCAATTGTATGCATATCAGGCAAAATTTACTCCTTCCTGGATTCGAATAATTTGTAATAATAATCTCGCTTTGTTACATTTTTTTATTTAATATACATGTATTTTAGTAATAAGCTATGTTAAGGCAAGTTAGCAGTTCATTGTTAACTATAAACCAAACCAAATACCCGTAGGGTACATGGGTATTATAACTTAGTGAAAACCGAAAATGTATGTAACAGGCAGAAGGAGGCATCTCCGACCCTGTAAAGTATATATATTCTTGATCAGCGTCACCAGCCGAGTCGATTTAGCTATGTCCGTCTGTCCTTCTGTCCGTCTGTCTGTCCGTCTGTCTGTATGAACAAACAGATCTCAGAGACTATTAGAGCTAGAGCTACCAAATTGGGTGACAACATTCAAATCTGTTGCACGCAGATCAAGTTTGTTTTAAAATTTGGCCACGCCCACTTCCGCCCGCGAAAATCGTAAAAAACGTTAAATAAGCTATATTCGTGATTTTCGGGTTAAAGTTAATATAAATAATAAATCAATAGACTTGTGCGGAAGTGTTCTGAAAATTTGAGTACAATCGGATGATAAACATGGGAGATATTAGCAAAATGTGCAAACTTTAAGACATCGCTCTTAAACGCTGCTGTTCCAAGCTGTAGCCGACAGGTGGCGTTCGAGCCTTGGCCGCGCTCGAAATTTTGTTTTATGTTGTTCCAAGCTGTAGCCGACAGGTGGCGTGTTTGAGCCTTGGCCGCGCTCGACATATAGTTTTATTGAAATTTTTGTTTTGTTATTTTACCCAGAGAAAACTAAAAAGTTATTAAAAAAAATATTAATAAAATAAAATAAATTAAATAAATACTTACATAAATAAAAATAATAAAATAAATATTTTAAAAGCTCAAACGTTTGGGTACTGGTATCTCACAGTCGAGCGCACTCGACTGTAGCTTTCTCACTTATTTGTTTTGATTTTTGTCATTTTTTTCTACATAAAACATGTAAATTAAACAAAAACAGATTTTCTTTAACATCGAGATTTTGGATACGAAGGCCAATGTAGAGCGTGGTCCAGCTCGTCAAGTGTTGCTACTGAATTTGCCTATGAAAAGCAGATATGGGAAGAGGCCGATATAGGGAGCGAACAACAGATGACTCCATAAAGTACATCAGTGAGTATCTCATTAAGCGACTTAGACTATACTTAGATAGCAAAAATAAAGAAAATTTACAGATATTTTTTTTTTTTTTTTTTTTGGGTTGAGGAGGGGAATGCCTAACGCATCTCCTGTTTGCCGTCGCAGCAGGGTATGTGGGCTTGCACCCACTAAACCCCCCGTCGTTGAGCCGTGTTTCCACCTCGGAAAGCTTTCGCATTACTTCGAGGTGGCGCCAATTAAGCGCTATGCGCTCTATCTTCTTCTGCGTCCAGATCACCCATCTGTCTCATCCAGATCAGGCTTCTTCGCTCTGAGGATGTTCTCAACAAATCCTGCGATGAGTTTCCACGCTGGCTCGCTGTCTATCATCTTCGTGATGATGTTTTCCGGGTTATTGTCCCAACAACTCTTCCAGGCAACTGCGCGCCGGTCCGAACTTTTTGCATTGGAAGATGGTGTGTTCAGCACTGTCGATCTCTGCATCTCCGTATATACAGCTGGCGTCATTTCTTTTCCCTATCGAGTAAAGAAAGGCAGCAAAGTAGCCATGGCCACTCAGCATCTGGGTAACGTAGTAGTCCACGTCTCCGTGTTTCCTTGTAGACCATGCTACCGGTTTGTAGCAGCCTAGCTGTCCATCTTCCTCTTTCTTCAGCTGTCCATCTTTCCTGCCATTGTTGGAGGGTTTCTTCTCTGGTTCGCTCGATTAACGCTCTCGTCGTCTCTCCTGTCTGTCGCCTCTCATAGATCCGTTTTCGCGCTTTAGCAAGTAAGTCGATTGGTATCGCACCTGCGATTACTAGTGCAGCAGGGCCGGATACCGTTCGATACGCGCTCGCGATTCGAAGAGCCATGGTTCTTTGCACCTCCAGTAGAGGTTTTGACCTGCAGGCTGTCTCAAGGTTCCTGCCCAAACCTCACACCCATACAGCATGATTGCGTGGTTTATCTCCATTAAGAGTTTCCGTCTTGATTGTAGGGGCCGCCCACGTTTGCCATGAGTCTGCTTAACGCCTTTGTAGTCTCGACCGCTCGTTTCCTCGTCTCTTGTATGTGTGCACTGAATGTCAACTTTGAGTCCAATCTGAGTCCTAAGTACTTTATAACCCTCTGCGTCCTTATTAAGTTTTCCCTACTCTCATGTCTATTTCTAGAGGGATCCTTTTCTAGTAGCTAACAGTAGCTCGGTTTTTCGTCCGCCAGTTTCAGATCGTGTGAGTTTAGCCAGCTTTTACACGTATCATTACCTGCGTCAGTTTGCGCTGTGCGTACTCGGTATTTCGAGCTGTAATAACTGCGACTATATCGTCTGCGTACCTCACGATGGTCGTGTCCTCAGGCATGTCTAGGTGGAAGATTTCGTCGTAGCTGATGTTCCATAGCTCCGGTCCAAGTATAGATCCTTGTGCAGCTCCTGAAGTTATCTGCATACATTTCTCTCCTGCTTTTGTTTGGTACAATAGTCGTCGGTTGTCAAGGTAGTTCTGTATTATCCGCATCAGGTAACCTGAGATTTGGAATCGTCTTTGCAGAGCATCAATTATGTTGTCCCATTTAACGCTGTTGAATGCGTTTTTAACGTCCAGAGTTGCTAGTAGTACTACCGGTCTTGAGAAGTGGTTGCCTTGTTGGCTGCTGAGCGCTTGGTTAACGACTTCTTGGATTGCTCCAATGGTCGATCTGCCTGGTCTGAACCCATACTGCCTCGGGAGAGTCCCCACCTCTTTCGATCGCTGCTGATAATCGTGGCTTAATCATTTTCTAGTAGCTTCCCGGTTGTGTTAAGCATGCATAGTGGTCGATAAGCTGATGGTGTTAGGGGATCTCCTTTGCCTTTGCTTATCAGAACCAACCGTTGCACCTTCCAGGTGTCTGGAAATGTCCCGCTGGTAATGCACGCGTTATACATATCCAGCAGGACTTGGGGTCTGGTCTCGGCGATCACTCTGAGGACTTCTGCTGGAATGTTGTCGGGCCCCGGCGCCTTCTTCCTTTTAGAGTTTTGCCGCTTTCAGTAGCTCGTCCACTGTGAAGGGCTCAATCTGTTCTTCGGCTATTGGTGGCGTAGGTCTTGCTATGCTATTTGTGTGGGCGGGGAATAGTGTTTTGACTATATGGTCCATTTGCTCTTCCTCCAGTTCCGGTGTTGTACTTCTTGTTCTCAGCTTCTTCATTACGATTTTATACCCCAACCCCATGGGTCATTATTAACGTCGTTGCAGAGGCATTTCCATTTCTCCATTTTGCTTTTTCGGATAGCAGTATTTAAGTCCTTCTTGGATTTCTTATATTGGCTTTCCTGCTCTGTGAAATCTCCTCTCCGTCTAGCCCTTGTAAGGCGGCGTCTGTTTTGATACAGGCTTCTCTAAGAGCTTTTATCTCTTCTGTCCACCAATACGCTTCTTGTCCTTGTCTTCGAGGGTTGCCCATTTTGGCATTGCAGCGTTGCAGGCCTGTTTTATGATTGCCATGTTGTTGCTTACTGTGTTACCGCCTCTCTGTCGGTTTTGCTTTGCGTCAATTTCTTGTATCAGCCTTGCCTTGTCTAGTCGGTTAACGTTCCATCCTTTTCTCGTTGGTGCTACTGTAGTCACTTCTGTTTTCTGCTATGTCAAACGTTATGTATTCATGGTCACTTCCGTTATAGGTATCGAGGACTTTCCAGTCGGCGATTTTGTGCGCGCTGTTTTCTGTCACTAGGGTTATGTCGGGGATTGTGCCCTCGTTCCCTACTCGATTAAATGTCGGTATTGCACCTACATTTGCTGTTGTCATTCCTATTCTAGCAGCCATGTTTAGGACTCTACGGCCTCGAGAGTCAGTTGATGCCATACCCCATTCCTGAGCTCTCGAGTTAAAGTCTCCTGCTATTATAAGGTTCCTCTTATTTGCCTTGCGTTGTCTTCGATATCATCGAGTTTCGTCTGGAAGGTCTGAATGTCGTCACTTGGGGTCAGATAGCAGCTAAATATCGTCCAGTTTCTGATGTGTGTTAGGACGTGGCATCTTCCTGTTTTGTCGCTTCTATGTGATACCGTGGTAGGGTTCGGAATCCATATTGCCGCCGTCTTTGTGTTGTCTTCTATCCAGACACCGTCCTCCCGTTTCTTATATTGTTCACTAATAATGACTACGTCGATTTGGTTTTCCAGCACAATTTGGTGCAGCAAATCATTTGCAGTTCTGCTTCTGTGCATATTCGCTTGAAGGATCTTCATGTTTTTCCTTTTCTGGCCACGCTAAGGCAGTACGCTGACCCAGGAGGTGTCCAACGTCGCTCCTGTTCTCTGATGCGCAGATACAGCATCTCAGAGCTTTAGCGCAGGTCTTTATTTTATGACCTTTTCGCCACATCTCATGCAGAGGTCTCTCCTGTCCGGTCCTTTGCAATCCTTTTGCACGTGACCAGCCCGAAACACCTGAAGCATCTCTTTACATCGAGACAACGCTTCACACGGCACCGGGTCCACCCTATTTTAATTCTTTGTTCCGTCAGTATCTTCGACGCGTCTTTCATTGAAGTGTGACGAATGCTCGCCTCTGTTCAGAGCTATTTACTCCTGTCAGGTGTATAGTTATTTCCTGGCTTGTGTCGCCTAAACCTTCTCTGATTGCAGACATTATCTCCTCTTCTCGTGTGATGCTGTCGATATCTCTAATCTCCAGTTTGACCAATTGCCTCATGGTCTTCACTGTTCCGCACTCTTTAAGTGTGTCCTTGATGTTCTCGCATAGTTTGTCTGTTTGGCTCCCTTTGGCAAGTTCGAGGAGCATGTCCCTGCCTTCGTTTTTCTGACCGACAGTATATTGCTGTCGGATTCCTCTGGTTTGAGGTTTTCCGCAGGTTGCCCAACACTTCGGCATAGCTCTTTCCTCTGCCGGTCTGATAAGAACGGCTTCTGGGCGAGTGCGCATTCTTGCGCTAGGCTTTTCTTTAACTTTTTCAGCTCCTCTGTGCTGTGCATGTCCTTCTTTAGTCTTTGTTTTTTTTCCCCTTTTTGTATGTGACCGTTTGAAATCCGTCGTTTGCCGGTTTATTTCGTACCTTCTTGCTCAGCTCCTGCACTGCTGGGCTAGTGGCCGTCCTCTTCTTTAGTGTCGAAACGGGGTCTCGCTCGCTGTATTGCCAGATATGTGTTCGTTGGCTTTCCTCGATTCCTTTGAGCGCTCCAGCTCTGCGGTTTTCCAGCTCGACCGATAGTTTTCGATGACATCGAAAAGCTCGCTCATTTCAGAGGTTCCGTCCTGACGTCCATACTGATATTTCGTTGCTTTTGCATCGCCATCTTCATTTTCCTTAAAATTGCCTTGCATTCTGATAAGGCCTCTTCTAATGCCCGCATCTTATATATCAGCTCCTGTCGTGGGAGCTCAACGTAGAGATCTGCGTAAGCAGAGGGTCTGTTGCGTCGGCTTGGGGTTGCTCCATCTTCAGCCACTAAGATGTCCTTTGGGTGGGTCATCATCGTCTCGTTATTGTCCGGTGATCTTGTCATCAAGTTGCTCTTCCTGAATACATCTCCTTCATTGTCCTTATTTCGTTGTGCGTTAATCATCTTGTGTGAGTGGGTCCAAACTCTAAGCCGCTATCTCCCCGCATATGTGCAGTAGTCCAAAATGTCCCCATGGGTCCCTATGCAAGCAGTGAGGTCCATGCGAGGGAGCAGTGAGGTCCATGGACGGAGGCGAAAGAGGCATTATCCTGAAAGCCGTTTCTGCGAGATGTCACTCTTGCTTACTAAGGTAACAGAATGCCGCGTTCGTCAGCCAGCAATCGTCAGTTCCAATAGTGTTATCCAGCCTCTGGTCCTTGTGATATCCATGGTCGTGCCGTGACTAGGGTATCGCGGGTGTGTCAGGCCCGTCACCCCGGTTGGGGTGCCCTTGCGGGAAAATTTACAGACATGGTATCAGCGGGTGTGCTGACAAAGCCACCAAAAGATTTTGTGGCGAAAATAAATGTATATTGTATTAATAATTATACAAACCTAGAGGGCTTTCCCTCTCTAGCATGTCTCTCTGAGAGCGGATAGAGAGAGCTGAAAATTTAAGGTCCTTGTCAAAGCTGATGGACTACCTTATAATAATTGTATCATGCATTATACACAGGAAAAAAAGTCGCTTTTTGCCCAAAAAGCGGAATTGGAAAAAGCGACTGTAGTGTAAATGGGGCCTAAAATTTGCAACATCGAACAAGTTGTTGCCACCGTGTTAACTATAATTACGCCGGGTAGTACAATAATAGTATTTCTTTGTTAGAAACACAGTTGCAGTTACAGAAACGCCGTCTGTCTGAACAATGTGTTAGTTTGAATTTACGTATGTAAATTAGGGCGGACTTTTTTGCCGATTGGTACCTTTAATTAAAGCATGAAGGAAAATTATACGTGTCGTATAAATAATTTTTAGTCAAACTTTGTGACCGTTGCGCACCCCCTAAGTGTTTACAAATTTGTTTTTGTTTTTGCACAAATTTTTTGGACACAGAAAGCTATCATTTAAGATTCTGAGCTCATATGACCCTAAAAAAGTCCACCCTAATATAATAAGCATTACCAACAAACAATATGACTACGTTTTAATTGTACAATAATAGATTATCGATACATTTATTATAAAAATTTATTTATGGTATTTGTTTGTTAAAAACATTGATTTTTCAGAACTGCCGATCCTCTACCCTTGCAGTTTTGCAATATGTATGTACATATGTATGTATGAATGGGAGGAATGGGAAACCGAGATTATTATTACATACAATTTTTAAATATTGGTACAACGTAAATATAGCTTAAGTTAAGTATTTTCATTTTCATCGACATGGGGAAAAAGTATCCTATTAACATAAATTTAAACTTTCCACATTTATAGTCATTGCATTACACGCACTTTTACCATAAGTCTCCATAATCAATTATAAATATATATTAAAAATAAATAAATATTAAAAACTATTATTTATTGTAGGTTATTGAATCTTTGCAGATAAAAGTGCTCTTTTTATTAAAGTGAATAAATTTACCAAAATAATACGTACTCCACTGCGTATACTAAAATATCCCCGAAATAGACGCTATATGCCAGAAAATTTTGAGGACTGTCCCTAAAATCAGCAAAAGTTTTTTAAATGATCGATATATGTACATACATAAAAAATGTCCCCAACGTCAACGTTGTGCATATACATTGCATTACACGCACTTTTACCATAAGTCCCAAATATTAAACATAGATAAATACATATTAAAAATAAAAAAATATTAGAAACTATTATTTATTATAGGTTATTGAATCTTGGCAGCTAAAAGTGCTCTTTTTATAACAGTAAATATATAACAGTAAAATATATACTAAAATATCCCCGAAATAGACGCTATATGCCAGAAAATTTTGAGGACTGTCTCTAAAATCACCAAATGTCCTTTAAATGATCGATATACATAAAAAATGTTCCCAACGTCAACGTTGTGCATATACATGCAGCAAGTAGGTCTTCTTGCTCACTTTTATTGGATACTAATGGAGTTCTTGTTTTCGCATCGTTTAACAGACTTTCAACAATTTCTAAATGATAAAAAGGTAAATTATAAGTTTTTAACCTTTGCCATTAAAAAAAAAAATTTGTTTTTTTTTCAAATTTTGTAATTGCTATGTTTTGTATACTATCAATACATAAGTAAACACATTAATCAGGAATTAACAAAAAAACCTTTTTTTATTGAATATTATTGTTGTATTGCCAATTAAAATAAAAAATTGGTTGTCTGTAAAGTCGGTTTACTGACGTTGAACGTGACAACGTCTTAAGAAAATACTGATGGGATGGTAGCATTTACTTAAGACGTTGACACGTTCACGGTAAAAAAAATTATGTAAAATTGAGAGAGGGAGGCTGCAAATGGCCAGTTTCTGGAGAGGATTAGGCAGAGCCGGCTGTAAATGGCCAGCTTCTGGAGAGGACTAGGCAGAGCCGGCTGCAAATGGCCAGTTTCTGGAGAGGATCAGGCATTGCCGGCTGTAAATGGCCAGTTTCAGGAGAGGATCAGGCAGTGCCGGCTGCAAATGGCCAGTTTCTGGAGAGGATCAGGCAGTGCCGGCTGTAAATGGCCAGTTTGTGGAGAGGATCAGGCATTGCCGGCTGTAAATGGCCAGTTTCTGGAGAGGATCAGGTAGTGCCGGCTGCAAATGGCCAGTTTCTGGAGAGGATCAGGCAGTGCCGGCTGCAAATGGCCAGTTTCTGGAGAGGATCAAGCAGTGCCGGCTGCAAATGGCCAGTTTCTGGAGAGGATCAGGCAGTGCCGGCTGTAAATGGCCAATTTCTGGAGAGGATCAGGCAGTGCCGGCTGTAAATAGTCAGTTTCTGGAAAGGATCAGGCAGTGCCGGCTGTAAATGGCCAATTTCTGAGAGGATCAGGCAGTGCCGGCTGCAAATGGCCAGTTTCTGGAGAGGATCAGGCAGTGCCGGCTGCAAATGGCCAGTTTCAGGAGAGGATCAGGCAGTGCCGGCTGCAAATGGCCAGTTTCTGGAGAGGATCAGGCAGTGCCGGCTGTAAATGGCCAGTTTGTGGAGAGGATCAGGCATTGCCGGCTGTAAATGGCCAGTTTCTGGAGAGGATCAGGCAGTGCCGGCTGCAAATGGCCAGTTTCTGAGAGGATCAGGCAGTGCCGGCTGTAAATGGCCAATTTCTGGAGAGGATCAGGCAGTGCCGGCTGTAAATGGCCAGTTTCAGGAGGATCAGGCAGTGCCAACTGCAAATGGCCAGTTTCTGGAGAGGATCAGGCAGTGCCGGCTGCAAATGGCCAGTTTCTGGAGAGGATCAGGCTATGCCTGCTGCAAATGGCCAGTTTCTGGAGAGGATCAGGCTATGCCTGCTGCAAATGGCCAGTTTCTGGAGAGGATCAGGCAGTGCCGGCTGCAAATGGCCAGTTTCTGGAGAGGATCAGGCAGTGCCGGCTGTAAATGGGCAGTTTCAGGAGAGGATCAGGCAGTGCCGGCTGTAAATAGTCAGTTTCTGGAGAGGATCAGGCAGTGCCGGCTGTAAATGGCCAGTTTCTGGAGAGGATCAGGCAGTGCCGGCTGCAAATGGCCAGTTTCTGGAGAGGATTAGGAAGTGCCGGCTGTTTGTTGATATGTTAAGTTAAATGGATATAAATATTATAGAAAGTCTATAAAACCCAACTTAAATTTTTTCGAAAACACAATTGCTGCGACGGTACTCGAACCCGCAATCGTTGGATTAAGACTCGAACACTTTAGCCTCTGGACCACGCATGCAAATCAGAGGATGGCGTCAAAGACTGAAATACAAACATTCGCCTGCGTCAGTGCTCGAGCTATAAATAGACAAAGCGGGAGAGCAGAGCGAGACGGAGAAACACCGTCGCAAACGGGCGGTGAGAGCGAGACGGAGAAACACCGCTTTGCCCTTGCCAGAAGAGTGCAAAGCATTAAATTTTAACCACTCTCTCTCATTCTCTCTCTTCTCTGCTGCTGCTGCTCACGTCACGTTTGCTCTGCCTGTGTCGCGGCAGAGGTAACGATACATGAGTCATGCTTTTTCGAGTTTGCATGCAGCCTGCTCTATCGATTTATAAGACGTTATCACGTCAAAAAACCCTTTGTTGGAAATTGGTAGTATATAACAAAACCCAAAAATTTTAAAAAAATAATAAAAGGGAGCAAAACTTCGCCGACTATCTGTTTTTCTCGGTTGCCATTAAAGATTACTTCATATATTTTAATTATTTGTGAAGTCCCCAAACAAGACATTGATACGGTATGCATATATACAGCATAGAGATGCCACCTTTCAGAAAAATATTATATACAATTTTTTAAATATAGCTTTAACTTAAGTATTTTCAACATGTTTTCATCGAAATGGCGATTGAATATCATATTAACATAAATTTAAACTTTCCACATTTATAGTCATTGCATTACACGCACTTTTATCATAAGTCCCCATAATCAATGATAAATATGTATTGAAAAACGAAAATATATTAAAAACTATTATTTAAAATGAGTATATATAACAACAGGTTATTGAATCTTTGCAGCAAAATGTGCTCTTTTTATAATAGTAAATAAATTGATCAAAATAATTCGTCCTTCACTGCGTGTATTAAAATGTCCCCGAAATTATTCCTCTCACTCTCTTTCTCTCAAAAACTTTATTGTTTAAGTCGAAAATCACGCCTATAGCTAATATACCGCTTTTTATTATTTTCGGGGGCGGAAGTGGGCGTGGCCAAATTTTAAAGCAAACTTGATCTGCGTGCAACAGATTCCAATGTTGTCACCAAATTTGGTAACTCTAGCTCTTATAGTCTCTGAGATCTGTTGTTTCACACGGACAGACAGACGGACAGACGGACAGACGGACAGACGGACATGGCTAGATCGTCTCGGCTAGTGACGCTGATAAAGAATATATATACTTTACAGGGTCGGAGATGCCTCCTTCTGCCTGTTACATACATTTTCGGTTTTCACTAAGTTATAATACCCATGTACCCTACGGGTATTTGGTTTGGTTTATAGTTAACAATGAACTGCTAACTTGCCTTAACATAGCTTATTACTAAAATACATGTATATTAAATAAAAAAATGTAACAAAGCGAGATTATTATTACAAATTATTCGAATCCAGGAAGGAGTAAATTTTGCCTGATATGCATACAATTGAATCTTCGAAAGAAACCTCAGTACATAACAAATTAAATTTTGAACACATTACCCTAAAGGGCTCATGAATGGCAAAGTTTGATCTACATATTGGCAAGTGAATTGGGCGAAAAGTTCGAGTGAATCTCAAAGGGACAGCGATGTCAATGTAGCTTAGGAGAAGGGGAGAGTCCACCTCACCTGTAAGAAGTTTGTGTAAAGGAATTACTCCACCGCACATTCTGCGATGTTTTAGAGATTGTAAATCAATTAGTTTTAATCTAGATGCGTAGGGTGGTAAGTGTCTAGTCGGATCCCAATTCAGCTGATGAAGAGCAAACAATAAAAACTGTTTTTTAACTGACTCAATCAACCTTTGTTGCTTAATATATTGAGGGCTCCATATACTTGAGCAATATTCCAAAATAGGGCAAACCATGGAAACATACAGAGGTTTTTGTTGTGTAAGGATCGTCGAACTCTTTGGCCCAACGTTTTATGAATGCTAAAACCCCCTAGCTTTACCAATGATAACGGAGATATGACTTTTAAAACATAAATTGCTATTAAACAAAACACCTAGATCTTTGACTTGGGAAATACGTTCCAGAATACAATTTCCAAGATAGTAAGGTTGAAAATGAGCTGAAGTTCGATAAAAGGACATCGACTTGCATTTCGCATGGTTTAGATAAAGCAGATTGATGGAGCGCCATAACTGTAATTCGTTTAGATCCGATTGCAGGCGATGGTGGGAGATTTGATCGGAGTATGATAGGCAAATTTTACGTCATCAGCATACATTAAAGTTGTGGCAAAAGACATGACGTTTGGAAGATCGTTTATAAAAAGGACAAACAGTAATGGACCCAAATGACTGCCTTGGGGGACACCCAGAAAACACATTTACGACAGAAGACAATTGATTGTTAAAAAGAACGCGTTGAGTTCTATTGGAAAGGTATGCCCAAATCCATTTTAGTAGAATTGGTGGGAATCCTAAAAGAGAGAGTTTGTGGAGGAGAAGGCCATGGTTTACTGAGTCAAACGCCTTGCTGAAATCAGTAAAAATAACATCAGTTCAGCATTTGTTAAGGAAACTTATTGGGCGTTGAAGATGCGCTACGGTCATTACACTCAAGTGGCCATTTAAAACCAAGCCCGGGCTTGTTAGGGTTAGGTGTTAAATAGGCGCGAAAGAAAAGTATAGATTAAGTAAATAACGAGAAAGAAAGCTAACTTCGGCAAACCGAAGTTTGTATACCCTTGCAGTCTGCAATTGGATCATTGAAAATCGATCCATTTTGGTTATGTAAAAAAAAATGTCAAATTATATAAATTTTGTAAATTTTACGTTTTACATGTAGAATCTTACATTTTCATATAAATCGACCGATCCCTTCTATGGCAGCTATATGATATAGTTGTCCGATCTTAATGAAATTAAAACCGTAATTCTAAAACTATAAATAACGACTACATCTCAAAGTTTATAAAAATTCGTTGAAAAACAGAGAAGTTAAAATTTTTTTTACATAAATTTCGCCATCATTCCTATGGCAGCTATAGGATATAGTGGTCCGATTTCGGCCGTTCCGACATATATACTGCGTGCTAATAAAATAATACTATGCTGAAAATTTCAGCCCGATAGCTCAAAAACTGAGAGACTAGTTCGCGTAGAAACCGACAGACAGACGGACAGACAGACGGACAGACAGACAGACGGACAGACAGACGGACAGACAGACAGACGGACATGGCTAGATCGACTCGGCTGGTGATGCTGATCAAGAATATATATACTTTATATGGTCGGAGATGCCTCCTTCACTGCGTTGCAAATATCATGGCAAAATTATAATACCCTCTGCAAGGGTATAAAAATAGTACTAGGTGGGTTAAGATTAATGTTTTTAGTTTAGGAAGGCTATCTACAGATGAGGTAATTTTATACAAATCATTATAATTTGCACATAATACTCTAAAGGGTTCATGCATTTCATACGATGTTCTGCAGTGGTGCAAAACCAAAGGCAGGGAGGATCTTGTGGATCTACATGGTACGTGGAAATTCAACTGACCCAATAGATCGCTGCTTTCCACGTCACCACGGATCAGATTATACATAAAGACAATGCCTAACATCGTTCTACGGTTTGCTAAGGAAGGTAGGTTAATCAGGAGAAGTCTACTAGAATAAGAGGGCAACCTAAGGTTTGCATCCCAGTTTAAGCCACGAAGAGCAAAAGTAAAAGTTCTTTTGAACAGACTCAATGCGTTTGGTGTGAACGTCCCACTGGGGACTCCAAACGCAAGATCCATATTCTAAAATAGGACGAACTAACGAAGTGTATAAATTCTTCGTGACGTAGGGGTCATCGAATTCCTTCGACCACCGTTTAATAAATCCAAGCACACCCCTGGCTTTATTCACAATGCACGAAATATGATCAATAAACTCCAGCTTAGGATCTAGGCGTATACCCAAATCGTCAACTAGCGTGATCCTTTCCAAAGAGCAGCAGTTCAGTGTATAAGTCGCAAGCATGGGAGAGACACGTGAGAATGTCATCAGCTTGCATTTTGAGCCATTCAGGTTTAATAAGTTTACATTGCACCATGTTTGAAAGTTATTAAGATCTGTTTGTAAATCCGACTGGCAAGCGCGGTCCTTGTATTGCACACAAAGCTTAACGTCGTCAGCGTACATAAGTACTCTGGAGTTAGTCAAGACTTTGGGCAGGTCGTTAATAAATAAAGTAAAAGTAAGGGACCCAAGTGGCTCCCCTTGCGGGACACCAGAGGTCACCCGGAGAACATTCGACAAGTTGTTTTTAAATAGTACCTTTTGCGTCCTACCGTTCAGATAACTTGAGATCCACCTAAGAAGATCGACAGGAAAACCCATTAAGTCGAGTTTCCTAACAAGAAGGGAGTGAATAACGGAGTCAAATGCTTTACTGAAATCAGTATAGATCACATCTGTCTGCAAATTTTGTGGAAAGCCCCTTATAATGAAAGAAGTGAGCTCCAGAAGGTTAGTAGTCGTTGATCTTCGTTTAATAAATCCATGTTGGCATGGAGAGATTATAGATCTACACAGGTGCTGCAAATGGGGAGTAATTACGTTTTCGAAAAGTTTTGGGATGGCTGACAACTTAGAGATTCCTCTATAGTTGTTAGCATCCACTTTGCTACCTTTTTGTGGAGAGGAATCACGAATGATTCCTTCCAAATAAGGGGAAATTGGGAAGTTTCTAAGGATAAGGTAAACAATTTTAGAAGGGGACTGCACAGGGACTCGGCACAATACCTAAGCACACAGCCTGGTATTCCGTCGGGACCTGGCGAATAAACCGGCTTGACACGTTGAAGATCCAAAAGAAGGGAGCTTTCGTTTAAGCTAGGACTGAAGATAAGGTTTGATTTGGGCATGCTATAAGAATAGGTTTGGTTTGAATCAGATGACGGAGAATAAGTAGTTTGAAAAACTGACCAAAAGATCGGCGATTGCCTGATCATTGTTTGCTGTCGTATTTTCAAATGAAAGCGAGGAAGGATGTGTAATAGGCTTACGTTTAGTGTTGACAAAATTATAAAACTGTTTTGGGTCCTGCGCAAACTGAACCCTACAACGAGTCAAATAGTTTTTGTAACACTGCGCGTTAAGCACGGTAAACTTTGACCGAGCCGCTAAATAGCGAGAATGAACAGCTTGAGAACCGTTGCGTTTAAATTTAGAATAGAGATTGGACTTGACATTTTGAGGCGAGTCAACTCTTTACTAAACCAGGGAGGCTTATTGGAGATTGACGGATAGTATAACGGAACACATTCGGTAAAAAGGATTTCATGGCATTGTAAAAATATCCATGGCACCTACCATGTCAGTGCACATGTAGAGATCGGACCAATCAAATTCAGATATAATATTATTCAGCCGTCGAAAATTCGCCTTGCGAAAGCAGTGGATCTTCGGGTAGCGTCAAGGGCGGGACCCTAACCAAACTGACTCTTGCCGGATCAGAGACAAAGCAGAGGTCTAACAAGCGGTCTAAGGAATTTCGTACATGGTTGACTTGAGACAACGACATGTCAAACAAGCCATCAATAAAATCGTGACGTGCAGTAGTTAAAAGTATGTTAGAGGATTCAGTTGTGGATCAAATAGCCCCAGGAATGTTAAAATCCCCTAGAACTACTAAGTGGTCCCAATCCGAAAGTCTATTGGAGACCGCCTGAATAGCGGAAAGGTGGTTCCAATAAGTAGAAAGTTCCGACAAGGGAGGAATGTAGGAACATGTAGTAAAAGTAAAACAACCATTAAATGATAGTTTCACACAGAGGAATTCAACATCGCTGCATTCCTCGAAAGTTAATAGTTCAGACGTGAGGTTGGAGTCAACCGCAATGAGGACACCGCCCCTCGCCTGGAAGGCCGATCTAGCCTGTACGTTGTGTACACAGCTGGAAAAACTTCGGAGCTTAGAATCTGCGGCTTTAACCAGGTTTCTGTGAGCACAATCACCTGGGATGCAAATGAAAGGCTATCAGAATACAATTTGGGAAGCTTACTACGTAAGCCTCTTGCATTCTGATAGGAAAGAAGAAGAGAATTGGTTAGTTTTTGAAGCGGACGACGTAGATGGCATTTCGGTTTTGTCCGGCCTGGGTAAACTAACCCCGACTGGCCGTTTTTTCTTTTCTTAGCTTCGTACTCCTTAACAACAACATACTTAGGCAGCAGAGCATATTGTGTTAAAAGTTCGTCAGGGACATTTATTTTGAAAGATGAAATATCCCTAGCATAAGAAAATTTGAATTTTTACACCTTAATCTTGGATTCATCGGCTTTAGTGCGACCTAGGATATAGGTACTTACATCCTCAGCTGTTTGATCAGGGGAAAGCCGCGAAACAAATATCTGTTTCGTAGGTGGAATAGCTATTAGGGCTTTCGGTACTACATTTGTAGTACCAATATCGGCCGGTATTCCAGGCTTGATACCCTGGGGAGTTTTCTGGGTGGTGTTTTGTGAGGTCATTGATTGTGACCCCTCAGCGGACACGACGGATATAATTGGAGGCGCTGCCCCTCCCGCGGCACATTCGGAGACCGAATCTTTTCTCGCCCCCGATCTTAATATCATTGGAGTTAGATATATTGGAGTCGGGGGCTGTGCCGAGGGAGTCAGCTGTTGAGAACTCGTAGCGAGTTGTTGAGACCCGCCCAAAAGCGGTGTGCCAACCGTGGTTTTTTTGCGCTTAGGGGACTCATTCAATAGCTTAAGGCCATTAAACTGGGAGTCCAGCGCCAGGAGCACCTCATTAGTTTTACGAAAACTAAAAGATAACGATTGCTGCAGAAAACTAAAATTTGCAAATTAATATAGTTATTAATACACAAAAACAGCTGCATGCACACGCGAAGTGAAACGGTGAATTATTATTGACACAGGATAGAAGTTTTAAATAAACCCCGGTGGTTTATAGCAATGATTTTACACAAATACGAGGCGCAAAACAAAAACACGACCGTTCACTTTGAAAGAGAAAACGATAATCGATGAATTCGATGAATTAAAGTGGCTGCAGGTAAGTAATATAAAGTCCAGTCTATATTTATTTTATATGTCCTAAGCAAGGTTCTCAAAATAATTGTGCAGTTAAATGGAATAAAGTGATCGGAATTAAGACAGTATTTAAAAAAACATGGCTAAAAAATAATCTATGCGAAAATTCTAAGATGTTCAAGAGAAGGATATAGAACTACAAATTATTTAATCGAAGGGCTAATCAGAAAAAAAAGTTATGGACATATAAAATTTCCATGGAATATAAAATTTCCCTGGAACTGTCGCGCCAAAATGCGTCCAAAGCTTCAAGATTGTTTTTCACACAGCCAAAGGTTATTATATTATTATTATATTTGACATTTTAACGGTCCGATCGGTATGATTTTTTTTGTAAGTGTTCATAAAACCGAATACACTTGGCCCTCGCTTAACACGTGGGTTACGTTCCTAGAAATCCTCATGTCAAGCGAAATCGTGTTAATCGAAACATGGATTCAGTAAAAAATAAGGGGTTATGTTCTCAAACTTCAAAATTGGCAGCAAAAAAGATTTTGTTTTGTTCAAATTTTGTACGTTTTTATTAAAGTTTTATACATTAGTTCAAAATTAACCAAAAGGTGTTATGTATGTATATGCCTTTAATAAATGCATAACATTCATATTTTCAAAATTAAAAGTTTGTATTAAATTAAAAAAGTTGCGTCATATAATTAATTAACATGTTAAACTTTATAGAAACTTTAAAATGTTAAAAAGTAAGGAGATCATATGTTTCTATCCATATCAAATTTGAAATTTAAATAAGTTAAAACTAATATTTTAAATTTCGCATCTAAATTCAGAATCCACTGCTAAGAACGCAAAAGGCCTAGGCCCATATTCCAAGCTCGATGTTTTAACCTTTAGCCGAGACACACAAGTTTTTTAAATACCAGGGTTCCAACATAGCAAAATATCGGTAAAATTAAGTTTGTAAAATGCGTTGTAACTAAAGAACCAGAGGTCCCCATTAGACGTTTTGTTTAATATTGAAGTAAAAAGGCCAGAGCTTTTTTAAGCCTAATATCAGCCCTGGGCTACGTAAGGTCTGGGAGTTATTAAGCCTAGAAAAGTGCCAATTCAAGCAGTGTTTGATACTTTGACCGCGATTTCCTCAAAATTTGTACGTGATGGAAAGTTTTCAGTTTCGGACTAGCAATGTACAGGTAAAGATTTTCTGAGTCAATAGCGTTTATTCGCCGGGTCGAAAAAGTTCGATTTTGTCGATCAGTGTAATTGTATGTGGTTGATCTGGCTCTAATCAAGCACAATATCTTGCAATACAATTGTTTGTACAAACAAAAAAATTTGATTCATTGACCAGCATGTTCGAGTATAAAGAATTAAATTAATTATTTAGTTTAAATATAATCTATGTAAAATTTATTTAAATAAGAATTATTTTGTATTATGTTTTTGTAAGCACTATCAATATAGTTGTATATATTTTGTAGATGATTTCGAAGACTCCGGGTCAAACTATTCGGACAACAAATCTGAAAGTGGATCCGATGATGAGTTTCTTTAAAGTTTTAAAACAACGAAAAAAAGAGTATGTATTGCAATGTTATTAATATTTGAACTAAAACCTTCTAAGATTACAATCGCTTAAATTATTAAATATTATTTATAGCTTCTGAATAAAATTAGTTACATTTTCTAATAAACCCTTTTTTTACGATCTTCTTTTGGAAAAATTCAACGAAAGCGCTGGACTGCTGAAGAAATTAACGCCTTGACCATCGAGTTTGGCGAACCAGCTCAAATTTCAAAATTACCTTCGCTAAAGAAATGCATCGAGGTAATCAACAGGAATCTCCATCCTTCTCCTAAAAAGAAATATTATTAAATAGAAACATTAAGTTCTGTTATTAAGAATGTTATTCATGAATGTTATTTTTTTTTTATGATTTAAAAACTTAAAAATGAAATGTTACAGTGTATTTTTTTCATTTTCGCTCAAAAATAAAAATAAAAAAATTTCAATAACGAGAAAGAAAGCTAACTTCGGCAAACCGAAGTTTGTATACCCTTGCAGTCTGAAATTGGATCATTGAAAATCGATCCATTTTGGTAATGTTAAAAAAAAAGTCAAATCATGTAAATTTTGTAAATTTTACATTTTACATGTAGAATTTTACATTTTCATATAAATCGACCGATCTCTTCTATGGCAGCTATATGATATAGTTGTCCGATCTTAATGAAATTAAAACCGTAATTCTAGAACTATAAAAAACGACTATATCTCGAAGTTTATAGAAATTCGTTGAAAAACAGAGAAGTTAAAATTTGTTTTACATTTATTCCGCCATCATTCCTACGGCAGCTATAGGATATAGTGGTCTGATTTCAGCCGTTCCGACATATATACTGCGTGCTAAAGAAATAAGACTATGCTGAAAATTTCAGCCCGATAGCTCAAAAACTGAGAGACTAGTTCGCGTAGAAACCGACAGACAGACGGACAGACAGACAGACGGACATCGCTAGATCGACTCGGCTGGTGATGCTGATCAAGAATATATATACTTTATGGGGTCGGAGATGCCTCCTTCACTGCGTTGCAAATATCATGGCACAATTATAATACCCTCTGCAAGGGTATAACTACACGGCGTTACATGTTTAAACCCTTTATTTGAAAGCCTCGGTGGATGTCATACACTCGAGTCCGCTTCGAATCACCATTTTTAAATGTATTTGCAAAAAAATTTCTCAATGCAAGGATTCTGACAAAAACGACCTCAAAGTTGGAAAATTTATTTATTTTCTTAAAGTTTATATGAATATCATTTTGAGGTCTCGATGGAGTGGGAATTTTTAATTGTTGTCCCGAAAATCGGCTTTTTATAAAAAAAGTTCAACTGATTTATATAACGTAAGGTCTATATGAATATAATTTTGGGGACTCGATGGAGTGTCCTCATAGTGTACGTTGTGATAAGCAATATGTTCAACCATATGGCAACCTTGTACTTTTGTCCCAGAAATAAGCATTCTATACCTATATAAAAAGTGCCCCATTTATATATTTAATATAAAATTTATTTTGAGGACAAAGTCCCCAAAATTCAATATATATTTCGTGGTCCTGAAATAAACGCTACATACACAAATGTTAATAAATGACGTGGGAAAGCTTGAAGAGCTCCAACATTTATTGTGGATCCTTTTGGGTCCTCTTTAATTCAGTTTTATAACGGAAACCCCAAAATTTTGGTGTCCCCAAAGTGGTCGCTGAAGTGGTCGCAACCTCGGCGGCGACTCAGCTCTCCAAGTTTAATTTAATTTAATTAATTTTTTATATTTTTTTTTAACCCTCCGTTGTATACCTTTTCTAAAACCTTCGGTTGTACACCCGGGTCTGGCCAGACCAACGGAAGGTGTAACTTTTTAACCCTCCGTTGTACACCCGGGTCTGGCCAGACCTTTTTGTCTTTGAACGTAAATTTAACACATTTTTATTATAAGTAGCGACTTGGCCGTCCAGGTAGCTTCCTAAAATTTTATTTATGCATATGAGGATTTAAAAGGATCTAGAACAGGACGAAAAAAGGATTTAAAAAAATGAAGACGATTTAACCCTCCCGGGTCTGGCCAGACCAGGTGTACAACGAAGGTGTAACTTTTAAATCCTTTTTCGTCCTGTTCTAGGATCCTTTTAAATCTCATATGCATAAATCGATAGAGAATTAAATTTTAGGAAGCTACCTGACGGAGTGTACCTATAATAAAATGTGTTAAATTACGTCAAAGACAAAAATCTCCAGACCGGGTGTACAACGGAGGGTTAATCTAAGTTTTTGTCTACCTACGTTTTTCTTTGCTTAGTTATATTTTTTTATTTTTAGATAAAGTGCACATAAATATAACATAATATGACTCAAATTCTACAGCCCAAGATTCGACCGGGAGATCTCTCGTCGTTGGACTTTAAAGAGAGTAAGCCTTACGGGACGTAAAATTCCCACATTTTTCTAATATATATTTATGTGCAGCAAGTACCTCCACTAGGAGAAATATTTTATTTTATTTTTAAATCAAACGTAATACACACGCATTCTTACCTTTTATTCAGATTTAATTCCTATAATGATAGTTATGTTTTTCGTTCCTATTGAATATTAAATATAAGTAAAAATATACAAATATACAATACAAATATATTTCCTATAATGATAGTTTTTCTTTCCTTTTAAATACTAAATTTTTATAATTCTCTATGATTTTTGAATAACATGCATGTTTGCATGTGCATTAAATGTATTTATATATTTGCTGCTTATAGGGAGTCAATATGTATTGCTCAAACTAGGGTTTGGTTCTAGTATATTTAGATCAGGTGGCTAAACAGGACCCCATCGCCGTTCAAATTTTTTGTATTCAGGCGCATTCAGCTGCAGCTAAGCCTTTTCTCATTTCACCTTCACAGAAAACTATTGTGGTTTTGATTTAACTTATTAAAAGTATATATTCAGTTTATATATTTTGTTGGTTTGGCTGCTGATGGACAGTTTTGGTTGACAGTTTTTATTTTTATTTGTAGAAATTTATAATTGCCAGGACTGGAAAGGAATCATCTTTGAATGTTAGCTATAGACAATAGACAATCAGCACTATTGTTGTCGTTAGTTGATTTCGGATTTGGCGACAAAGCTCAGCTCAGGAGAAATCCAGTGATGACCTGGAGGATCCTGTATACCTTGTCGACGTCCTCTTTGTGATCCACTACTTCAATGGAGTTGATTACATTGGCGGGGGAATCAGAAATCTTCGATGAGGTAGATCCCATCCATGGTTTCCGAAATTAAAAGGTGCGTCCAATTACTTTGGATTAACCGATATAATTTAAAGTCGCGGTGGTCGATAGTACGAATCTCCCGATGGCTTTTTGGTACTAATCAACCAGGGTCTTTTATACCCAAGGGTGTTCCAAATTCCTACTATTCCACCGGAATGGAACGCTAAATTGTTCCCGGCTAAGTACATTTCCCCTTCCTTGTACCCAAAAAAAATGAAAGTGTTCCCGTCCGAGTATATTCCCACCCAACTCACCGGTGCTGGGTTACCGTGGGACCGCAGTTTGAGTTGGTGTGCTTATGTATATCACTGCCTGGAACCATGTACTAGCGCAATTTTTGTCAACGCTTCTTTTCGAGGACCGTTTGATTGCAGTAGTTTTGCGAGAACCGTCAGATCCGGCGATTTCGCTCGAGGGCCGTGCATTTGTAGCACCTGGCGTGTTATCTCTACCCCCCTATCCTCTTCCACGTGTACCTGTTGTCCCCGTCGGGCAGAACCAACGTACGTAACAAGCTCGGGTTCGACGATGCTAGGCAGCATGGAATGATCCCGTCAGGAAATTCACATCGGCGGTTATGCCTTTTATGTGCCCAACGTGGGCTTCGACCCATTCCCTGAGGTTGAGAGTCTCCTGCTCTATCGACTGAGCTAGACGGGGTGAAATAAACAGTCAGAAAAACAAAAAAAAATATATATATATAAAAAAATAGAGAAAAAAAAAATACGATACAATTGAGATTTGCGACCGTCAGACAAGTATACGGACCGACTACAAAAAAAAAACAACAACAAAAAAAAGTAACTGAGAAAAAAAACTAGCTGAAATAAAAATTCTTACCCCCCTCCCAAGAGAAACAAAAGAAGTGCAAAATTTTGGTATTTTTAGTATTTTGTTTAGTTATTTGTTTATTTTTCATATTTTTCAGCAGGAGCCCCTCCTTGGGCGTACCTAGAGCTGTAAAAACATCGATAGTGGCGCAACTCGATGTTTTCGATAGTAATAGTCTAAACCATCGATACTATCGATACTATCAACCAAATACACTTTGTTAAAAAAAAAGTTTTCTTCAAAAAAATCAAACAATAAGTTTATATCGTATTTATATATGAATAATATTTTTAATATATTGAAATTTAATAGAAATTGCTTGTGCCCATCACAAATTAAATTAATATTTAGACTTGTCAAAAAAATAGCTTTATAATTAAATTAACATTTTTGAGATCCATTCTTTCGTTGGGTACATATTAATAAAGATACACAAAAAAAATAATAGGGTGAGATCATTCTTTTCTCTAAGGAACCGAAACTATATTAAAAGAAAAACAAGAAAGAAAGCTAACTTTGGTAAAGCGAAGTTTGTATACCCTACAAATTTTGATATTTTTTCAGCATTACCAAAATGTATAGATTTCAATGATCAAATTGCAGACTGCAAGGGTATACAAGCTTCGGTTTACCGAAGTTAACTTTCTTTCTTGTTCTTAATATTTTGTTACTTCAGATAGTTTTTAGTTTGGTTAATGCGATTTAATGACACTCTAAATATTATTATATTCATTTTTCACTAAACGTCTACGTCAAACAAACCCTTACTCTACATTTTTAATAAATTTATAATATAAGCAGAATCTTAGACATGTCTTAGTAAAAACCTATTTAAAGGGGGGCATCGGTACGAATGGGGAAACTGGGTCAAGAAACTGGGTCGATCGGATTTTAATTAGGCTTACGAGAAGCTTGCGGGTGTACAGAAAGACAGACTGACGAACGGTATCTTTCCTCTTCTTTTCTAAATATCATGATCAGCATAATTTTATTTCACAATGGGATGCAATAGTTACATCTCAAGCTTTTTTTAAACAAAAATGAAAGTTCTCTTAATTGGGAAAGATTTGAGAATTAAGAAGTCGGTCTATTGGGTTGGGTTTAAGCCGCGATCGGTCAAGCATTAAAGCTAAAACTAAGTGTTTTGTAATAAATACTGAGTAAAGTTTGAAATGGAGTGAGAGGGAGAGAGAGTGTGCGAGAGCGCTGGGCTCCGTGAAGTGGGACATTTCGTGGCTGCTAGCGCTTTACACTGGTTCTCGAAAATAAGCCCCTCATGTGCAGGTAGCTCGGGAAAGCGTTGGATACGCTTAGCGTTCGTGGAGGTATAGAGAGTGTGACGATTCTGTCCACACGATTTGCATCTGTCATCACTGCGGCAAGATCCTTCGGAATGGTGGTGGGCCGAGCAATTGACGCAGTACTTCTTTTCGATAACTGTCTCGAGCCGTTTCTCAGCGCTTAGCTGTAGACGGTGGTATTTCCGAAGATTATGGTTCCCTTGACAGTACCTCGGGCACGTCTGCTTTTCATGGCGACGTACAGAACCCAATAATTGAATGAATCCGGAGTTTTAGAACCTTGCGTGCAGAACGCGGAAATCCGTTGGATGGAGGCGGTTACTGGCCTTGAATCAATAGGAGGAGTCGTAACACCGGAGGAAGAGTTGCTTGGATGCAACAACGTGTAATGCAGACCTCGGCAAGTGGGCGCTTGTGCAATCCGGGAGTGGATGGTCTCTTGCAAAGCATGGATGGTTCTCTCTTGAACACAAATCGCAGATTGTCGTTTTCGGAACTACTTTTGTACTGAAGAATTTCAGCATTCGTGGGGACATTTCGGAGATTGTCGGTTTTGGAACCACTTGTGTGCAGAAGGATTTCAGTACTCGTGGGGACACTTTGGAGGTTGTCGGTTGGAACTGACGGAGACATAACTTGGAAGGATGAATCGAATCAATGGCTATTAGAGTTCTATGATGCTCAGTCAGGAATGAATCGAGCTTTTGCCACTTGGGAATCTCGGCTTTATTTGTCAAGGATTCTTCCCACAACGAGAGCGTAAGCTTTTGTAGCTTCGTAGAGCACACACAAACCAAAAGATAGTCCCAGTTTTCGGTATTCATGCCGGACAGTTCTAGGGACGTAAGACAACTCTAAATGGTATCTTGCAGCTCCTTCAAGGCTGTTGAATACTGAATAATCTTTTTGATGAGTTGTTCACCAACGACCGTTTTTTTTTCGAAATGCTCAGTTAAGTTGTTCCAGGCTGAGCTGAAACCATCATTGGTGAGTGGCGAATTGAAAACTATAAAATTAGATTCACCACTAGACTTGGCAATTAAATGGAATAACTTTTCGACAGCGGTAAGTTTAGATTGTCTATAATGACCGCAGTGATAAGGTCATGGAACGTGGGCCAGCGAAGATAGTCGCCCGAGAAAACTTTTGTTTCGCTCGGAGGTAAATAAAAACCTGCTGAAGAATAGTTTGAAGAATTGCAGGAGTTGGATTGTGCTGAATGAGGCGCTTGCTAGGAAACGCAGAACGGTCACTCTGGTGCCGTTGGAGAGACTCGGCGCTGTAGAACATTTTTCCTCTTGCAGTTTACAGAAAACCGAATTTGTCTGGAGTGAATTTCGTATTTTTGCGTAACGACTCCTGTTTGGGAGGCGGTATAGCTCGTCGATGGTCAGGGTTTGTGACAGATATTAATTTGATTCGGCCTCTAAAGTCATTTACCTCCCTATTCCCCAAGTATGACATGGAAGGTACGCTAGGTAAATGATAGGTACATACTTATATATAACTTAACTAAATTAATAATGCGTAAGACTGCGTGAATAATAAGTAAAGATCGTGGCTCCGTCGTGGGCCTTAGTTGGTTGTAATTAGAACCGTTGAAACTTATCTTCGTCACGCTCAGAGGTTGGTGGGTGAGTCGGTCTCTTTGATCGCGCCGTCGTGAGTATGGCGGATCGTCGCGTCGCCTCGGTCACGGGATATCGGCTTCGTTATCGGAAGCCGGAAACGTGACTTCTGGAGGAAACTTACTGAGATTGGTCTAAATACGAAAGCCGATTGCCGTGAGCCGATTACGGAAATCGAACTACTTCCTTAACGACTAGCTACCAGAACACTCACTTGATTGCTAGTTGCTAACTTGGTGTGATTACGAAAACCACGACCGGTCCTGTTCCTCGTCGGAACATAAGTATATCTGACTGAGCTGGGGCGCTGCGTATATAGACGCCAGCTGAGTGTGCCCGCATCGTGCTTCTGGGATTTGGGATCTCGATTACTTGCTATCGATTAGTGTGTCCGAATGCTGCTACCTCAGTGTGCGCGTATTCGGATTGGGCGCTTGTATGAATTTGGTCGCGTGTTTGACTTTGGGCGTGTGTTTGAATTTCTAGCAATAAAACTTTGTTTGGTTGGCATGTTTCATGGTTTCTTGTGTATTATTGTTCTGGTTGTGGTTTGGTGTTAATTAGATATGTTTATGACGATCGGATTGTCACACTCCCTCTCTTTTTGGAAACGGGCAGTCTTGGTTATGGTGGTGTGGCCGTTTCGTCATATCCTGATTTGTGTTGTAATGTTGCCCGTTCTGATGGATCTCGTGGTTCTGTCTATTTTGTGCCACTTTGACTTGAGCTCCGAGATTGTTTTTATCCACTATTTAATCGTGGTCGGTGTCGTCTTTCGATGGTTGTGGGTCCCATTCCTCTTCCGAGCTGCTCTTCGATAAGTTTATCGGCGCTAACTCCGATAGGCGTCTTGGGCTTTGCCATGAGGTCTGTGGTTCTTGTGTGTCTACCAGCAGGTCTCGTTTTGTTGGCTTTGTCTCGATTGTCCGAGGGGATCGTGTGTGGTGTTCGTTTCCTTGGTGCGTCGTGATGTTTTTGCTTTGGTTCGTCTGTGGGGTCTTTCCTTTTTGTTGGCTCGTGCGGGTCTTAATTGGTTATGGGTGTTTGTCCGTTGCTTGGGGCTGTTTGAATTCCGAGCCGTGATTCCGTGTTCGTTCCTTGGTTCTTTTCCGGGGTCGGATATTCGTGGTTCCTTTGGTCGGAAGGCTCGTTGGGTGTCTGAGGTGTTTTTCCGCTGCGTGGGTATTTTCGGGGTCCTTGTCATTAATTCTTTGTCGTTCCTTTAGTCCTTGCCGGGGTCGGGTTTTTCTCGCGATTTGCCGTGCTACGGGTGCTGCTCGAGTCGGTCTGCGTATTCCAGCTGGGCCTGCCACTTCCACAGCCGAGACGGTCCTCTTACGTTGGTTCTGCAATGTGGTTAGGCTGGTGCGGTACTTGCTTACCGATTCCTTCCATTTTCGATCCATTCTGGAATTTAAAATGTGTTTACGGTGGGCTAGTTGGGGTACGGTTTTTCGTTGTTTATGTATGTTAGTTTGGTCAGCCGTTTTAATTTTTCGTCACTGGTTTTAGTTCGTTAATGTCCTTGGAGGACATTGGGCTGAGGAACTGGCCGCCCGGATAGGAGACACGATTTGTGCAGCTGAGCTCGCCGGATTTTGGGTGCGTTCCTTAGACGCCACTATCCTCTCCAAACGTAATCAGAAAAATTATTTACGTGCCTGAAAAATAGAAGAAATCTTTTGTTTGTCTGTCTTTCTGTCCACATTGCCCAACAAGCGGATTTATGCTTGATCGTAAGAACAATCGGGCTATGTTTAGGCCGTTTTCCCTCCCCATTCGCAAACTTCGTGCGCCGTTGGATCGTCGCGGGCCGTGCAGTACAATCCCCGGTTGCTCATGTAGTCCGTCTAAAGTTATGTCATTTTCTTGACCCAATCTTCCATTCGTACCAATACCCCCCTTAAGTGGGTTTCTACCAATGCATTTTTGTTGGTTTAAGTTCACATCACAAGTTTATTACAAAGGTTGGTCTATTGTGTATTGGACATTAAAGTGTGTTGAATGGTATGGATGTTATAGCCAGTGCTATGCTGAATTGATTTAAATTGTGTAAGTAATTTTAAAGTGGGTTAAAATTGACATGAATACATTTAGATCTATAGTGTCATTAACGCGAATAAGATACATGTTTATAACCTAGTGTAGTAAAAATGGATACTAAGTGACGTGTGTAAAAACTAATTAAATTTGATCTTTGAGATAAATGGAAAAAAGGTGGTTTAAACTACAACTAAAAAAACTATTGAAATATAAAAATTATATCATAAATGCAAAAATCTTTATTAGGTTAAAATATTTCTCCCAGTGGAGGTGTAGGTTTACACATAAATATATATATATATATATTTATACTTATTAGTGAGGAATCTAGGTACCGTAGAGCTTACCCTCTTAAAAGGTCCAACGACGACAAATCTCCCGTTCAAATCCAGGGCTGTAGGATGTGGGTTAACATATATTTATATTTATGTGCGTTGGTGAATGTGGGTTTTAAATTGTGAGGTATTAAACACAAATAAAAAAAGCTTAGAGAATAAGAAATATGTTGTGTCATTATGTCATGTGGTCAATCTCATGGAATGAATGTAAAATTTTGAAGTCTAGTGTAAGTTAGTTTAGGGCGAAGGCGGGAGCACAATAAAGCTCTGTCTCGCTCTTTGCGATTTCGCCCCGCCTTCGCCAACCTTCGTTAAGCTAGGCTCTAAGCATATAGTTGTGAAAAGAATATATTGTCGTAAAATTGAAGTCGAAGCGCAAACACGTATTTTTCGTTCTGCCAAATTAAAACGTAATCTTGCCACCAAAGTTTTCGGTTTTCCGTTCTAATAAACTAATCAGAAAATTCAAAATATAAAAACTAAGAAGCTCGGGGAGCGGAGTGGCCGCTGGCCATTCGATGTTTTGGTTGTGGCTCTATTTCCTTAATAAATTTTCTTTTATTTTTAATTGGTAATGTTTATAAGTTCCATTATTGGTGTAGGTTCCGGGACATCCTTCAGGCTGCTTCTTATGGTCGCAGGACCACTTGTTGGCGAGGGACCAGTTCATGGCTCCGGTCGCGATGTCTCTAAATCACCTTCCTGTAGGTGCGGAGTCCTTTCAGAAAAGGATGGCGATCAGCAATCCTGCGATGAGTTGAAGTACCCGGTAGACCTGTACGATTTCGTCCTTGTGGTCGACAACTTCTATTGTGTTGGTTACGTTGGCCGCGCTGTCGTCAACTTTAGAAGTTTTCGAGCTCATTGTCCTTGTAGTCACTAGTCCACGGCACTTGTTGTTGATAGTTAGTGTGTTACCGCCGAACTCCGAACTTGACGTTTCAAAACTGTTGGAGGATTTTACAAATCAGAGACGAGGTACGGTTACAAAAATCTCCACGAGGGCTTTCCGGTTTTGTCTTGCCCTGGTACTGGTAAGGGTCTTTTATACCAAAGACTGGTCCTCCAGGCGGGAATCACCGGAATGGAACACAAAAGTGTTTCCAGCTAGTGTCATCAGTTTCCCTCTTTTCACCTTGGCTGGAGTTCGATTTGGGTTGTCTTTGTTCTAGCGTTTGACAGTTCAGCAGAATCTGCGGTGTTGGGTTGCCGGTGATTGCATGGCCCAATTTGGCGAGTTTAGTCAGTGTCATCTGGTAGAGCCACATTTTTGTGCAATCTTGCTCGTGTTGACTTTCTAGCGCCCTAGCGCATTGGCTATTCTTGACTTCCTTCCGTGTTACACGGATGAGTCACGTAGGCCCTAACCGGCGTACGTAACAAATGGTCCTTCGTATTTTGGTGCTAGTTTGGCGGCAAATCCTACTGCTGCTTTCGATAGCGGGTGTTGTCGTTCCCATACGAGGTCTCCTATCTTGGGTCTCCACACCCTCTTGCGCAAGTTGAATGCTCGGGCTTGATCCTCTGCCGCTTTTCCCATGTTCCGCTGTGGTTTCCGTTTTTATAATTCGCTTCCAGCGTTCCTCCGTTGTTTCGTTTACTTTACCTGATTCTGGTGTAGTTTCGTTGAACATAGTAGTTGGCAGGCTGGGCTGTATCCGGTCGACTCTGATCTACTGCTGTTGATAGCTTGTAATATTTCCCTCAGTCAGGCGTCCCACCGTGTGTGCTCTGTTCCTGTGAGCTGGGCTATCATAGTCTTGATTGTTCTGTTTGCCCTTTCCGACGGATTCTCCTGTGGGGTTTATGGGGTTGTTAGCTGGTGAGCCATTCAACATTTTTGTAGTTGATTTTTGAACTTGTCGTTCATAAACTGGACTTCATTGTCTGAGATAAGTTTTCTCGGTGCGCCGTATCGAGTAAGGATACGCCCGTTGAGGACTTTTATAAAGTTTTCTGTTGTTGCTTTTCTGATATCTGATAGTTCTACTCATTTTGAAAACTTATCCACGATCACTAAAAGCATGTTGTTTTCGTGACTTGACCGCGGTAGGGGTCCCACAAAATCAATGCATATTGTTTCCTAGAATACTCGTGCAATTTGTGTCAGCATTTTCCCTGCTGCCTATTGCTGACCTGTTTCGCATTGTCGTACGTATCGCTAGATGTCTCTGTGCCTGTCCTTGCAAGTAGTACGTAGCCATTACCCGGTGTTTCGTTTTCTTGATTCCCAAGTGTCCGGCGGTGGCCTCCCTATAGTTTTCTTTTAGTACACTTTCCCGGTGTTGTCTTGCTATGCATAATTTTGTGGTAGATGTCGATACAGTTTCCCATCTATGACCGTGTAATCTGGCCACGTTCTTGGGTCCTGTTCTATTGCCAGCAGTTTTCCCTTTATCCACTCGTCTTCTTCGATCTCTGCCCCGTGGATTTCTTCCCTTAGCATTCTTGATAGTCCATCTGCTTTTACGTTGAGTTTTTCCTTTCGGTAGCGAATCTCGAACGATTATGGCTGCATTGCCAATGTCCATCTGGCTATACGTCCTGACGGGCTCTCTATCGAGTAAATCCATTTGAGTGCTTGATGGTCGAAGTGCTATCCTTCTAGGTACATCCTCATCTTCTGGATTCGCAGTGCATTGCCAGGCAATCATTTTCTGTAACTGAGTATTTCTGTTCAGTTTTTGTCAGTTTCCGACTTGCGTATGCTAAGACTTGTTCCCCTTTTTCGCCTTCCTGTGCCAAAACTGCTCCTAGTCCGCAATCACTGGCGTCTGTTTGGAGTACGAAGGGTTTTTTGAAGTCTGGGCATGCTAGCACTGGTGCCTCTGTCAGTGCCTTTTTAAGAGCGATCGCTGCCTGTTTCTTGTGTTTGTCCCATCGGAATTTTTGACAAGGTCGTATAGTGGTTGTGCCACTTCTATACCACGATGCTACTCATTTTGTCATTTTTCCGCGTTGATCCGTAGATTTGCTTTGCGTAGTCTTTACTTACTTACATTACTTCTTGCAGTTTTTCTCATGATGACGAATTGGTCGTCTAGGTATGCAAAGGCGAAAGGTTCCATTTCTGGACCAATTACTGAGTCCAGATCCGTCTGGAATGTGGTCGGTGCTGTGTGCAGTCCGAATGGCATAACTTTCCATTAAAAAGCTGTGTATTGCTTACTTCCATCGGTATTTTAGCTAAGTCCATGGAGGGCGGTGGCTAAGCCCACGAAGAGCGGAACTTAGGCCCATAAAGGGTGGCATAAAGGCCCACGAAGGCCCTAGTCGTAATATGTTTATTAATTATAAGGCATCGTTAGTTAACTTTCGTAGCCGCCACAGCACTATTCAAGGAAATTTGTAAAAGCCCCGGGTTTTACCAGTGTAGGCAGAGCAGAGCAGAGAAGGAGAGGGAGGGCAGTGACCGTGACCGACGGTCGAAAAAACCGCAGCAGCAGAGGGAGCAGCCGGCCACTGAAGAAATAAGGGCACAGTCAGAGAGCGGCCGCTGCCAACAGCGACAAACACGAAACGATCGGAAAAGACGGCCGTTGCCAGCACCAGCAGAGTAGAGGGACTGCCGAGAGTCGGCCGCTGCCAGCGCCGGCAGAGGTGAGCGACGGAGCACAGTGTTCGCCACAGCGGGGAGGAGCAACGGCACTGCAAACCGACGGGAGCGGAGCACAAGGGCAGCGGCAAGCCCTGCAGGCGAGAGCGGGACACGGCTAACATCTGCACTTCGACATTGGTGCGAATATCATCCAGATTGGGCGAGCGCCAGCGGAGGAGAGGCAGCGCTGCCGGATTTTCTCGCCGACAAAAAGGCTGCGAGGGATTTGAAAAAGTAGGACAGTGGAAGTGAGAACCTGAGCTTGAAAAAGAACGGATGCGTCCCGCGTTTCTGGGTTTTACTTTTACTTTCTCGAAGTGCCTCGACATGGTCAGAGCTTTTCCTCGCCGAAATAAAAAAAAACCGTCGGAAAGTGTTTGACCACCGGACAGCGAGTCCACGCCCCAACCGCAGCACCAGCAACAACAAACAGGATCATCAGGCATTAGCGAAGGCACGGATAAAGCCGACGCGCAACACGCTCAAGGTGAGCGAACCCAGGGCCGGATTCGGGACGGCGAGGGTATTTATGCGTGGCCATAGGCAAGGCAATAAAACACAGAACAACGCTGACAAACATGAAATAAATAAGCAATCACTTAAGCCTTGTACTAACATCAACGAAAAAAATCCATAAACGGAAAACTTCATATAAAATACCTGTTCATTTAATATTGCTTGCATTGGTGGATTCCGTGGGTAATATTTTTCATTTTTCATGCTTCATATAGATCCTGTGTTTGCATAGCCATGGCTTGTTCCCTTGATTTGGTTCATCATTTCCAGCTCTCTTTTAAGTGTTTCCTGCTAGGTATCCGATGCCGTGATTCCTGCGCTTTCTGTTTCTTCTTCTGTTTCCTCTATTGACTGCTGCGTTGTCTTTGCATTGTATCGTGGCGTTGCATTGATGTATTAGGTCTTCGTTCACTTCGTCGAGAATTAGAAGGGTGACTGTCTTTGTTTGGTTTCCGAGCTGTATTGGTATTTCCAGAGCTTCTGTGACGTTTCTGTTAGTGCCGTCCGCCAGTCTAATTGCCTCAATCACTTGCTTCTTTCTCCCGTGCCTTGCTATTTTTCTATCTAGGTCCTTGCTGATGAAGCTTTTTGTAGCTCCGGTATCGATGGCACCGCGTACTCCTAAACTGCCCATCTAAACTTGTGCAAGGACTCGTCGCCCGTTGAACCTTAATCCTGTCGCGGGTTGCCCGGTATGGCCTCTGAAGTTTCCCGTTGCGTTATTTTGCCGGCAGCATTGAATCGTGCAGATCCCGTCCTGCCCACATACCCAGCAGAACATTCTTGGTGGGTTATTACATGCCAGTGCTCGGTGTCCCATTACTTTGCACCTTGAACATCTGCCCGTCATGTGAAAGTTTCCTGTGGTGGCTCAGTTTAGGGTTTGTACCAGCTCTTGTGGTCTTCGATACCTTTCTCGTAGTGCTCCGTAGTTCCCCTGTGTTTGTCTTGGATTCCTTTGTATTGCTTGTTGTTGCGTTTCTGCTGCTTGTAGATCTTCGAATTCTTCGGCCAATCGAAGATATTCTGTGAAGGTCCGGCATTCTCAACGTTTGGCACACCGCTTGAATTCTACGCGACTGTTCCGGTAGATTCCCTCCAGCTTGTTTTCTTCGGTAAGTCGTGTGAATCTCATGATTTTCCTTAGTTCCCTTGCGTAATAATTCGCTGGCTTATCCTAACCCTGCCCGCTGGTCTGTAATACACCAGAAATTCTTTTTTGAAGCTCTTCCATGATGGCAAATGGGTTGGGTGTGCGTTCCACCAGTCCAACGCACAGCGTTTGAGCAGAATAACCTTGGCTCCCGCTGCTTGGTCTAGGTCTATCCCGTATGCGTCGGCCAGCTCCTCTGTTCGACTGATTAACTCTTTTGGGTCGCCAGTGCCGTCATATTCCTCTCCCCAGGTGCGTATTACTCCGATAGTAGCTATCTTGTTCCCACCGCCTCTTGCTGGTGTGGCAGTTTTGATTGTATCCTCCATGTTGTTATTCGTTTTCTTTGGGATCCGTATGCTTGAAGTTTTCTCCTCGATCCGTTGATTGTTAACCGCGTCGGGTATATGTGATGGGCTTAACCCAAAACCGGGCTCAGTGATCCTACCTACCACTACTTCCACCAAGACTAGCTACCAGAACACTCACCTGATTGCTGGCTGCTTACTTGGTCTGATTACGAAAACCACGACCGATCCTGTTCCTCGTCGGAACGTAAGTAAATCTGACTGAGCTGGGGAGCTGCCCGCTGAGTGTGCCCGCTGAGTGTGCCCGCATCGTGCTTCTGGGATTTGGCGCGTGTTTGACTTTGGGCGCGTGTTTACATTTCTAGCAATAAAACTGTTTGGTTGGGATGTTTCATGTTTTCTTGTGTTTTATTGTTCTGGTTGTGGTTTGGTGTTATTTAGATATGTTTGTGACGGTCGGATCGTCACAAGGGAATTTAATTTAACCAACAAACGCTAAAACAATGAAAAAAACAACAAAAATGAGCTAAATTTATATATCTAGCTTTTGAATTTTGTCTGGTACTTATTTGTTGTGTTATGAATTGTTTTGTTTTTATTTCGAAATTAATTGTTTTTTATTACTTGTAATGGAGGAATCTTATTTATCTGTACTGCACTGTACTGCACTGTATTCGCCGTTCTTGTTTTTAATGCGTGTGGTAGGTAATGAACATATGCTTGTGGATGTTTGTGCATAGGCCGTGGATTATTGCTGATAGCGGAGTTAACGAAGGCCAGGAGATAACGGAAGAAATTTGACAAAAAAATCAGTGCATCGACTTGCCGACGCTGATGTATGTATGCAGGAATATAAATATATGAAAATATATACGTATGCTTGGATGTGACACCTCGCAGAATAGCACGGAGTTATACAAATAAAAATTATCCAATAATAAAACTGGATTTTGTTGTATATTTATTTATATGGGGATTGAAGTGGACTGTAAATTTTGTACGGAGTATTGTTGTATTATTGGACATATTTAATTTTGTTATTGTATTACACTAGTTTACACTCAAAATGCTCCAAGCCTGATGATGCGAAATTCTGGTAGAGTTGAGTCCCCAGATCATGAAAATGGCTTTAATTTTTTTTTCTATGGATACGTTTATTTTTTAAGATTTTTTAAAGTTTTACACAAAAAAATTCTGCTCATTTTACGTTTCTCATTTTATAGCTCGAGTTGTAGCCAATCAATTTAGCCGTCCAATGTTTTATTTTACAGGTAATGAACTAACCTTTTGATATTTTTACACTTTATTTATATTGGATAAGTACTTTGTGTGCTGGAGGTCGATAAACTTGAAAAAAGTGGAAATGTTAATCTGTTAACTCAAATGTTAACATGCTGCTAGCATCCTAAAAACTCGAAAAAAATCCGTTGAAAAATCAAAACGTGTTTTTTTCTAAATTTAATCGCCCAAAGTATCAAACAGGCCTTCAACTCCAGAAATCCGTTGAAAAATGGATTTATCGTGGATTTTCAAAGTTAAGTAAAATGAGAAATTTTTTAAAGTTTTTGGCCAGATGTCTACTAGATTAAAGGTACAGTGTTGGACACCGCCCTTAGATGGTCTGTTAACTTTGCTAGGTGTGATGAACAGCCGGATTTAGCTATGAAAAAAAGCTAAGTTTCGTTAAATAAACAAAAATTTACAAAATTAAGTTGAAGTAAGATAAAAATTAAATAATCGCCTTTATATACATACATAGACAATGTATTAATTTTATTTGGGTCATTGGTACCATTAAGGGGTTATACGGCGTCGCGGCCTCAAAACGCGGTATAAAAACAATTCTTTTTTTCCTGCAGAAAAAATATAGCAGGAGTATTATGTACAAGAGCGCCCCCTTCAAATCGATATTACTCCTGAATTTTAGTTGAGATGTGGTCAAGATCTTAACCTATTCATTAAATTTGGATTATTTAATTTTTATCTTACTTCAACTTAATTTTGTTATTTCGGAAGTACATTTGTGAGTATTTGATTTTCTTGCGGAGCAATTTCTATTCAGTCTATGTGTGTATGTATGTATGTCTATGTATGTATGTATGTCAACGTGTAAATTTTTATGTATGTACGCATGGAGAGCCGCAAGAACACAGTGAACGAAAAAAAAAATTTATACATGCAATATAATTCTTTATTCAGATTTTTTGTGACCTGTATTTTCATTATTCGTCTTCTGACAAAAACGATCTGTGTATCTTGCAATTAATGGTCAACAAATCTGATTTCTGTATATGAAGATCAGGTTGACTATAGACCTCGAGTTGGCGCAAATTACGAATAAATAAAATATATTTATAATAAATTTATTTTGGTGGACCGTTTTTTTGAAATTTTTTAACTCTTAATTTTCACTGAGGCTGGGCGGGTATGTATATTTTCACAATCACTTTTCTTTTTGTTTGGAAATTTTCTCTTTGCCCAAAAAAACAAACGGAATTTGCAAGATGTGGACGGAAAAATTTGACTTCGGACTTTGGACACTAGCGAACCACACAGATATCATACAACTAGACTTAGTCTTCGGAAATACATATACGTGTGATTTCTTCTCGTAAAGTAAGAACACTTGTACTTATCTTTTTATTAAAGAATCAATCCGCTGCTGAACGCAGGAATGCGGAGGAAGAATGTCCTGATGGTCCAAAATCACACGTAGAAAAATAAATAGTTGTTGGGGTTGCAGTTTAAGTCGTAATAGAAGTTAACTTTATTTGCCTTCATCGGCTGGTCGTAAATTAGAACTAAAATACATGTCATAAAATAGAAGTTTGAGAGAGCGGAATGAAAAGCTCTTGCGGAAGTCTAAAAGAAGAGAGAGGGAGAGAGAGTGTGCTAGAGCGCTGGGCTCCGTGAAGCTGGACATTTTATGGCCGCTTGCGCTTCACACTGGCTCTCGAAAATAAGCGCCCACTTGGTGCCAACAAACTTAAGAAAGGCTTATCACCAAAAAATAAAAAATAAAATATTATATTTTTTTTATTAATCGACAACTAATGACTTTAATTTGCATAATGTTATTATTCCCGGTACCCATACGGTACTGGGGTATTACAAGTTAGTGCCAACGGAGAATGTATTTAACAGCCAAAAGGGGGAAATCTCCGACCCCATAAAGTAAATATATTCTTGATCAGCTTCAGCAGCCGAGTCGATTTACCCATGTTCGTCTGTGCGTCTATCTGTCCTTGGGAATTAACAAATCTCAAAGACTATTAGAGCTAGAGCTGACAACATTTGAATCTGTTGAACGCAGATAAAAAATTAATACAAATTTTGCCACGCCCACTTCCGCCATCAAAATTTATAAAAACTTTTTAAGCTATCCTCGTTATTTCCGGCTTAAAATGAATAGATAAAATAAATAATTAGGCTTAAGCGGACGTTTTCTGAAAATTTGAGCAGATATTAGCAATCAGGTTAAAATTTAAAGACACCACCCTAAGGCCGTGCTATTGCAAGACACACTTACAGCCTGTAGCCGTCTGGGTCGTGTGTTCACACCGTGACCGCGCTCAAAACTTTTTATTTGTTTTTATTTTCTGTTTATTTTGAATTTTTCCTTTTTTTATACCCTTAAAATTATAATACCCTCTTATTATAATTTTGATCAGAAATTTGCAAAGCAGTGAAGAAAGCATCTGCGATCACATAAAGTATATATATTTTTGATCAGCATCACCAGCAGAGTCGATCTAGCCATGTCCGTCTGTCCGTCTATCGTGTGTCCGTTGCTACGCAAACTAGTCTCTCAGTTTTTGAGCTATCCGAATGAAACTTTGCAGATATACTTCTCCCTATTGGAGCTAGTATATATGTCGGAACAGCCGGGATCGGACCACTA
Source organism: Drosophila triauraria (assembly GCA_014170255.2). Lineage (NCBI taxonomy): Eukaryota > Metazoa > Arthropoda > Insecta > Diptera > Drosophilidae > Drosophila > Drosophila triauraria. The sequence goes on from JABJVT010000007.1 coordinate 9,745,802, forward strand.
TGCCTTATAGCTGCCATAGGAACGATTCGTTGTTTTTTAAGATAACGAATTAAAAGTGAAAAGAAGTGGATGGATTCCAATCCAAATAGAGTTTTCCTCGGGCGGATTATTAGCCAACTCGTCTAGCGACGTAATGCCTGGCAGAGGTGGTAAATATGAAGAAAGGGTCGTCTAAGGAGTCCCAGGTCGAAGGGCAGCAGAAGTTCCACAATGTAAATAAATAGGTGGCAGGGTTCACTTGCTTTATTTTAATATTTATTTGCCTTCTTTGTCTGCTGGATAAATTTGGACTCCCTACTTTAATCTAATTGCGACATAGTTTCGGTAAGGTTTTTTCTTGTTTGGAGAGTTTCGAGGTTACACGAAGTGGCAGAGGAAGAGCGATGTTTAGGATTCGGTGCATGCTCCGGAGACGATCCATCTGAACACGGTGCGCTGAGCCACGGGCAGACCATCTTGCAGCTTTAGGAACCCTGGTTGGATCAGCTTCGGATAGACATCCGAGCCCAACACTAGGGACATGGTCGCCGGGCGGTGGAAGCGCTCATCAGCGAGACGATGAGCGAGATGTCATTGAACTGAGTCCGTGTCACATCGCTCAGAGCCCGAATAGGAGTCCGGATCTTCAGAGTGGAGTCGATCTTCAGAACGAGACTGAGGGCGAGGGATGGTGGCCGCGCAGACCTTATCGTCCCCGACTCATATTGGGGCAAGCCGGAAAGCAGCCAAAGATCGGTCGATGCTGCTCAGGCTTGCACGGGTCAATCATCGCAGCCGTCTCGTAGGTGGTCTTCCCTGAGTCAAGCACCACGACGGCTGTCGGCAGGATGTGGATGCTCTGCAGTTGCCGCAAAGCCGTGACAGACGGGGACGAGACGAGAGGCGTCCTGGATGCCGGTGTTGGCGACGGAGTCCGCGAGACAGACATCTAGGAATTGCCGCGGACGCACCGCTTGCATTTCCGAAGAGGGTGGATTCGTCGCAGACTCTGCAGCGGTAGGAACTTGTACCTCGGAAACGTCTGCTATCCAAAGCTCGGAAGTTGTAGGAGTTAATCTGCGGGAATAAGAAAGAATACAAATAACTTAGTTGGAACTTTGCAAGTGAATAGAAAACTACTCCTTGGATCCGGAGGAATCCGTAACCTCAGTAAGAAATTGGATCACTAGTCCCGCAAGAAGTACGGACTTCGACAGCTCGAACTCTGCTATCGGCTCTTGGAAAAACAGATACAATTCTGCCGAGCCAGTCGTTCGATGGCAGATTATCTTCCTTGACGACCACCATATCGTTGATCTGAAGATTTTTGGTCGGGAATTGACATTTGTTGTTGCGCTTGTGGAGTTCTTTAAGATACTCTTCTTTCCATTGTGCACTAAACTGCTGATGTTGAGCCTTCAAATGTTGCCATCGATTTATAATCGACTTGGCTTCGCCTTTTATTTCGAGCTCAACAGTGGAAAGCAACGACCCGCCAATTAGAAAATGGCCTGGCGTGAGTGCGAGCAAGTCCGTTGGATCTTCGGACATCGAGGAAAGCGGCCTGGAATTAAGGCAAGCTTCAATCTTTGCTAGAAGTGTGGCAAGTTCTTCGAACGTGTATTTGCGGGAAGCGGTGGACTTATAGAATTGCGTTTTGAAGCTTTTAACACCCGCTTCCCACAGACCTCCCATATGCGGAGCACCTTGGGTCCCTTGGCACCCTAGTCCCTGATGGCTATATGCATAAGTCACGGACTCCTTCATGGCTTGGAAGAAGTCCCGAATGAGCAGAGTTGCTGAACCCACAAAGGTTTTGTCATTATCCGCTGAGGACACCCGTTCCTATCTACAAAACGAGCAAAGACCGCAAGGAATTTCTCGGTTGTGAGACAGCCTTCGTAGAGAAACACACAAACACACAATCATATCCCTTCGTAATGAGGCACGCACTCCCTGTATAGTTCTTGATCTCAAAAGGGCCGGCATAATCAATTCCCGTGCTCGTGAACGCCCTTAAGAACGAGACTCGGTCTGTCGGAAGATCGCTCATGAGCTGTGTCAGTAGCTTCTTCTTGTGAATCGTGCAGATCTTACACGAATTCACCACAGCTTTCACTAGATTCTTGATTTAAGGAATCCAATACTTGGATCGGATTAGGCGCACAACTAATTGGTTGCCGCCATAAAGAGAGATCTGGTGGGAAAATTGGATGACAAGGCGAGATAGTCTATAGGTGTACGGAAGAATTATGGGATGGCGCTCCTCGTATTGTATAACTTTCGAAGCAGTGACGCGTCCACATGCCCTTAACATGTTGGTGCAGAAAATGAAAGAAGTTCAGGATATGACTTGAAACTGGCAGGGGTCGTTTATCCTCTAAATGATGACGCTCCTGGGCGTATGCTCTACTCTGCACAATTAGAACTCTTTCCGTATCGCGTATTTCATCGCTTGTGGGACGTGAATCGGCCGGGATCGGGCTCTTGCGGCAGCGCTTTAGGAACATACTCCATACATACTCCAGGACGCGCAGTGCTTTATCTAGCTTAGAAAAACGATCTAGAAAATCGTCGGAGGGCGTTTGACTAAAATGAACCTTTGATGCACGCTGCTCTAGGTCGGTTGTTGGGTGAGCGTGGTTTTGCGCTGGCCATAGATCTCTTGGTCTCTGTAGAAACTGTAGAAACTCTGGTCCTTGCCACCAAAGTTGACTGCCAGCTAGCTCGTGCAAAGATACGCCTCGGCTGGCTAAGTCAGCGGAATTCTATTCGGAACGAACGTGTGCCCAATTGTCGACAAATGCTGCCAGAGTTATCTTGGCCACTCTGTTGGCCAGAAATGTGGTCCAGTGGCAAGCTGGCTTCTTTAACCAAGCCAGAACAATCGTGGAATCGGTCCAGCAGTAAATTTCGGAACTGGCTCTCGGCATACTTGGAAGTATTGCTGTCACCATTTCGGTGTACAGCACGGCAACGCAGAGCTCTAGCCTCGAAAGAGAGACGGTTTTGACCGGAGCGACTCTGGTCTTGGCTGTGAGAACAGACGTCAAGATCTTGGAACCTTTCTCGACCCGCACCTAAATAGCCGCTCCATATGCTTTTTGAGGCGCATCGCTAAACCCGTGGTGTTTAATCTTGACCTCTGGTTGATACCCGACCCATCGAGGAAAAAGGATCTTGTTGAGGTCGGTGTTAGTTGGCGACGTTGCACCCGGTATTCCGTCGGCCTCTCTCACTCTCTCTCATGTGTTCAGCCCTCCACCGATCTCTGTCCGGTCTGCCGGTCTACAGTGAGGTGCTCGGAAATTCCAATTCGTTCAACCTGCTTTTAGATTTCCAAGTGTCAAATCCAATTCCGATAATTCCGACACAACGGTAACAAGAGAAAAATATGTACATACATATATCCAAGTCCATTTCGTTCTCGAACTCCATATCTTATATATAATCGGTGCACATCAATGTACAGACCAAGGTCTGGTGGCCGTTCATCAAGTCCTAAACGAAAAGTAGTTGCATATGAATGCACAATTACATCCAAATACTATTTTTTGTCCACTATTTGTGTACAAATAATTTTTTATTTATTTATTTATTGTAATAGCACATATCTGCTAGTAAAAAATGTACCTCCGTCCAATTTTGGAGTAATTTTTAAAGATGTGCTCCGACTCACATCAGGTGGGCGGAGGCAAGGACAGATGTGTAATAATATTATTAACATTAGACTCAAGGGACATCTCAACATATAACAAAAAATACAGATCATTATACGACGAACATAAAACGCGAAAGGGATCATGAACCTCGTAGTTTCTTTTGCAAAACTGCAAGGCAATGGGACGAAAATTGCGCGACGGCCTTGTAGGTACGGCGAAGCAGATTTGGCCTAGAAGGTAAGGCGAGCTGATGTGTCCAGTGATCAGTTTGTGTACAAACATCACTCCATGGCAGGTCCGGCGGTCCTTAAGCGAGGGCAGGTTTAATAGACGCAGTCTGTCAACGTAGGATGGTAGGTGACGATGTGGTTCCCAGTTTAATCCCCGTAAGGCAAACAAAAGGAACTGCTTCTGTACCGATTCGATAAGGTCCTAATATTTTGCGTATTGAGGCGCCCATACACACGAGCAATATTCAAGAATCGGGCGAACCAGTGAAATATACAAGAGCTTAGTTGTGTAAGGATCCTCAAACTCCTTAGACCATCGCTTGACAAAGGCGAGGACTCCTTTTGCTTTCCCTACAATGATGAGTTCTGTTGGTGCGAAACTGGGAGAAAACGTAAATATTGAGTCAGTACTGCCGCATCCCACAACTATATCGCGAAACATCGGTGCGCTTTATGACTTTCACTACAATGAATTCAAAATCGAGATTCAAGAGCAGAAAAAGTTTGGATATAGTATAACTTCGGATAACTGGACGGACGACTTTTTTAAAGAATCTTACATATCACTGACTATGCATTACGTCAAAGAAGGCACCCTTAAAAACCGCCTGCTAGCAGTGAAATCAATGGGTGGAGTTTCCTGTACCGGTAAAAATTATAAAATGTTATTGGAATATATTATATATCAATATTTCTTAGGCAATGAAATCAAAAACAAAATTATTCGAATTTTACTGGACTTTGGATGTGATTTGCTGATGGACGATCCAATCATTGTTACTGACCGGGGTGCAAACATGAAATCCGCATTTAACGGACTGAGAACATTACACTGTGCTAATCACTTGGTCCACAATGTGATTGGCAAAGTTGTAAATGAGGTACCAGAATTGCTGGATCTGGTTAATCGTTGCAGCAAGCTTGTTAAGTATTTCAAAAAATCTGGACGAAACTCGAGTTTAACAAGCACTCTAAAAAGCTACTGTCCAACTCGGATTGGAATACGATATTCAACCTATTTAAGTCAGTTGAGTTAAACTGGATGGAAATATCGCAGATTTTGGTGGAAAAAAAAGAAATTTATAGAATGATGAGCGTGGTGGAGATGGCGATGCCTGGCGGAATGATCGTGATGACCGTGGTGGATATGCCTTCTCGTGCAGGTGCAGAAGTTCGTGATGGGCACACAACTAGAAAAGGAAAAAACTGTCAGTGATATTGAAGAAATGATGGTGAATATTCATATAAATGGGCAAAATGATGCTATTGAAAAATTAATTAAGCCCACACAAGACATAGATAACATTTTTGCAGATTATTCCCAACCCATTCAAAGCATAAATATTTTATCATATATTCAAGATGAAATTCAAACATATAAAAATATTAATAAACCTTATAGTGAAGATTTCGATGTTCTGCAGTGGTGGTCAATTAATAAAGACCGTTTTCCGCTACTGTATCAGATTAGTTGCAAGATATTGGCAGCTCCAGTGACCAGTGCAGCATCAGAAAAGGTGTTTTCTGTTGCTAAAAATTTGATAAGCGAAAAACGATCAAAAATTGCCACCACTGAAGACATGGTAAACAAAATAATGTTCCTTCATTCAAATGTTAACAACTTAAATATAGAATCTTTTATAACATAAAACATTTATTATAATTACTTTTAGTTAAAGTATAATTAATTGTTAGCTCTTTATTTTATAATAAATACATTTTTATAGGAAAATATAAACCAATGTTTTTCATCTTATTCTGGCGTATGACATTTGTTATGAAGTTTCACTCACTGCACTGTGGTCCAGAATCCCAAAATGGTGGCAGAAATTCAATTTTTTTTTTCAAGATTTCAGCAAAAACCATATTGGATTCCAGTAGAGTATTCCCAAGGGCAGTCTAGAAGCATAATTTTACAATTAAAATTGAAGCCCTCGCGATTTAGCCAGACCTGGAAGTCAGCTGTTCATTTGCATTAAACTTTGCCTTTGCTAGCCTTGCAAGTTTTACTAATTTCAAAGTGCTATAATTCAGTTATTTCTATGACTATAAATATAAAAACATGGAAAACATAGATAAAGGTATTTATTATAAGGGTGTATTCACACAATTATTATTTAATGTGATTCGTCCTTGTTTATGTGTGCTTTTGTAATGTGATATTTCCAGCAATTCTAGCATCAAACTCGTTGTGTTTCGTGGAATAAAAGTATGTTGTATTTGTGTATTAGTTAAACCAACAACGCAATGTTGTTGCTTAATGTGTGAATAATGCGATGGTACTAATATTTTTGCCCGTTTTGCCCCTTTTCCTTAAAATTGAATTTTGTATGCAACATTAATTTCAGTTTCGCTGAATTACTTGAGTTTTGGCTCGAAACGGAAAACGGTAATGAAGATGATTTGAGCACATATGAATGTATCGATGACTATTCCCTCGATTTAGATGTGGGAAATGATTAATTAACTCACTAAATGTATAAAAGTTTAATTCAATAACAGAAAAACAAAAGGTGTGAATTTTAGTAAAGGTTTGTATGGGGCTATACCATCCAGTAATCCTAGGTTGTTGAAATTCACATGGTATGTGCACATTGGTCAAAACTTATAGTGTCCACATTTCAACTTGATAACACAAAACAAAAAGTTTTTAACAAAACATTAATTTGAATATGGTGGTTGTATGGGGCTACCACTCCTAGCGGTCCGATTCGGCTGATTCTAACATATGTGCTTTGTGTGTGGAAAGAAACCAATGTGCAAAATTTTAGCTCGCTAGCTTACAAATTGGAATTTCTGCCACTTTTTTGGGATTCTGGACCACAGTGCACTGTACAGTAAGTCAACTGCACACCAAAACACTGTACAGTGCTTTGACTGCACAGCAATTTTGCTGTACTCATTAAAAGCTGTGCAATTATGGAGAGAGTGACTACACTGTCTGTCAATACTGGCAATATTAACCTATTCACTCACACCCAATTATACTGTCCAGAAAAAAAAAAGTGCCCACTTTTAGAATAAGTGATTCATTTGCCATTATGGATGCATTCATGCAGAAGTCTAGTTTGTAGACGTTGATCTACGTTTCATAAAGCCGTGCTGCGAGGAGGACATTATCGAGCTGCATTGGTGCTTTAGTTGAGCAGTAATTAATAACTCGCATAACTTGGGAATCGCGCTAAGTTTTGCTATCCCTCTGTAGTTTTCAATGTTAGCTTTACTTCCCTTTTATATGAAGCGGAATGATAAAAGATTCCTTCCAAACGTCAGGAAATAACGAACTCTGAAGTGATATTTGAAAAAGTTTTGCCAGTGGTTTACTCAAAGCTTTAGCACAATGTTTTAGAACGCAGCTTGGTACCCGATCTGGACCAGAGGAGACATACATATATACATAATTATTATAGCGGCTCCAAAAATCCCGCTCAGTTCTTATTTTCCAAATATACAACCCTAGTCAAAATTATTTTCACAACACACAATTGTTTGCACATCCCAACTTCTTTAAGTTGTTTTTATACCCGGTACCCATATTAGGGTACAAGGGTATTATAAGTTAGTGCCAACCGAGAATGTATGTAACAGGGAGAAGGATAAATCTCCGACCCTATAAAGTATATATATTCTTGATCAGCGTCACTAGGCGAGTCGATGTAGCCATGTCCGTCTGTCCGACTGTCCGTCGGTCCGTCTGTCCTTCCGTGTGAAACAACAGATCTCAGAGCTAGAGTTACCAAATGTGGTGACCAAATTGGAATCTGTTGCACGATTTAAAATTGGCAACGCCCACTTCCGCCCATAAAAATCATTAAAAACGGTATATAACCATATGCGTGATTTTCGGCGTAAAGTAAAAAGATGGACTTAATAAGTAGGCAATCGTGGAGGTGTTCTAAAAATTTGAGTAAAATCGGATGATAAACATAGAAGTTTTTAAACAATAAAGTTTCTGAGAGAGAGAGAGAGAGAGAGCGCACGTGGGCGTTGCTCAAAATGTTTCTAGCAACATTTGTCTTTGTTGGGTGTTTCTCAGCATGTTCCTAGTAACATTTGTCGCTTTTGAGAGTTGCTCAACATGTTCCTAGCAAAATTTGTCTCTTTTGAGTGTTGCTCAACATGTTTCTAGCAATATTTGTCTCTATTTGTCAACATTTCCTTTTTTCCATGTTCATGTGCTGTTTAATTTCACCCCCAAACGCTTTGGGTACCGGGTATCTTACAGTCGGTCACACTCGATTGTAGCTTGTCCACTTGTTCTTGTTGTTGTTGAACAATTTCCCTGAAATAAATGTTATCGCGTAGCTTGATCTATGCTGAAGCAACACAAAAAAAAAATGCGAAAGAGAACGGCTCATAGAACAAAGCTAAAAGCAAAAGAAAAAAGCTTAACAGTCGTCAGAAGTATTTGCGCACGCTTTCGGTGCGTCAAAATTATTTTCACAATGCAATTTCAAGAATGTCAAGAAAATTCGTACTTCCGTAGAGAGCGGACGTGTTTCGCGCGAGCTCCGGGAAAATTATAGAAAGTGGATGATTTAAAGACAAAAATAAAGTTTAAAATACAGGAGTATTCCAAGTTAAGCGAAAAGACGGCAAAACAGAAAAAAAGTAATAGTTTTCGACACACAAAATTAGTGATATGATTAAAACAAGTGCATTATTATTTTATAAAAATAAGTGCCACTCGAAATAGCTCAATAAGCGACGAACAAAAGAAAGAGCGTAGAAGCTCCGTGAGCCCAAGTAACGGTTATTTCTCGTATTTCTCAACGCGCGATAACAACGAAACGGCGACTAAGAGCAACCTTTGGCGGTCGATAGCCAAAGAGCACGGTCTTGACCACCCGCTATTCTCACTCCTACACCTACATCATGGAGTTCTCAGTGCAAAGCCCCAACAATAAGCACTGATAAAATTTCTGCAACTGCAGCAAAAGCAACAGCAACAACAACAGTGACGGCGGAAAAAGCAACAGCAGCAACTACAGTAACGGCGGCAAAAGCAACAGCAACAACTACGACTACGATGTCATCGACTGCAAATACAATGAAAACCAAAACTGCAAGCTCCAAAGCCAATATCGGCAATGTTCAACAAGAGGCCCCTTCCATACAGACCGGCATGGATCGCTACATCCAAATTAAGCGTAAGCTTAGCCCGCAGAACAACGCGGTCGGTAATTAGCCAAAAATAAACCGTGTCCAAAGAGACAACGACCAACCTGGGAGATCTAAAACAACAGATTTTCTTTTTTAGCGGATGAACAACCGGAACTGGGTCAAGAGCCCCAAAAGAAACCGAAGCCCCCACCAATTTACATTAGGGAGAAAACCTCGAACGCCCTGGTCAACAAAATTGTTGCGCTGGTCAGGGATGGACATTTTCATGTTGTTCCGCTTACTAAAAGGAATATACAAGAAACGAAACTGCAAACAAAATCTGAAGAACCCGAGCAGTGTCCAAATACCTGGATGAAGCTAAGAAAAATTATTACACGTACCAATTAAAAAGCAGCAAGGGCTTGCAAGTAGTATTAAAAGGAATCGAGCCCGACGTAACTCCCGACGATATTATAGATGCCCTTAAAGAAAAGGGGTTTTCAGCAAAGAACGTTAGCAACATTATAAACAAAAATAAAAAGCCGCAACCACGCTTTAAGGTCGAGCTGGATCCTGACAGCAGAGCCTTGAAAAACGAAGTGCACCCCATTTATAGCCTGCAATTCCTATTGCACCGAAGAATTATAGTGGAAGAGCCACATAAAAGAAACGGCCCAGTGCAGTGCACAAATTGCCAGGAGTATGGACATACCAGGACATATTGCACACTACGATCAGTCTGTGTAGTTTGCGGAGACTTCCACAATTCCGCAAACTGCCCTGCCAACAGAGAAGACCCCCAGACATAGAAATGTGGAAACTGCGGTGGAAACCATACAGCAAACTACAGGGGCTGTATGGTCTACAAGGAGCTGAAGAATCGCATGCGACGAGTGACAGCAACTCGCCATCAGAATACACGAAACGTGTTCACTAATTCAGAAACGACGCCGGACGTATTTTTCGCCCAGGCCGCAAGATCCTCATTTGGTCCGCTGAACGCTCAGAAGGGCTTCTCCTACGCCGATGCACTTCGAACAGGAATGGAAAACTCACTTCAGTCTAATCTAGACAACGTACAACAAGCCCCAGGAGCGACACAAATCACAATGGAAGCTATGATGCTTACCCTGCAACAAAGTTTGACGGAATTAATGTCCTTCATGAAAACGACCATGCAAATACTTGTTCAAAACCAGAACATGGTGATACAGTTGCTTGTAGCTCAGCAGTCCAAATAACTGATGTCTAGTCTACGAATAACCATGTGGAACGCCAATGGCGTCTCACGGCATAAACTTGAAATAACACAGTTTCTGAATGGACGTCATATCGACGTTATGCTGCTTGGAGAGACGCACCTCACAAGCAAATACAACTTTCAACTAAAAGGTTACGTCTTCTACCGCACAGATCATCCAGATGGTAAAGCCCACGGCGGAACCGGCGTCCTTATCAGAGAACGCATCAAGCACCACTTTCACCAAAGGTACTCAACAAATTACTTGCAGGCGACGTCTATTAAAGTGCAGTCAGGTAGCGGCAACCTTTCCATAGCCGCTGTCTACTGTCCGCCTCGCTTAACAATTTCTGATGGTCAATTCATGGATTTTTACAACTCACTTGGAGAACGCTTCATAGCTGCAGGAGACTATAATGCCAAGCATACGCACTAGGGATCGCATCTCGTGACCCCCAAAGGAGGGCAATTATATAATGTATTCATAAACTTGAGCAACAAATTGGACTATGTTTCCCCTGGTAGCCCCACATATTGGCCAGCAGACCCCAGAAAGATGCCAGACTTAATAGACTTTGCAGTGACAAAAAATATTTCACGCAACATAATAAGTGCCAAAGCGCTCTCGGATCTTTCAGCAGACCATTCGCCAGTGCTTATAACTCTTCTTCAAAGCCCAGAAATGATCAATCATCCCCACAGGCTGACGTCGCACAGAACTAACTGGCTTAAATATAAGAAATATGTAAGTTCCCACATTGAACTAACCCCACAGCTCAACATCGAAGCGGATATCGACTGCTCTACTGACGCTCTTGAAGACGTACTCACTGCAGCAGCCACTATTTCAACACCACAAGGGAAGGACGTACAGCCCAACAAATTCAAAACTAATCAACAAATTTAACAGCTTGTCCTGGAAAAGAGGCGTCTGCGACGTGCTTGTCAAACCAACAGATCGCCAACCTCAAAACAACGTTTTAAGGAAGCCACTCGCTTACTAAATCGAGCTCTGAAACAGGACGCTGAAAACGCACAACTACGGTACTTCGAAAAACTTTCGCCAACCAGTACAAGGCATCCTTTGTGGAGGTCTCACCCAAACCAAAGCTCTCTAATCGAAACAGTCACCGTGATAAGGAAATCATCAGATTGCTGGGCCCGCAGCGACGAAGATAGAGCCGAAACATTTGCTTTACACCTCCGAAGCGTCTTCAAGCCGAACCCGGCCACTAGTCCACTTGTCCTACCGCAAATTCAAACTAATTCTTTGTCTTTAGCAACATTGTTTCAGCCAAATGAGATCGCAAAAGTCATTGGGAACCTGAAACCAAAAAAGGCTCCGGGCGATGACTTAATAACTCAAAAAATGATCATAGAACTTCCAAACTCTGCTATAGAGGTTATTTGTAAAATCTTCAATGGGATTATATGTCTCGGCTACTACCCAAGGAAATGGAAAAAAGCTGTCATCATAATGATACCGAAGCCCGGAAAAGACCACACAGTCCCGACATCCTACAACCATTAAGTCTATTATCGTGTCTGTCCAAACTGTTCGAGCATACCATATCTGGAAGCACACAATTTTATCCCGGCTCATCAATTTGGCTTCCGTCAAAACCATGGAACCATCGAACAAGTCAACCGAATAACATCAGAGATACGCACAGCCTTCGAGCATCGGGAATACTGCAGCCCAATATTAATCGATGTATCTCAAGCTTTCGATCGAGTCTGGCTAAGTGGCCTCATGCATAAAATCAAAACACACTTGCCTACATACACTCATAAGCTACTTGAGTCGTATCTTTACAACAGAGTCTTCGCAGTAAGGTGCAACGCAACAACATCTGGCGACTACACTATCGAAGCTGGAGTTCCACATGGAAGCGCACTTGGGCCAACTGTGTTTATCCTTTATACGGCGGATATTCCAACGAACGAGCGGCTAACAACATCCACGATCGCTAACGACACTGCGATCCTAAGCCGCTCGAGGTGCCCAACCCGAGCAACAACACAGCTAGCAAATTACCTCATGGTAGTTGAGAAGTGGCTATCTGACTGGCGTATTAAAATTAACGAACAAAAATGTAAACACATAACTTTTACCCTCAACAGGCAAACATGCTCTCCAATATTCCTGAATAGTACGCAAATTCCCCAAGTCAACGAAGTAACGTATCTCGGCGTCCACCTTGACAGACGACTAACCTGGCGAAGACACATCGAATGCAAGAAACTCCATCTAAAACTAAAAGCCAGCAGCCTCCACTGGATTTTAAACGCCCGATCGCCACTGCGTCTGGACTACAAGGTCCTGCTCTACAACTCCTCTCTCAAGTCTATCTGGACATATGGCTCCCAGTTGTGGGGGAACGCGAGCAGCAGCAACTTAGACATCATCCAGCGAGCACAATCGAAAATCCTGAGAACTATCATTGGGGCACCATGGTATATTTGCAACCTAAACATCCACATCTCGGCATTCTTGCAGTAAAAGATTAAATAGACAAACAAAAGGCAACCTACAATAAAAAACTTACTGTGCACCCAAATCATCTGGCAAGAGGCTTGACTCGGGTTTCCAGCAGAACCCGCCTGCATCGAAACGACTATCCAGCCCAGCAATAATTATCAGGGTAGCTTAACTCTGTGCCAGTCATATGACTGTTAGTTAGGTTATTTATATAAGATTTGATACACATATTGTTAGTCTCGTAAAGAAGAAGATTCAATAAACAACAGCAAAGTATAAAAATAAAAAAAAAAACAATGCAATTTTGTCATTAGTATTTGGTTTGCAGCGACAAGTGGCGGTTCGTTTGCTCTAATAAATTCAATTCAGTGTAAATTCAATTAAAATAATCATTTATCTTTTACATTTATCCAAACAAAATGCCCAAAACAAGGGAGTTAACCCTTGAGCTCCGGGCTGAAATTTTTACTAAGTTTAAAGCCGGTATTTCAGCAGCTGTAATCGCTAATTTGTATAAAATTTCGCGCAGAAATGTCTACTACTTAGGAAAAAGAGATCGATACAGCTGGCACTTTAAAAAATAAGAAAAGATCAGGTCGAAAACCTTTGTTGGACCAAAGAAAATGCTGAAATCGCTAATTTGTATAAAATTTCGCACAGAAATGTCTCCTACTTAGTAAAAAAGATCGATACAGCTGGCACTTTAAAAAAATAAGAAAAGATCAGACCGAAAACCTGTGTTGGACCAAAGACAATGCAGGCACTTACTAGGAGCTGTAGCGAGCAATCCAAGTGCAAGTCCAGTAAAAATAGCCAAGAATCAAAAAATATAATTGGTAAACAAATAAGTGACAAATTTGTGACAAATTTAAGTTTGTAAATGCATTATAACTAATGAACCGGAGGTCCCCCATTGGAAATTCTTGTTTAATATTGAAGTAGAAAGGCTCCTTTTAAGCTGAGTACCAGCTCTGGGCTAAGTTAGGCTTGGAAGTTAATAAGCCTTGAAAAGTGCCGATTCAGTGCAGTGCAGTGCAGTGCATGATACTTTGAGCGCGATTTACTCAAAATTGGTGGGTGATGGAAACTTTTCAGTTTCGGACTAGTAATGTACTGGTCCAGATCTATCAGAATCAATGGCTTTTATTCGCCGGCATTTTTCTTGTCGACCAGTGATATTAATAATGTATTTTTATAAAATTAAGAAAATCTTTTGTTTAAATTAGATATTAAGCTGAAATAAAACAAACTAAGTTTTGTGAAATTACTTCTGACGCGAATAAAACGTGCGCAAATACTTCTGACAACTGATAAGCTTTTTTTCTTTTGCTTTTAGCTTTGTCCTATGAACCGCTATCTTTTGCATTTCTTTTTGTGTTGCTTCAGCATAGATCAAGCTACGCGATAACATTTATTTCACGGAAATTGTTCAAAAACAACAAGAATAGCAACTTAAAGAAGTTGGGATGTGCAAATAATTGTGTGTTGTGAAAATAATTTTAACTAGGGTTGTATGTCACCTAGCATACACACACACACACCAAATAAAATATTTTTTGTTGTTGTTGCTCCTGTGTCTGCGCTCCACCCGGTAATAAGTTCCAAATACGATCTTTTATTAAAACGCTTTATTACACATATCCATTTAATATACCTATGCACATACATACATACATCATACATATGCACACATATTTCTCTGCCAATAAATAACAAAAATCCAGCCGCCTTTGTTTACATCTTTTTTGTATAAACACTGTCGACATATTAGAGCTGGGAAAAAATCGGTACCAATATCGACACTATCGATTCTTTCTTTTTTTTTTAAGCATCGATTTTATTTTAATAGAATAGATGTACCGTAATCCATTCATTAGATAAATTCCATAATTTTTTATCAGATTCACACCTCGGAGATGGAGAGTGAGGCTAGCGCTATCTGTGCATTCAAGCATGCTCCACCGAATCAGAATTCGGGCTGGATGTATTGTAACAGACAGACGCACCGCTCTTAAACCTAAAACTGTAACATGCTTCACTTTGCAAAAACCAATGGCAATGTGGAAATATAATAATTTTCTTTTTTATTTTTATATTCGCTTTTTATGTCATGAAAAAATATTCCTTCTGTATTGTTTTAAAAACTTATTACTGTAATATACTATTTTAACTATTATTTTTTTTACTATTTTACTTACTATTGTATTTTTGATTTGCTCTTTATATGTGTAAATATATGGATCTCCATAAATTGATCTCTATAAATAAAAAAAAAGGGATGTTTCAAGCCTACGCCCGACTGAAGTGAAACTTATAGTATTCCTCTCTCTCTTATCATTTCATGATCTGTTTTTATTTGTTTTTTAATGCGTGCGCTAATAAATTATAATATTTTCTCTGAATTTAACTTATGATTTGCATTTTAAAGTTTGTAGAATTCATGAAAAGTGAAATTGTAAGATATCATTAATTTTAAATTTTAATTTATATTTTCGAAAGTCTATAATAAAACATTTGTTTTATAATTTTTTAAACCAAAAGTCCAACTTTTGTTTAAAAAAAATGTATTTTAGGAAAATGATTACTCGAAAAAAATTGTTTTTTTGTGATTATTTGACATATTTCAAGGATAAAACTTATAAATAAAATTAAATAATATTGTTAGGGTTTTGCTCATGTTTATTTTATTATATTCGTCAACAGAAACAAAATTTGTTCAATATGAAGATTACTTGGTTAAATTAACATAAACAATAACATAATGGTATAATGTAACAAAAAAGATAGCTATTTTCGGTAAACCGAAATTTGTATACCCTTGCAGTCCGCAATTGGATTATTGAAAATCTATTAATTTTGGTTACAGTTGAAAAAATATTTTAGTTTGTAAACATTTTACATCTTACATATAGAATCTTAGATTTTACATGTGGAATTTTACATTTTACATGTAGAATTTTACATTTTCATTTAAATCGACCGATGGTTTCTATGGGAGCTATATGATATAGTTGTCCGATCTGTTGCATTTCGAGTTGGAATCGGCTGAAATGGACCGATAGGTTAGAGGTGATAGTCGGGGGAAAATAGCGATAGGTAGGCTTTTGGCGATTAGGAATCGCCAAGACTTTTGTTATGCTTAAACAAACGCTTTATTAAATATATAAACTTAACGATATACATGGGACAGTTGTCCGTTTCGATAGCACCTTGATCGTCGATCCGTTCCTCCTGAAGCGTCGTCTCTTGCCCGTTACCTTCTGGCCAGACTTAGGTGGCGTTGCCAGATATCTGCGCTGCCACAGTACTCCCCCTCCAGTGAATCCGTCACGAACCTTGAGTTGCAAATTCTACCTTTTTTGGTCTCTCGTATGTTTTTAGAAGAGTTGGTTTGGGGTTTTCAGACTCAGAAAACCGCTCATCATTTGCAAGAAACGCAGGCTTGAGGCGGTCAACTGATACCGCAGTCTTTTTTCCATTGATGCTGTAACGAGCTGATTTCGTTGGTTTAGCTCGCAACGATTGTGTGCGGCTAGCTCAGTCGAGATCGTGCGCTCGTCCCACCAAATTTATATTATGCGTGATTGCCTGCCCAGAGGGAACGCTTCGGTTTAATTTAATATTCAGGCCTTTATTGCACTTCAATTGGATGCTGTTAATACAATTTCCACAGCGTCCTGCTCCTCCCGGGTGCGGCTGCACTCCTTCCTCGCCGATCGCTTGGTTGCCTTGCTGCCGAAGCTGGCAGGGTGTATCGCCCAGCCGAAGCCTAGCCACCCCGAACGCCCACTTCGCGACCTCACTATAAAGCTAGCAGAGTGTATCGCCCAGCCGAAGCCTAGCCACTCCGAACGCCCGCTTTGTAGCTTTAAGCACCGAGCTAGCAGGATGTATCGCCCGGCAAAGCCTAGCCACCCTTATCGCCCGCTCTGCGCCTTGGTCTGGGATATCGTCGACTCGGTGTATCGCCCGGCAAAGCCTAGCCACGCGCGCAACTCCCACAACTTGCCTCCACTCGACCGTTGATCTCTCCCGTTGGTCCTCGCTGCAGGACCTCGCTGTTCCTTGAGCTGTTGACTTCTTGACTCCTCGTCTTCGTAACCTCTGCACGCGACAGATCTCAGCTTTGAAGCCTCAGTCTGGAAAGCTTGCCACTTCAAGCTCCAAACGTCTCGACTTTGCGATCTCGATCTTCTTCGCGGCCTTGGATTCACTTTTCTCCGTTGACGCACTCGCTCTAATTCTCGCATCCGTACTGGTCCCTGTGCGCAGGCGTCCTCTCCCTTTTATAGGCTCCGCCAGTACCGTTATCCTTGCCGGCGTCGGTCACGCCACCCGGTCCAAAGTCAGATGCATATCGCGTGACCGGGTCCAAAGTTCGCCCGAGTCCCGCTGTATTAGCGGCGTCTCCTCCTTGCCGGCCAAAGTCCACGGCCGCCGATCACGCCACCGGGTCCAAGGTCCGCCAGAGTCCCGCTATATTAGCAACGTCTCCTTTTGGCGGCCTCGCAACTCCCTGCCCCGCTCGTTTGCTGCTGCTGCCGCTGTTATTTGCAGCGCTGCTGCTGCCCTTAGCAGTGCGCATCTCCTGCACACTGCATTGTGGGGAGTTTAAATTACAACTCCTCACAATGCGAAGGGTGAAAACTCGATCGTTTTCGCATTTGACAATCTCAAAAGGGCCCGTGTATGGAGGTTCTAGCGGCTGTTTAACGGCATCAGTTTGTAGAAATGCATGTGTACAGCGACCAATACCCTTCTAAATAAACATTTTAGGTTGGATATGATGTGCGGTTGATGTTGGTCGAATTTTCTGCATGTGCTCTCGAAAAGTACTCAAGAAAGCCGAAGGGTCTACCGTTTTGTCCAAATCAGAGAAAAATTCGTTTCTCGTTTTTGTCCATATACCATCTCTGCTGCGGATGCTTTAATATCCTCCTTGAAACAAGTCCGAAGTCCAAGCAGCACTGTTGGCAGTAACTGTGGCCATAGTGTTCCGCTGCTACACGTCAAGGATGACTTAAAGGATCTGTGCCACCTCTCTACGAGTCCATTTGACTGTGGATGGTAGGCCGTCGTATGTATGTGCTTACTCCCAATGAAGTTCGCCAGTTGTTTAAAAATTGCAGATTCAAATTGAGAGCCTTGATCCGTTGTAATCGTTTTGGGAGTCCGAATCGCGAAACCCGCTATTGTCTCAGCAGTGATGTTTGAGAGTGGCAGCGCTTCTGGCCAGCGCGAAAATCGATTTATCATGGTCAGACAGTAACGCAAATTCTGTTGCATGGCATCACAACTATATCCAGGTGAACGTGGTCGAATCTACAGCTTGGAACATCAATTTTCTCTAGCGATAAATGGTTGTGCTTGTGGATCTTTGAGCGCTGACAAGGGAGGCAATTTCTGCTCCATTCAAGGACATCTTTGTTCATTGCCGGCCACACAAACTTCTGTCGTGTTCGGACTGTTGCTCGTCCACTGGGGTGAGATAAGCTGTGAATGTACGAAAAAACTTTATAGCGCAGGGATTTTGGTATATAAGGACGAACGTTTTCTGTAGATACATCGCAGTAGAGTGATATGTTGTCGTCAAATCGGACTCTTTAAAACTTTAAAGATGTAGTTCCTTGTAAGAGCCGTTCTAAATCCGGATCCGATGCCTGTTCTGTTTCAATTTCTGGCAAACTGATTGCTTTTGGCATTGCAATTGAGCACAATCTTGAAAAAGCGTCTGCGACTGTATTCTCAGATCCTTTTACGTATAGAATAGTCGTAGAGAATTGTGAAATGTAATTTAAATGTCGTATTTGTCGGGGAGATGCTTTCTCTGGTCGCTGTTGAAACGCATACACAAGCGGTTTGTGATCAGTTTTGATGACGAAAATCCGTCCGTCGACGAGGTGTTTGAAGTATCTTATGGACTCGAATATGGCAAGAAGTTCACTTTCATACGTAGAGTAATTTTTCTCGGTGTTGCTCAACTTCTTGGAAAAAAATGCTATCGGTCGCCAATCTGCATCTGTGCGCTGTTCCAATACAGCTCCGATCGCCAAGTCTGAAGCGTCACAAACCAGCTGAAGTTCAGAATTTGGGGCAGGAAAGGATAGAAAAGTGCAGCTTTTGCTACGCTTTGCTTGCAGGCTTCGAACGCTGTGACAAGCTCTGGAGTCCACTCAATTTTGCGTTGGTCGTTCTTTTTAACATCTTTCAGCAGCTCTGACAAAGGTGCTTGTATGTGTGATGATCGTGCTATACATCTGCGATAGTAGTTTATGACGCCCAAAAGCCGACCAAGTGGACTGACAGTATCAGGACGATCGTAGTTAAGTATGGCATATATGCGTTTCAAGGGTGGTTTAATTCCGAACTCGTTAATTGTGTAGCTGAGGAAAGTTACTTGAGACTGTCCTAGCTGACATTTATTCAGGTTGATGCTTAGTCCATGATGCTGTAGGACCTTCAAAACAGCCCGAAGATGTTCTTCGTGCTCGATGGCAGTGCTGGATATTATTAGCATGTCGTCGATGTAGCAATAAACGAAGTCCATGCCTCGAAATATATTGTCCATGAAACGCTGAAATGTTTGAGTCGCATTTTTTAATCCAAACGGCATGTAATGGAACTCGATGAGTCCGAAAGGAGTGCATACGGCTGTTTTTTTAATGTCGCTATCTGCCATGGGAATTTGGTAGTAGGCTTTCACCAAATCTAGTGTTGAAAAAATTTTCTTTCCATGCAGTTGCTCGGTAAAATCGTGAATGTGAGGGATGGGATAGCGATCTGGTACTGTTATTGCGTTTAGCTTACGATGATCTCCGCATGCTCGCCAGCCCCCGTCTTTTTTGGTCACCATGTGGAGTGGGCTAGACCAAGCGCTGCTTGAGGGACGGCATATTCCCTGCTCAATCAAGAATTGTATCTCCTTCTTGGCGGTGGCAAGTTTATCACCAGATAAGCGTCGTGGTCGATCGGCAACTGGTGGTCCTTGCGTTTCGATAAAGATGCGTACGTCGTGTTGCTTGGTTGATTTATTAGACGGCATTGTTACATCGACAAATTCGTGAAGGAGCTCTCGGAACTTTGACATAACCTGCACAGTGGAAATGGATATTTGTTTCGCTTGTGCCAGGCACGCAGGTGTAGAAAGGTCGGTGATCGAGTCGATCCACCCGTAAGGTGGAACGCGGTCAGTGAAACGAACCGATATAGGGAGGCAAAAGCGGTGGAGGAGAGGCAGTAGGAAGAGACACGGAGGAGCGGCAGCCAGCCAATAAATAAAAATTAGTGATTTGCTGAAATTTAAGAAAAAACCTGAGTGGCAAGCAAAAGACCAAACAAAAAGAACAAACAAATTGTGAATTGGAATTGAAAAACAATTTTTGTGTTGTGCTCTTTCAGCGTGGCAGTGACGATCGGCACTGGCCACGGAGGTTTTTCTTTTTTTTTTTTTCTTATTTCGGATTTATTCGAGTTACTGGACATTTGTGAAAGCTGCCACGTACCTTGGGTGCCGCCATTTTCTTGGGATTTTTGAGGACCCGGACCTACTAAGCCTGACCAGCCTGTGTCAGTGGAGGACAACCGGTGAGCCCGTTTTGGTTGCAGAATTGCACCGGACCCAAATTTAACCGGCGCCACGGCCGAGTGTTTTTTTTTTTTTGTTGTTGTTGCGCTTGGGCAACTGCTGCCATTTTCGGCAGCTGCCAGTGGATCCGCCTCAGGATAACCACGATTCGCTCCGGCTCCCACGTAGGCCACAACTGGCGATACCGGCCGGGCTTTGCCGCCGCCGCTGGCAATCTGCTGTCGCCATCAATTTGTTGTTGTCCTGCCGTGTTAAATATCCGAGCCGCCCATCTTGTGGCAATATAACTTAAATAACTTCTCCCTTGCGTCAATCTCGCGGACTTGACGCCAGCGCATTCCTGTTCCAGGTCGTGGTCCTACCTCGGCGGATTGACCATTGCTGTAAAGAAATGAAATGTGATTATTTATGTATCTATATTTAAGTATATGAAATTATATATCGTGAAATATGGCAATTGAGTAAGCGTATTTACCTGGGGGAGATGAGCCGGTCGCCAAACCGCTCGGAATAGACTCCGGTCCGCCGGAGGTGGGTGATGCCTCTTCAAATCCCAAGAGGCATCCATGGTTGTGTGGGTGCGTAGTGGCGAGTTCATCGATGCCACCAATTCCTTCCGATTATTGTCGTCCAAATTTAATTTGTTTTCCTTGTTTAAGTTTTGTTGCTAGTGGTGGTTAAATTTACGTTAGTGAAACGTCGTATGTTATCGATTTATTGATTGTGCGGACTGCGGGCAGAGGGAGAACTCGGCAATGGGATTCCGGAGCTAGCCGGCACTGCCCTCCGGGAAAAAGCAGTTCCGTTACAGGTCTTAATGAAAATCAAACCGTAATTCTATAACCGTAAAAAACTGCTATATCTTGAAAATTATTGATATACGTTAAAAAACAAACAAGTTAAAAATGTTTTTACATTAATTTCGCCATCATTATTATGGCAGCTATAGGATATAGTGGTCCGATTTCGGCCGTTCCGACATATATACTGCGTGCTAAAGAAATAAGACTATGCTGAAAGTAAACGATAGCTCAAAAACGGAGAGACTAATTCTCGTAGAAACCGACAGACGGACAGACAGACAGACAGACGGACATGGCTATGGGTCGGAAATGCCTCCTTCACAGCGTTGCAAATATTATGGCAAAATTATAATACCCCATATTTTCCTATTAAAGCAATACTTAATTAAACATAGCACAGATTTTTGCAGATAAATATTTAAAACGGCCTCCTTTCAAAAATACGGCCTTAGCTAATTCAATCTGAAAATGCAAATCTCACAAAAACTAATTTTTCAATTTCCCGTGGTTACACCTGCAAATTTATTGTTACGATTGACTTGAAAATTCAAGGACAATATTTTTTAATGTAACAACATTAAAATAATATATAAAAAACAAATAAAACTGTTAATCTAACGCTCGCACACACGCACAACTAATAATTGAAAATTATAATTTCAATCGGCGACAATAAAACCAACAACAACAACAGTGGCGAGGCAAATAAAAACAGCAATGGGAAGCGGGCGAGCTTGTTAGAAAAAGCAGCAGCAGCAACAGTATCAACTCATCGGCACCTGCATATCGCTCGCTCACTGGCACCTATGCAGTCGGCTGCGGGAACTGCAGCGCTGCCGGCAGTGCAGTCGACGCAGCTCGCCCGAAAAGAAATACCAAACTGCCCATGCGTAAGAGCGAGATAGGAAGCCGATTTTCGTGACGATCCAAAATCGGTTTTACTCCCCGAATCCATGACACGCCTAAATAAGTTTCACTTCATAAATTAATAAAAGTTTTTTTTCGACTTAATCGATGTTTTTTCCTAAAAGATCGAAAAAATTGATGCACTGAGAATCGATATATTGCCAGCTCAACGACATTAATGTACATTGCCGGACGGGCAATCCAGCAGCGGCAGTCTTAAAAATACTTAGAAATACCGAACCGAACACAATTCGTTGCCTACAACGCACAATAACGATAAGGTTTTCCGTGTTTGTTATTTAAAAATAATCATTGTTCATTGTATAAGATAAAAGTTTAGATAATATTTTTATTAAAAAAATATAAACTTTCTTTATTGAGTGCAATTTTACAACTGATTTTTCTAATGTTAATGATTAATAATGTAACCTATGCTTTGTTGTTTTGCTGCTGCCGCTGCTCCTGCCTCTGCTGACGTTCTCTGCTACTATCGTTGAACATCGCTGTTGTCGCTGATGTGGTCGGTCCTAATTGGTCGCTGTCGCTGATATTGCTGCTGCCGCGGTGCAGTTGACCATTTCTTATTCTAATGGGTCAATGTAATTTGGCAATAATTGTTGTTGCCAAATGCGCTCGGTGTTGGGTTCAGTTACCCAGCGTTAAAGTTTTCCCACGATCGTAGAGTAGGAAGTGAAGAAGTGAAAACTCAGCGCAAGTGGCTGCTGAACTCAATTGGGGACATATTGGGAAACATTCCGGCCAATAACTTTATATGTTGGGAAATCGGTGCTAATGCCTTACTCACATTCGTAATCTATTTGTTGTTGTTCAGATTTCTGCGCGTGTGGCGATATTCTTACTTTGGTTGAGCATTTAGCATTCTGGGTGTTAACTCTTCCCCCCTTAAAAGCGACTGTCCTCGGTCGCAACGTAAAAGTACAGATCCGGAAGGGACGGCTCTTCAATTGTTTTCGCTGGAGCTGGTAAGCCTTCCGTTGGTTTGCGCCTTCGCATAAATCGTGTGATCAGTCCTACGATAACTACGAATAGGATGATGGTGGATCCATAATTCAGGGAAGAATCTATAATTCCTTCGCTTCTTAGTTTCTATAGTACTCTTGTGTTGTTTATGTTAAGTTCCTTGACCATTTGTAGTGACAGTACTTCATCTATTTTCGACTTTTCCGCTGCTAATTAAAAAAGTGGGGGTTCCGGTTCAACCGGGCTGGTTTCTTTAGACTTGTAGATGTTTTCTCCAATTGTTACTGTAGAGTTCCTGTATTGGATTATAAATGAGCCCTGTAGTTTTAGGAGTTTTTCGTCCAACGAGACAAGTCCGCTGAAGTCGTTCAACAGTAGAGTTCCTGGCAATATTTCCTCGAAATCGGGAATGTGTTGATTGTTGACCATTTTGCATTCTGGTTCCTTAAGGATAAGTCTAGCAATTTTTCGGAATTACAAATAGTTTTATCGTTATGTGCCTCGCAAGGTTCTGTTATTGCAAATAGTTGTTTCTTACATTCTAGTAGATTTTCATATTTTAAGTCGGTTATTATATGGGCTTTTTTTAGTGCTTTTACTTTTAATGTTCTGCAAGTGTCTTTATTAATTGTTGGTAAGCTAATAATGTAAATGAGGTCGTGCCCATTGGTGGCAAGTTTGACTTTAGCAAATTCTAAAAGTTCTTCTATGTCAAAAAATAAACTGTTTTCTTCTTTAAAAATGTTTTCTACAATGTTGGTTTCTTTGCTGAAAATAAATGAATTTACTGTGTTAGATTTTGCTCAAGTTATTGCGTACAGAATGTTTGTAATTTCTTCTTTAATTAATTGTATTTTATATTTTAAAATATTGGCTTTTTGATTTATTATTCCTTCCGAGCTTTGAGTAAATTTTATCATTGCATTTGTGACATTACTGAGTTGATTTATTTTTCGTTAATT
The DNA here is from genome assembly GCA_014170255.2 of Drosophila triauraria. Taxonomy (NCBI): domain Eukaryota; kingdom Metazoa; phylum Arthropoda; class Insecta; order Diptera; family Drosophilidae; genus Drosophila; species Drosophila triauraria. The sequence goes on from JABJVT010000007.1 coordinate 9,769,735, forward strand.
AGCCGGTTTATAACTACTTGTCTGTTATTATTTTCAAGCTGTTCTTTTTTTATTTTCTATGACCTCATAATCATGATGATCTGGTGATCCTGCCAGCCACTTCCATGCTGTCTCTATTGCTTCTATTGCTCTTTTTGATCTTTTTGTGTTTGTAGTCTGCGTAAGTCGGATTTTATTTGTTTTAGTTCGTACGAAAGATATGGTTGAAGCGGATGAGATGAAATAAGTGATTTAAATGATTCCTCTAAAGTTGCAAATGTCTCTTCGTAGCTGGTCAAGTTGAAAATGTGGATGATTTTAAACGTTCCGTCTTGTTTGGCTGCTAGTCTGGTTTCGAGTGAAATAAGTTGGGAGTTTGAATAGTCAAGGACAGTGGCAATACCCAGGCAGGTTGGCAAAAATAGTCTGAAAAATTAGATTCTTTACAGGTCTGGCAGGACTGAACTATTGCTTAAATTTTCTTTTAAGCTTGTGGGAAAAAATAATTCTTAAGTATTTGTATTTTATTTTCTTTCGCATCACTATGCGCTCTCTTGTGTTCTAGGGTTATTAATTCATTTTGTTGTAATTCGGACGTGACATCATCTACTTGATTTTGAGTGAACCTTACTTTATATGAACTGAAATATGTGGGATAAATATTTTGTATTTTTCCCATTACCTCTTCAGAAGTAAAAATTCCGTTTTTTAATCTGGGGTCTAGTCTGCTTGTTAGAATTGCTATTATCTGTTCTTCTGTGTACTCTCTTCCTTTTACTATGTGTCTATGGTAGGTTGGGAATGGAATTTCGAAAATATCTGAATCCGTTTCGTCGATAAGTAGGAATAATTGATTTTGAAAACATTAATGGGAGCTTCTACAGAAAATATAAGATTGTGAGATGAGCTTTCGTCGCTATGAATGGTTGCTGGGGAGCTGAGTGTATTTATTTCGGCTGGAGCCTAGAAAGTGCGTCAGCTACTACGTTAGCTACTCCTTGTATTTAATTTCGTGATTATATTCGCCAAAAGGTCTCTCCATCGTTTTAGTTTCGCATTATGGTTATTGACACTATTTGAAAAACTTAGGGCTGGTGATCTGTGTATATTACTACTTTCGAATATCCGTAAAGATAATGTCTTAGGCTTTCGTTTGTTGCATAAATTTCTTCAGTTTTGAGAGTGTACGTGAGATAAATGTTATTGGTCTATGGTTTTGTTCTAAGACTGCGCCAATTGCGTAACTTGACGCGTCGGTTGTACGCTGAAATTCTTTTCCAAAATCTGGGTATGCTAGGGTGACGTCTCGGGAGATGAGTGTAAATTTTAATTTTTCGAAAGCCTTTATTGCTTCTTTGTCCAAGTTAATAGCTGTCCTGCTTGATTTATTTTTGATATGCGGTCTTCTTCTCCTCGGAGGAGAATGGTTAGTGGTTTGGCTATTTTGCATAATCTCTAATAAATCTTCTATAATATCCTGTCATGCCTAAGAAAGATCGTAGGTCTTTTAACGTTTTTAGGACCGGGAATTTTGAAACTGCTCTTATTTTTTCAATATTTGTCTTAACTCCGTCTTGTGAGATTGTATACCCTAAAAATCTACTTCGTTTTGAAAAATGACATTGCTCTATTTGTACCCTCATGTTTGCGTCTTGTAGTGTTGAAAATACTTTTTCGAGGTTCTGACCGTGCTCTATTTCGTTTTGCTAAAACGATTATGTCGTCAACGTACACATAGCAAATTTTCCTATGTATTCCCTTAGGATGTCGTCCAAGGCTCTTTGGAATATAAATGGTGAGTTTTGAGACCAAATGGAAGCCTGGTGAATTCATATTTTCCACCGTTTACGGCAAAGGCAGTTTTTCGATATCTGTTTCTTTTAGTGGGATTTGATGAAATCCACTTTTAAGATCTAACACTGAAAATATTTGTTATCCCTAGCTGTGAAATAATTTCGCCAATTTCTGGGGTAAGGTGCCGATCTGAGATAGTGACATCGTTGAGTTTCCTGTAGTCTATTACCAATCTATACTTTTTTCTTCGGACTGACCTGACTTTTTGGAACTACCCAAACGGGTGCATTATACGGAGAACGTGAAGGTCTAATAATGCCATCTTCGAGCATTTCTTTTATCTGCTTTTCTACTTCCTGTCTTAGTGAAGCTGGGTATGGGTAGTGTTTTCCATAAACTGGGGAGTCTGATGAAGTTCTTATTTTTCCTACCCTTTAGTAGTGTATGCTAATTTTGTGTCTGGGTCGGCGAATAAGTTTTTGTGGCTTTGAACAAGGTCTCGGTCATATGACTGACTTGTGGTCCTATTGTGTTAACGGCTTGTGCGGCTAATTGGTGAATTTTAATTTTCCTTTTATTTTCAAGAATTAGTGTATCATTTTTGACGTCTATAATTGCGCCTAATAATTTCATTGTATCGTTTCCTAATATGCCGTGGAATGTTTTTAGTGTATCTAGTAAAAAAAATTTCATTGGTTTATCTGAGATATTGGGAAGTTTGGTTTTGGGTAAGGTACCAGTTTTTTTTTTAATGTAATTCTGGTTTGAGCCTGTGTCTATTAGGAATTTTAAGATTTTTCCGTTCCCCGTCGTTACTTTAAAGTAAGGTAATAAGGAACGATTTATTCTAAAAAATGTAGCTCGGACATGTCAATGTATTCTTGTTGTTCGGTATCAATTTGCCAAGTAAATTCTTCTTGAAGTTCGCCTATATTATTCTCTTCTGCCATTTCGTAATATTCCTTTTCTGCACTAGTTGTTTCTTCTTGTGTTTCCTGTTGTGTGGTAGTTTCTGACTCGGTTTGAATATGAAATTGTCTTGGCATCTTGCTAGTGTTCTGAACATTTGAAGTGCTAAGAGGTCGTTTCAAAATAATCATTGTTCGCCGGCTTATTCATATAGTTGATATGACGCGAACGAATTGATGATCAACCTCCATAGGTACTGCTTTTGGTTGGGGTCGCGGGACGGTGTCGGAGAAATATAGGGTGTTAATGGTTTTGCTTGGCTTGAATTAGCTTGGTTGTAAAATTAGGTTGGGTGGTTTGTGTAAAGGGAATTTTCCGGTTGCGGCTACTACCTGCATCTGTTTAGGATTGTAGTATAAATGGGAATGAAAATTTTGTTTGGCTCCTACCATTCGGAACGGTTGGTGGGTTCTTGGTGGAAGTGTAGGCGGTTTTCCTTAGTAAATGCTTTTGGCTGTTTGGTTGTTTCTAGTGGTCTGATTCTCGAGCAAACTACATAGGTGTAGTGCATGCCCCAAGTCGTGCGGTTCTTTGATCGCTAACAGTTGAGCTAGATTTCCGTTTAGGCCTCTAACAAAAGTATCTAAAGCTTTCTCCCTGTACATAGTCGTCAATTATTGCGGACTGCTAGAAGAATGCCGTTATATTTTGGCGAACCGATTCTACAATCATAGATTTTTAAAACTCGTGCTACGCTCTTTTTCCATGAGGAAAATTCCTTTTTGTTTCCTGAAAATTCTCTAAGCGATCGTACAATGTCCGTTATTTTGTCTAATTCACTAAGGTTGTGTGCTAGTTCTCGTCTGATTGTTTGGTCTGTATATTGCGAAAAATCATTATTGGGTTTAATTATTTCCTTCACTAAGCCACTTAATTTTGTTTCTAAGATACCTTTTATTATTTCTTCGATATCTCTCTCAGTCATGAGTCGCGCATTGCTAGTTGCGGAAGGGCCTACAAGGTTTCCTAGTCGGTCTGCTAAATCTTGGTCTGGCATTTTAGTTATGTTTTGTGGTCACGATATTTGAACAAATGATTAAAGGGATGAATTTATATTTTAGAAAATTTTTTAATAGTTACTCAGAATTCGGGGTGAAAATAATTAATTATTTTGTGCTGTAAATATTATAAAGTTTGATTTAAAACTTAGATTTTGATTTTTAGATTTTAGATTTTTTGTACACAGAGAGAATTATGTGCTCGGAAATTAAGAATTAATCGTACTCAAAGTTGTACTATTCTTATTTTAAGTACGGAATTTTTAAAAATACTAAGATTAAGTTTTTTTTCCTTACTTTAAAACCAAACAAAATTCAAAATGAATACAAAAAGTACTTACACAAAAATTAAGTACAAAATTCTTGAATTAAACTGGTTCTATCCTTAAATTAAAAATGCCTGTACTTAAGTTTGAAGGAAAGGGGTGAGAGGGAAAGAGCGGCAAAGCGGTGTTTCTCCGTCTCGCTCTGCTCTCCCGCTTTGTCTATTTATAGCTCGACCACTGTCGCAAGCGTATGTGTGTATTTGAGTCTTTGACGCCGTCATCTGATTTGCATGCGTGGTCCAGAGGCTAAAATGTTCGAGTCTTAAACCAACGATTGCGGGTTCGAGTACCGTCGCAGCAATTGTGTTTTCGAAAAAATGTAAGTTGGCTTTTATACCCTTTCTATAATATTTATATCCATTTAACTTAACATATCAACAAACAGCCGGCACTTCCTAAACCTCTCCAGAAACTGGCCATTTACAGCCGGCACTGAAGAATCCTCTCGAGAAGCTGGCCATTTGCAGCCGGCACTGCCTGATCCTCTCCAGAAACTGGGCCATTTGCAGCCGGCACTGCCTGATCCTCTCCAGAAACTGGCCGTTTGCAGCCGGCTCTGCTAATCCTCTCCAGAAACTGGCCATTTACAGCCGGTACTGCCTGATCCCCTCGAGAAACTGGCCATTTACAGCCGGCACTGCCTGATCCTCTCCAGAAACTGGCCATTTACAGCCTCCTCTCTCAATTTTTCATAATTTTTTACCAAGTGTCAAATAATTGAGAATGATTCGTTGTTAAACTAAGAACTTTTGTGTATTAAATTAAAATTATTCGGTCTTAAATGAAGTACATTTTGCACTTTCCTTGAGCATAAAATGTATTCAAAACGTAATTAAATACTTAATATTAGTATTCGCATTCTTAAAATTTTACTTGAACTGAGTACAAAACGACATTCAATTAAGTACAAAAAGTTCTCGGTCGTTATTTGAGTATTTTTTACTTACTTTAAGTGCATTTTTACTTAAAAATTCTCACTGTGTATGTGTTTTCTTAATTTTGAATTTAGATTTTTAATCCTTAAATAATTTTTGTTTAAATTTGACAGGTAACAAATTTTTTTTATATAAAATTTAGCGATCGAATTAATTTAATTTAAAAATTCTTTGATTCTATGTTTATTAATTTAATTTTTTGATAGTTCCTTTTCATGGAATTTGTTTGTCACTTGACGATTATTGTCTCCTTTTTTGTTTGGAGTATTTGCTTAATTTTATGCTTACAAAATAATCATATCTCGGTGTGCTCTCGTGCCGGTAATCTTGGTGTTTTTCCTTTTTGTCCCGCGTTGCAGCGATTTCTCCAGAATGCGGGTCTACTAGGGTACCTCCTTTACACCTTTCCTTGCACGTTCCCTCCGAACGGGTACTAGAGAGAATCACAGCGATAAAATTTGGCCTGGTATGTCCACCGGGTACAAGTCCTTTTTGTAGGAGTGTCACTTTGTAGCGTTTTCTTTAACGGCACTTTAATTGTTGCACTTCCGGGCTTCGGTGGTCGGGTTTTTTTCGTCCGGATTAGGCAGAATAATTTTTCCGAACCGGCAGGATTTTCTTTACTGCTCTACACGAGACGCGGAACTTGTATCCTTCGCGAACTTTATACCAGGTCCCTGTTCAGGCGCCAGTTAAAAGTTTAGATAATATTTTTATTAAAGAAATATAAACTTTCTTTATTGAGAGCAATTTTAAAACTGATTTTTTTTATATTAATGATTAATAATGTAACCTATGCTTCGTTGTTTTGCTGCTGCCGCTGCTCCTGCCTCTGCTGACGTTCTCTGCTACTATCGTTGAACATCGCTGTTGTCGCTGATGTGGTCGGTCCTAATTGGTTGCTGTTGCTGATATTGCTGCTGCCGCGGTGCAGTTGACCATTTCTTATTCTAATTGGTCAATGTAATTTGGCAATAATTGTTGTTGCCAAATGCGCTCGGTGTTGGGTTCAGTTACCCAGCGTTAAAGTTTTCCCACGATCGTAGAGTAGGAAGTGAAGAAGTGAAAACTCAGCGCAAGTGGCTGCTGAACTCAATTGGGGACATATTGGGAAAAATTCCGGCCAATAACTTTATATGTTGGGAAATCGGTGCTAATGCCTTACTCACATTCATAATCTATTTGTTGTTGTTCAGATTTCTGCGCGTGTGGCGATATTCTTACTTTGGTTGAGCATTTAGCATTCTGGGTGTTAACTTATATAATACCAATATTACAGGTGTTCCGAAATCCCACAATTCAATTCAAACGCGAGCGATAACAATTTATCGGTGGGAATATTCTTATTTTGCTACCGTAATAAACTAGCAACATTTGCAAACGACAAAATAATAAAATATATAAAATAAAGTTACACTTGTTCTCAATCAAGAATAATAAAACAAAACAATTCTTGCAACCGATAATAAAATGAAAAGAAATATAAAAATTTTAAACATAGACAAGAACTAAATAAAGGGGGTAGCGAAATAAATTAGGGGTCGCAAATAACAGTTATGGGATAAATAAAAATTGGAGCCAACAAAATTAGCAGCGACGATAGGAAAATTACTTATTTTTGGAAGGACTTTGCAGAAATAGTATAGAATATATATAATTAATGTATATACAAACTCCAGGAACACACCAGCCCGATTTGCCAAATAGTAAAAACACTTCAATTGTCTTTTTAGTTAGTTTTATTTTTCTCAACCGCACGCTCTCGTTGTCTGCAAGTAAGTGGCAAGGGTACGCATGTGCATACAAAAAGAAACAAAAACGTTCTTTGAAAGAGAGGGAGAGATCAAAGAGAGGAGAGGGCTTTGCCTCTCTCTGAGATCTTCATTGTTCATCCCCTTCCCACACACACACAATGTGTTCAAACATGAACACGTTCTTATATAAATATATACATACATACAAACATATGTACATAGATCTGTAACAAACCGATGCAGCTATGATTTGCCTGCCCGCATGTGCGCGTATCTCTAAGCAGCGGCCCCTTGTGCCTAACACAGATCTGTACACTAGACAAATAAATACACTTGAGACCTAATATCGACGAACCCCTGCGAGGGTCACAGAATGTCTTTAAATATAACGGCCAAATGGGCCTAACACCAAACACTTGACAATATATACATGTAATTTGAATCCAACCATTGGATCCAAGAACTCTGTGTTCACTCCAATCGCACTGAAGAATGTATCCCTTGCTAATGGATAAACAGACCACTCCGTGGGTCTAGCTATAAGTCTAGAATAAGATTTGATGTTAGCTACCTAAGCTAGGATCTATATAAAGCGGAGTCCGCTCCTAATAATATCAGTTTCTTACAAAAACTCAGCAAATGAAGACGTCGTAATTATTGGGCGCTCTTTTCACAATGTGTATGTGTATAAGTGTGACTTTTGGTATTCTCAACAAATAGGATAAATTTTTATTCGTAATTTTTATTATTTTAATCTTTTTTAGCTGTTATTTTTGATTTTTAGTATAAATGTTAAAAAAAATAATTCTTATTCATCAATTTTTATTTGTAATTTTTAAAAATAAAAATTCTTAATAGGAATTTTTTGTCAATTTTTATTTTGAAAAATAGAAATTAACTGTTGTTCTTCAATTTTTATTTTAAAAATTGAAAATAAAAATTGAATTGCAATAACTTTTGAACGGAGTGGTTTATTTAAAAGATCGAAAGATATATTCAATCTACGTCTCAATACCTTTCGTTTGATGTATGTATGCATGTATAAATTTGTACCATATGACATTTACATAAATATGTACATAATTGCATATCACATTCGTATGTCCGCTTCCCAAAAATGATGCGACTTTCGGAAATTTAAAAAAAAAAAGTACACCATAGAAGTTTTTGACCTTTTTTTGGGCATAATGTGGTATATTTTCAGCTAAAATCTAATACTTTTTCAAAAAAATATTGAAAAATAACAGACTTATGTGCTATCTTCGGAGGTGCAAAGAAAGTTTTCTAGCTGCCGACGTTTTCCGATTATCGATTCCAAATTCCAAAAGCGTGTTGTGTGCGCGTGTCCTTGCCAAGAGGATTTTTTGAAAGTGTTCAGGCTTGAACACCCTGTATTCCCAGCTCTGTGCTCTCGCTCTGGCGGTAGCGTGCACAGCTGCCCGGCTCCGAGCTCTCGCTCCGGCGGAAGCTTTCGCGCTCTCGCGCTCAGGCCACTCTCCACCTCTCCCTTGAAGTCTCCACCGCGCCTTCGGGCGCTTAGAATAATTTAGGATAAGTTAGTCGCAAATTATCTCGCTCTTTGAATAAACGCCGGTCGATCCGCAAGCGCATACACCAGTTTCTCCTCTCTTTTTCTACCGCGATCGCGCCGAGTGCCTTTTACCTTTTCACAGCTCCCGACCAGCCATTCCCGCTGCAACGAAGATGCCTCCACTCAGGAACCCCCCGATAAACATTTTGGTCCTTACCGAGCCACGAAATTTTCCAGCGGCCGAAGTCAGCGCCCTTTCCAGCTCCACTTTCGTCAGCAATACTTAAGATAAGTACGAAACATATATATTTAATTGCCGGTCTGCAGTCAGCCATTCGAACACATAATTTCGTTTGACTTTCTGCACGAGTTCCTTGTCAAAAATCCGAGTCCGATTTAAAAAGACAGCGGCAAGTTATCCAACATTTTATCTTCGTTTTTTCCTTTTGTGTGTGCGGCCATCTTAATCCAATTTTCCTTTGTGCATATTGATGTACAACCGCCGGGGGCCGTACATACAGCGAATTACACTTTCCAACACAAAACTCAAAAGGGCGACTCCTCTGTTTTCCGCGCAAGAAAATAATTTTTATATCCAAAGTTAAGTGTGCAAGTAACAGTTCAAAAATCAAAGTCCGATTTTTTGAATCCGCCATTTTTTTTTCTTTCCGAGTTTTCCTTTGTGCTTCGATTTTCTCCTTCGTGAGTGCGGCCATCTTAATTCCGTTTTCCCTTGTGCATATTTATGTACAACCCTCGTGGTCGTACATACATACACCAATATATTTCAATTCCAACCCAAAATTCAAAAGAGCGTCTAAATTTATTTTTCCACACAATAAAACACTATTAAACAATTTTTTAATCAAAAAAAAAAAAATGTGAAAATATATATTTTTCTCTTTCCGCCAAGATCGGCCCTCTTCCTTTTTCACTGTAAGCCCACCGACACATAAATATTGGCAAATTTTATTTTCTACATATACAAAATACAGTCCACAAAACATCGAACATTTCCACATATTTCAAGACATACCCGCCGGCACATTTATGGCAATATTTTCCGCCACTTCACTGCCGATAAATATCACACATATACATACATATATTTTCTACATCCAACAGCAACATATATATTTACAGTGCATTCCAAAATAAAGTTTTCCGTCGGTCAACCACAATATTATCCCACCTAAAATTTCCAAGCCGACGAAGAAAATTTTTTTTGCTTGTATATATATTTTTCATTTATTTTTCTGGCAAAGAGGGAATTGCCAATCGTGCAAACATACACGCACATCCATTCGCTCACATTAAAGAGAACGACACACACGCACATCGGCTCTCTTACACTAAAGAGAACGACACAAACGCACATCCATTCTCTTACAGCAAAGTGAGCGGCACAATCCATTCTCTCACACTAAAGAAAACGTCACAAACATACATACATACACGCATGCACATTGTTTTACAGCACAGCGAACTGCACGCACCTTCATATATATATATATGCAAATTCTTTTCCAGCACATTCCAGCATAAGCCCCCTTCCACAAAAAAAAAAAAAATATATAACAGGGTATTAAAAAAAATTATAGCTCCACACAACATAACCCCCTTCCAAAAATATATATAACACGGTATTAATAAATTATAAACTCCACACAACATAAGCCCCCTTGCAAAAATATATACAACAGGGTATTAATAAATTATAAACTCCACACAATATAAGGCCCCTTCCAAAGAATATATATAACAGGGTATTAATAAATTAATACACTCCGGTCAACATAAGCCCCCTTCAACAAAAAAAAAAAAATTTTTTTTAAATTATAAATAAAAAAAAAATTTAAAACTATAAAAAATAAATTAAAAAAGGTCCTTAAAGGAAAACCTGTGAGCACTCCCAAAAGTAGTCCCGTCAATCTTCCGAGCAGTTCCCTACGGACACCCACACCTAAAGCCAGAGTTAATTCTGCGAGTCCTCCGAGCATTTCCTTACAGCCACCCACGCCTAGAGCCAAAAGTAGTCCCGTAAATCTCCCGAGCATTTCCGTACGGCCACCTACACTCGAAACTAAAAGTAACCCCCCTTCGTCTCAGCAAAGAGTCACGCGTTCCACAATTAAAATGGCACTGACAACATCCGATCTAGCCTTAAACACATTCATTGAAGTCTCGGATCGACTAGGTGAATTGGAGGCTAGAATTAATACTCCTACGGCGGTACCTACGGGCGTGTCCATGCTGCAAATCCGACGAGAGAAATTCCGCGCGTTATGGGCCCAATCAAAAAAAGAATATAATGAAATTTACGGGAGCCTAGTGGCGGCAGGAGAGAAAGCAGCTGCTAGCTTGCCTGTTCTCCGGGCCAAATACAATTATTGCTACGACGTCTATGAAAGATGTAGCGCTCAGCTCGCGGATCTTATCTCACAGGCGCACAAGCTGTTCCTTCCCAGAATTATATTTCCTCCGGCTGTCGGCTACCTCCGTGTGATACCGAGGTTTTTACAGGCGATTATATTCGCTGGCCGACTTTCCGCGATCTCTTTACGGCAATCTACATAAACAACCCGAGGCTAACGCCGGTCGAAAAGTTGTTCCACCTAAATGCCAAAACGAGTGGTGACGCACATGCTATTGTTTCCAATTCACCCCTTACGAATGATGGCTTCCCCTCAGCGTGGGATAACCTCACTGAGCGGTTCGAAAACAAGCGACTATTAGTAAACAGATAATTAGAAATCCTTTTAAATGTGCCGTCCATCTCTTATGAATCTGGGAAAGCTATAAGAGACTTGCAGAGCACCGTCCAGGGTTGTCTCACAGCGATAGAAATGTCCGGGATAAAGATTGAAAACTGGGATTGTCTCTTGGTGTTCATGATTTCTTCCAAACTCCCTAAGCTCACACTGTCGTTATGGGAACAGTCTCTCCATAAAAAGTCAGAAATCCCAACTTGGCTAGAGCTCAAAGACTTCCTACCTGAGCGCCACCGAACCCTAGAGGCAATAGATGACGTGCGACCGTCTGGATCGAGTCAGTCTCAGCCCAGGCCATTTAATGCAAACACGTCTTCACGAAGGATTAACTCCTACGAAACGAGGGTAGTATCCAACCCGAGAGGTTTTTGCGACCTTTGTAAGCGGGAAAACCATCCGGTCCGCTCATGATCACGATTTCTCCAAATGACCATCGATGAACGATCAGCGTACATCAAAAGGAAGCAACTGTGTTTGAACTGTTTCGCGCGAGGGCACCAGCTTCGAGATTGCGAAAGCACGCACAATTGTCTTACTTGTCGTGGCCGCCACCACACTCTGCTACACCGTGGAAACTCTTCCGCTGCGTCTGCTACTGCTGCGGCTGGTGCCGCAGAAGTGCAAAAAATTTTTCGCAACGGGGTCCAGAGCTGTCCTTCTGGGTACCGCCATAATAAACATTTTACAAAAGGGCTCTAATTTCCAAGCGCGAGCCCTAATTGATTCCGGGTCTGAAGCAGCCTTCATTACGGAAAGACCTTATTAAGCTGCCCTTCCGAGTTACCCAAGCCCAAGTCTCAGTCTGAATCCAAAAGCTCTGTCAGTTCACCATTCGGTCCCCGACCAGGTCGCTTTGCAGCTAGACACTACGACCTTATTAAGCTGCCCTTCCGAGTTACCCAAGCCGAAGTCTCAGGCTGAATCCAAAAGCTCTGTCAGTTCACCATTCGGTCTCCGACCAGGTCGCTTTGCAGCTAGACACTACGGCCTACGTTCTTCCGCAACTAGCTGGAAGTCTTCCATCCTGTCCTGTTCCGCAACAATTTCTACGGGATCTACCCGATTTTCCTCTGGCGGATCCAAAGTTTTATGAAAGCGCACAAATAGATGTCCTTATCGGGGCTGATATCCTGCCATCGGTTCTTCTCAGAGGTACCCAGTCGAAAATCTGTGGCTCTCTCCTAGCTCAGGAGAACATTTTCGGGTGGGTGCTTACCGGACCAGTCCTCGCGTCCGACCCCAATAAGATATCCGTCTTTTCGACGCAAGTGTCCCATGCGTTGGAACCTTCGCTGGACAAACTTCTCACTAAATTTTGGGAGGTGGAGAATCTGCCCTAAAAGTGGCAAAGAAGCCGATGGACTATGTGAGGAGAATTTCCTTAGGACTACCAATAGGGATAAGAGCGGCAGGTACGTCGTAAGCCTACCATTCCTTGACCCCGAACACATAGGGTCCGCCCTAGGGTACTCTAGATCCTCCGCGTTGGCGCAATTCCTAAGAAACGAGCAACGCCTTAAGAGAGACGATTCCCTCAAAGCAAGGTATGACTCGGAAATCCAAGAATATCTCGATCTGGATCACATGAGAGAAGTCCGCCCTACTCTTGATTCTGCGAGCTATTACCTTCCCCATCACGCCGTGCTCAAGCCGGAAAGTACCACCACCAAGCTCCGTGTGGTGTTTAATGGCTTTAGCCCTTCCGAGAATGGGGTCAGTTTAAATGATATCCTTCATGCTGGCCCAGTCTTGCAATCCGATCTTACCATACAGATCCTAAAGTGGCGGTATTTCCGATACGTATTCTGCGCCGATATAGGGAAAATGTATCGGCAGATTTGGGTGGATTCCAAGCACACCCAGTTCCAACGCATCCTGTTCCGTAACCACGAGGGCCATGAGCTAAAGACGGTAACGTTTGGAGTAAATTGTGCACCGTTCCTGGCAATAAGAGTCCTCCAGCAGCTGGCAACTGACGTGCAACTAAGCCATCCGAGAGCAAGCACCGTCATTCGCAATTGTATGTATGTGGACGATGTCCTTTTCGGAGCGCACTCCGCAAAGGAGGCTCAGCTCACTATTCGAGAGCTGCAAAGCGCCCTAGATTCCGCCGGGTTTCCCTTAAAGAAATGGACCTTCAATAAAAGGAAATTCTAGTTCATATCCAAAGCGATTATCTCCTGCACACAGGCTGCCTCGAGATCGATTCTGAGAGCACAGCCAAAACTCTTGGCGTCCGCTGGGAGGCAACGTCCGACGAGTTTTCTTCGTCCCCCAGATCTATCAAGTGGATCGTCCCAAACAAAACGCCAGGTCCTTTCCCAAATCGCCAAATTGTTCGACCCAGCAGGCTGGCTGGCCCCTTTGTAGTGTGTGCTAAGATTTTCATGAAAGAATTTGGCTACAAGACATCGGGTGGGACGATCACCTTCCTAGTGACCTGTACCAGAAATGTCAGAGTTTTGTGCAAAGCTATTCGGTCTTGCATCAGGTTCGCGTTCAAGATGGATCTCTTTTTCCCCGAAGTCCGGGTGGAACATCACGGATTCTGTGACGCTTCTCAAAAGGCCTACGGGGCGGCAATCTACGTGCGAATAGAGATGGGGCAAACCACCATGGTACACCTACTCACCGCCAAAACCCGAGTTGCTCCCGTAAAAACGGTGTCGCTTCCTCGGCTCGAGCTGTGCGGGGCTTTATTGCTATCCGAGACGGTCACCGCTATTCTTCCAAGTATGCCCATGCTCTCCTCTAACCGCCATTGTTGGACAGACACCACCATCGTCTTGGCAGGGCTGGCCAAGCCAGCATGTCACTGGACAACCTTCGTTGCCAACCGGGTGACAAAAATTACGCAAGCCATCGAGGCGGAAAACTGGTCACACTTTCAATCCAAACATAATCTAGCTTACCTGGCAAGTAGGAACTAGTCGACAACCCTCTGTGGTGGCATGGACCCACCTGGTTGCGAAAGCCGCGCGATCAGTAGCCTCGACAGGGCAACGACATACCGGGGACCGATTTAGAAAAACGAGCAATTAAATCCCACTTGGCTTCCATCCCGACAGACGATGTCCTATATCGGTTTTCCAAGCTAGACAGGGTAATGCGGGTCTTCGCTTATGTCCTCCGTTTTGTGCAGCGACGTAGAAAGCAAGACTCGCCGTTTGGTGAGCAGTTGGAAGCACAGGAAATTGCCGCCGCTGAACGGCTCCTGGTGCGCAGCACGCAGGGCAGAGTCTACTGCGCTGAATATCGTCTTTACATTTGACATTAAGAATTATACCGGGCGGGCGTGTCTTCTTACCAAGGGGTATGTGTTGGTACTCGTATGTTTTTCCACTAAGGCCATTCACCTGGAGCCTACTTTTGATTTAACGACCGAGAAATTTCTGGCTGCTTTCGCTCGGTTCGTGGCCAGGAGAGGTTGTCCTCTGCAAGTCCAATCCGATAACGGCAAAACTTTCGTTGGCGCTGCCACCTCGCAGTGCCGCGATTTCCTTCAAGCCGTTAAAGAGTCGGTAACTGATGCATAAGTCATCAGCAGCTCAATTGGGAGTTTATACCTCCAGGAGCCCCCCATATGGGAGGCTTGTGGGAAGCGGGTGTCAAAAGCTTCAAGACGCTGTTTTACAAGTCCACTGCCACACGAAAGTACACTTTCGATGAACTGGCTACTATTCTAGCGAAGATTGAAGCTTGTCTAAATTCTAGACCGCTGTCTCCTATGTCCGAGAATCCCTCCGATCTGTTAGCGTTGACGCCTGGGCACTTCCTGGTCGGCGGACCTCTCCTGTCTGTAGCGGAACCTGAGGAGAAGCGAGAGACTAAGTCCATTATCAATCGTTGGCAGCATTTAACGGCTCTCCATCAGGAAGGACGAGTACCTGAAAGAGCTTCACAAACGCAACAAGTGGCAGTCCCCGACCGAGAATCTCGCGACGAGAATTTGCCCTCCAACGAGTGGCTACTGGGCAGGATAGATGCTGTATTTTCAGGAGCGGACAGGTGCGCGGCGCGGTTAAACTGTCCGTAGCCAAAGTGGTTCTGTTACCGGGAGCGCCTTCCAGATCACCTGACCACTAAAATCCTTCACTTTATTCCTTCATCCTCTCTTCTCATCCTCAACGGTCTTCAGCATCTCCATTTAATTTCTTTTTTTTCTATCACCCAGCATCCAGCTCATCTATAAAATGGCTCCAATTCCGCGCAGTACCCAGGCTTTGGAAAGCAGGCGTACAAGAGGTATCCAGTCCCACTGCGGCGAATGCGCAGCCATAAACACTTGCGAAACGCGATATTCTCGCAACAATCCTTTCAAAGCATCTCCTTTGAACTGAGTCCCATTATCCGAGACCACCGTTTCCGGCACTCCAAATGTATGGAAGAGCTCCTCTCGCATGTACTTATCTACAATATCAGCTGACAACTTCTTTACTGCTTTTAGAAAGACAAATTTGGTGTGATGGTCCAGTACAATATATATTCCCACATTGCCTGACTGCGACCTTGGGTATGGACCCAGAAAATCCACGTAAATCCTTTGAAAGAACCTCTTAGACTCAGCTGATTTACCCATAGGCGATCTCGTGATCTGAAAGGGTGCTTTTGAGGCTTTACAAACTGCACACCTGCCTACGTACTCTCCCACGGCGTTGACTAACTTCGGCCAATAATACGTTCGACGACCCTATCCATGGAAACTCCCATGAGCTGCCATAGGACTGTCGTGAGCAATCCTCAAGTATTCAGCAACCAACTCCTTTGGTAACTGATCCGTCATAACTTCATCCGGAACCTGATTCGCTCGGCGGAAAAACTTTCCGTCCATGACCTTCAAGTCTACCAAAGTGCCCTTATTGGACTCCACAGTGTCTTCCAACACTTTTGAAGCTCTGAAATGAGGGGACTTGTAGTCTATTTCTACGTCTCGGACTGCGACCTCCTCCTCCATCCGGAACTACATGTAATTTCCCTTTTCGGTGCTTAATCTCGAATTTGTACTCTGCAACTTCGTGGCCCATCGCCCGAGGCGCGATCTCAAATCCTGCTGCGTCATCAGCCAACCTAACGAAGCGTAATCCGTGATCACAGTAAAATGATGACCCTCCACGTAGGGTCTAAACCAATTTATGCATATAATCACCGCTAAACACTCTTGCTTCGAGACGAAGGCGACCGGATACTCATCTCCTTGATCTCCTGTACGAGAATACCTCCCACTCCGAAGCTACTCGCATCGCAGTGGATAAAGAATGGTTTCGCGAAGTCCGGACTATGCAGGACTGGGGCCTGACACAGAGCATTCAGATCCGTCAATGGAGCCGCAATATCCGCATAATTGCTGATGAACTTGCTATACCATTCTGTCATTCCCAGGAAACTTCGCAACGCTTTCAGCGTGTGTGGTACCGGAAAGTCAACCATTGCTGATATCTTGTCCGGATCTGTCCTGATGACTCCCTCTCCAATCACATGGCCTAAATACTTCAAAGTCCGTCTAGAATAGTGGCTCTTCTCGACGTTCAGTGTCAAGCCCGCTTGTCGGATATGCTCGGCTACCGTAGTCAGGACTGCAAGATGCGATTCAAACGAATCGGAGACGACGAGTTAATCGTACAGATAAACGAAGACTTCATTTCGCAATGAGGCCGAAATCACTTTATTCATGAGTCTGGTCATGGTCTGTGAAGCATAAGATAGCCCAAAAGGCATCACCTTGAACTGATAGGGAGGCTTGCCGGGTATCGTAAATGCTGTTTTATCACGAGATGCTGGATCTAATAGGATTTGCCAATAGGCATCCTTCAAATCCAGACTCGAAATGAAAACTGTTTTCTGGAGCCTACTCAAAATTGAAACGGATAAGCATCTCCATACAATCCTACAATCCAGACACAGACGGACTTTGCCCGGTTTATGGACCAGAACTACTGGCAAAGACCAGGCACTATCCGACTCCTCGATTACTTCGAGTTTCATCATCCTCTCGACTTCAAAATACAACAGCTTCTCCACCGCTGGCGAGACCGGAAAATGCCTCTGCTTTACCGCTTTGGCATCCCTTACGTCGATGCTGTGACTGATCAGATGTGTTTTGCATAACCCTAATTTTGGAGAAAGTCGGAAACAGCTCTACTACCTTCATCAGTCTGGCTGTTGTTCCGCTGTCAACTCGTGACTGGCCGACAACTCGCTAACACGAAACTCTGATGACAAAAGATCGAAGCTATCCCAGAAGTCTATACCTAAGTAGAGATCCTGATTGAGTGTAGGAACTATATAGAAATTGTGTGGCTTGCGTTGACCTTTGAATTCTAAGTCAGCCGTCACCTGGTCTACCACTTGATGTCGTTGCCTATCGGCCGTGTTTTCTCCTACAGACTTCTAAATTACTATTCGATTTCGCATAATATTTCTCTTCATCATTCATTGACTCCTTACTCTGCTCTTCTTGTCCTTGCTTGAGCCCATTTAAACACGCTGAGGTGGACGATCAAACGCATTCGCTCTGCCGTTTTATAAACACTTCTCACAGGAAGGCTTGTACGTATTTGGCGCTCCGCACCCAAAACAGAATACTTTACGTTTCGCATGATACCTATGTCCCTCCTTTCTGCAATTCCAGCTGTTAGAGCGACGGCTTCGATGTCTGGATCTTCCTCGCTTGAAAACTCCTTGGCGTCCTCGATCTCAGCCAAATAGTGAGGCTCTCCAACTGCTTTGCCGGACCCATACCCTCTTTGCTGACCTTCTTCTTCACGCCGGTATGTGTATCCATTAGTTATCTTCCAGTAGCTGGGCTTATGTGATCCGCTCTCCCTTCTCACCTCTTCCAGGAACCTTTCCCGTCTACGGCAAATTTCCCTCAGCTGGCTTATTGACTGGATAGACACATTAAGCAATTCGTGTCGGATCTCAGAACTCAAATTCCGCCTCACTACTTCCACAATCATGGCCTCACTAAGTGGAGTTCCGAGTCAATGAGTCATGAGTTTGTCATTAGCACCATAGAACACATCAAAGTCCTCTTTTCCGCTCTGCTTCCTGTCCCTAATGGCTTCCCGAATGTCTACATTGGAACGACTATCCCGGAACTGCTTCCTAAGAGCGTCACACCACTCGCCCCATCTCATGCCTCTATTGGCTTTGTGGAAGCGTCAGTATAGTTCTCCAGCCTTACTAAAAAGTTCCGCAAAATTGCTATCCAGAGTTTGGTGGGTCAGAGTTTCCACCCGATACAGGAAGAATCGAATCTTCCAACTATGCAGGATGTGGCCAACCTTGTCTGGTCGGTATGCCAACTCCGCACCTCCTTGTTGCCTCAAATTATTCCTGAAAGTATCACCTTGTATCTGATCCATTCCTTCGCTGTTAAATGCCTCAATCGGTTGAACCCTCTGCTGGAACAACTTTTCCATTTGTACTGACAACCGGTGGAAAAGCGTTGTCGGCATGGCTTTTACTGACTGGGAGGCAATCGAATTTATCTCGGCTGTGCTCTCTACGGACTCTGCCTGAGATCCTGCCTGACTCCCGCCGCTGGGTGATTCAGCCCTACGGCCTTGCTGGCTTGTGCTTGCTGCTTTCGTCTCGCTCACTGCTTGAGGCTTCTCAAAACAGGTCGCCTTGCAAGTTGGACAAAAGGGTTTGACTTTCGCGTAAGCCGTTATGCTCGTTTTAATGGAATTCATGGCCACATTTGATCCTCCATCTGCCTGTCGGCATCTCTTTGTTGCATATACTGCATATTGGCACGTCTTGGGGTGCTACTGCCCCTTCTCTGACTCTTTCGGCTCCATTACCCTAATATTATACAAATATCCTCTAAATTGAAATGAAATAAACACTTTTGTCTTACTAAATTTGGGTAGAAGATAAGAAAATTTCAATTAACTCAAACTGTAACTTAATATTTGCCTTTGTCTAATGTGTGCACCGCCTATGCACTCCGCTATGTTCATCTTCTTTCCGTTCCTGACTCCTAATAATCCGTTTCGGAGAAACTAGAAAATCCCCTCAGTATGCCGCCTTCTCTCACCGACCCTGCTTATTTCCATGCGCCGTGAGATGCTGGCTGCCTAATCTGGACGTGGTCAACAGATGCCTCTTGCGTCTGTTGAATTCCAGGCGTCCCCACATCTATCTATGGGGTGACGAGTACTCGCATCTACAATGAGACGTGGTCAGATTCCCGTGTTGTTAACGGAATCTGCCTTTCCAAGCACCTATTTTGGCAGCAAATTCGTCTCTTTGCCTTTGTTAACTTCTCAGGTGCTTCCTTCTTTGCACCTGCGTGCAGAAAGCGTGCCAAAGCTTGAATGCGAATGCTCTGAGTCTATCCTTAGCAATCTTAGTCTGCTGCTTCACCGTGGTCTACTCTTCTTCTTTGTCAGAGCAGAAATCCAAGCGATTCTCGCGCGCAGCTCCCGAAAGTTTTGGTCGTGGTTAGTGCCATGCCTTTTACCAGCCGAAAAATATATATATTTGCATTGACATGGTTGCATTTAGCTATATCAAAGATAAAGCCACTAAGTTGGGCGCCAGAAAAACTATAATAATTATTTAAAAGATAATAACTGTAACGTACAGCTATGCCGCGTATTTCTTCGCACCGATATGTATCGGAAGAGGAGTGAGGTGCACGCGATTGCCGGACTTGATCTCGTCGGCTGGTGAGTGGGCTCCTAAAACTATTTCCTATTTCCTCTTCCCGCGATGCAATGTCGGGTTATCATAGTTATCGTAATGTAAAGCGTGCTAAAACCTATAGACATGTATAGGCCGTACATCTCTCCTTCGACACGGACTTACTTGCGGATCTTCCCGGAACGAATACGGGGCATGGCGGCAACGCATTGGACAAGGCAGCGAAACTCTTTCTCCAATATAAACGATTTATT
This sequence comes from Drosophila triauraria, assembly GCA_014170255.2. NCBI lineage: Eukaryota > Metazoa > Arthropoda > Insecta > Diptera > Drosophilidae > Drosophila > Drosophila triauraria. Next base: position 9,789,695 of record JABJVT010000007.1, read on the forward strand.
CATTATTCATAATCTCTGCTGTTCTTCGCTTACTCATTACTCTTACTATTATCTATCTAATTGGATCTTAACCTATTAGTAGGAATGATTTACTATTTCTATGTATGTATTGAGGAGGGATTTATTCTTATTGTCTACTGTAAAGTTAGTAACAGCGTGGAAAATATGAGTTGATATTCATGATATAATTACAAATGAGCGGAAAATATTCAATATTCTAATAAGTGCTATATAAGTGCATTCAAAAGCACATTAATATCTTTCAAAACGCGGCGAGAATTTACCGCAAAAGTGCTTATTGTGTTCGGAATGTCTATCTAGAGCGCGCCGAAGACGTATTACTCTGCTTGGGAAATGCAACGGTAAATTAGAGAGACACCCATATATCTGGTCACACACACACTAACATCCATTACGTGTAACAATCTTTCAGTTATTAACTCACCCCTTTTTTCCTCGTGCAGCCGATTAAAGCGCTTACATGGGCGTACACCTGTTGGACAACCGCAAGGTTGCCTTTTCGAAAATAACCACAACAAAACGTTCTCCCAAACTCCTTGCATTTGGGCCGCTTTTTGCCCTTCACATTACCTCAAATCCGTAGCCAAGATATAGCGTCACTTCAATTCCACACTTCTCTCTCCTCACACTTCTTCTCCTCTCTTGTCCTCTGCCTCCTCCTTCTTTATGGCCAGGAGGCCATGTTGCCTGGCGCTTGCTGCTTCTCCTTCTCTACTCGCGACTTATTTCGGCTCGAACAAAAAGGGTCGAAAAACTCCACTACGCCGCCTCCAGAATCCGCCGGTTCCTTCTTGGCTCCCCTGTTCCTGGTTCGGCTAAGCACTCCTCGGGACTCCGATGGAGGCCTCCGCCGGGCTGTCAAGAGATTCTTCCGATGCTACTCCCTGGCTGGAGCACTGAACCGTTTCTGACGCAATCCCATCGCTCCGGCGATCGGGAGTGCCGCCCAGATATATCCACTGGAACCACAGTTCCGGTGCGAGCTCCGACTACGGAATACACCAAACTTTGAATCCTCACCCTAACCTCACTAAAGGACAACTCACCTATCGCGACAGAATCGCCCAGCAAGATAAAAATAGGGCCAGAAATGGACACGCCACTGATCCGCAGCTCCTCCAGCTGCTTTCCAATTCACTCGGCTTCAATCACTTTTCCGTTTCAACTGGCTTTTTCCTTTCGAACGGGCTCTTTTATAACTTCGGTATATCTTTAAACGTCTGCTACCGGTCGAAAATCGAAAGAACTTCCACTCCACACGGTTTCGTTCACACTTGCTAATTTTCTCGCTCTCTTAGCTCTTTCTGAGAACCATAAGGCCTATTAAACGTTGAGCAACACTATTCCTTGGAGTCACAATCGAGATCTAGCTCCTTTCGCCTATCGATAGCTCCCCCGAGTTGCGAACCTATCCTCCTATATGTGCTGTACCTGGCATTGGGACCAGATACGTGCACTATGGAAAAGGTGGAAAAGAAGTACGAAGATTGTTTTTACCTTATTTCTGCTTCCGCTGAAGGTACGACCACCTTTCCAATGCTTCAGTCGAAATACAACTACTTGTATTTAGTCTATGCAAAGTGCGTCGCATATCTCCAAGAGCTGATAGAGAAAGGCGAGTCTCAGTCGGCTCAGGCTTCCGCAAACCTTCAAATGCCCAGTGCTACTGGCTGTCGTCTGCCACCGGTTGACACCGAAGTTTTCACTTGCGATTATCTTCTGTGGCCGACATTCAGGGATTTTTTTACAGCAATTTACATCAATAATTCGAGACTTACGCCGGTCAAAAGGTTGTTCCACCTACTGTCGAAAACGAGCGGCGATGCGCATGCAATCGTTGCCAAGGCTCCACTGACCAACGATGGGTTTGTCTCAGCGTGGCGGAGCCTGACGGAACTCTTCGAGAACAGGCTATTGTTGGTAAACAACCAGCTAAAGATTCTCTTTAAAATACAAATCATTCCTCAAGAGTCAGGGGCCGCGTTAAAGGAGCTGCAAAGCACCATCCAGAGTTGTTTGACAGCCTTAGAAATGTCAGCCCTTAACGTGGAGACCTGGGACTGCCTCCTAGTTTATATGGTTTCCTCAAGGCTTACAAAGCTCACGCTTTGCATGTGGAAACAATCGATCCACAACAAGTCGAAAACTCCATCTTGGTGTGAGTTAAACACCTTAATGACAGAGCGCCATTGCACGTTAGATTCCATCGACGACGTACGGCCTAGCGGCCAACGCACCTGCGCGTCAACTAAACGCGTATGAAACCAGGGTTGCTCCGGCACCTAGAGGGTGTATTTGTGTCCCAGGGAAAACCACCCTGTGCGTATAGGTCCACGCTTTCTTGAGATGAACGTTGATGATCGGTCAGAGTACATAAAGAAGAAACAGTTCTGCCTGAACTGTTTTGCACAAGGCCACCAGCAGCATGATTGCACTAGTGCTCACAACTGTTTTACGTGCCACAGTCGACTTCACACTCGTGGCAATCCCTTTGCTAGCGCTCCGAGTGCATCTGCTCCTTCTAGGCCAAGGCCTGTGCCCACTGCAGGAGGCTCTACCGCTTCTGATGACCACCCAGATGTGCAAGTGTGTTTTGCGTCGGGATCAAGGTCGGTCCTTCTTGGTACGGCCATTATTGATATTTGCCATCTGGGCGGCAATATTCAAGCACGAGCGCTGATCGATTCAGGTTCAGAAGCTACATTCATAACCGAGCGGCTCTTCGATCTTATAAGGTTACTGTTTGGTCATGCCCTCCCAAAGTAATGGCCCAGCAGCAGCCGAATATTGCACGCATAGTTATCTGCATTTATCTATGCACAACCTCGGCCCTTGCTCTAAGCACATCTTCGGCCGCCTATTTTGCCGAAGCTATTGGTCAGTTGTCATTCATTAGGTTAGTGAAAAAATTGGTTGTCTGTAAAGTTGGTTTACTGACGTTGAACGTGACAACGTCTTAAGAAAATACTGATGGAATGGTAGCTTTTACTTAAGACGTTGTCACGTTCAACTATCGTCAGTAAGCCGACTTCACAGACAACCAATTTTTGAATACATTTTATGCTCAAGGAAAGTGCAAAATTTACTTCATTTAAGACCGAATAATTTTCACTTTAATACACAAAAGTTCTTAGTTTGACAACGAATCATTCTCAATTATTTGACACTGGGTAAAAAAGTTATGTAAAATTGAGAGAGGGAGGCTGTAAATGGCCAGTTTCTGGAGAGGATCAGGCAGTGCCGACTGCAGCAAATGGCCAGTCTATGGAGAGGATCAGGCAGTGCCGGCTGCAAATGGCCAGTTTCTGGAGAGGATCAGGCAGTGCCGGCTGTAAATGGCCAGTTTCAGGAGAAGATCAGGATCAGGCAGTGCAGGCTGTAAATGGCCAGTTTCTGGAGAGGATTAGGAAGTGCCGGCTGTTTGTTGATATGTTAAGTTAAATGGATATAAATATTATAGAAAGTCGTATAAAAGCCAACTTACATTTTTCGAAAACACAATTGATGCGGCTGGTACTCGAACACGCGATCGTTAGATTAAGACTCGAATACTCTAACCTCTGCACCAGGCATGCACACAAGAGGGCGACGTCAAAGACTGAAATACACATACGCCTGCGTCAGTGCTCGAGCTATAAATAGACAAAGCGGGAGAGCAGAGCGATACGGAGAAACACCGTCACAAAACGGGCGGTGAGAGCGAGACGGAGAAACACCGCTTTGCCCTTGCGGTTGCCAGAAGAGTGCAAAGCATTAAATTTTAACCACTCTCTCTCATTCTCTCTCTTCTCTGCTGCTCACGTCACGTTTGCTCTGCCTGTGTCGCGGCAGAGGTAACGACGTATGAGTCATCCATTTTCGAGCGTGCAGCCAGCCTGCTCTATCGATTTATAAGACGTTATCACGTCAAAAGCTCACTAGCTCAACAGTTACCTTTCCAGACAGTCCAAGCAGAAGTTTCCGGTCTCAACCTAACAGTTGCCGCGCAATCCACAAAGCTCTGTAATTTTTCCATTCGCTTTCCCTTAAGGCCCGGGCTGCAGTTAGAAACGACTGAATATGTCCTTCCCCAGCTGGCCGGAAATCTTCCCTCGCACCCGATTCCGCAAAATCTCCTAAGGGAACTTCCTGATCTACCACAAGCGGATCCCAAATTTTTCAAGAGCGCAGAAATAGATGTTCTGATAGGAGCCGATATCCTTCCTTCGACATTCCTAAATGGAACAAAAACTAACATCTGTGGCTCCCTCCTTGGTCAAAAGACTATCTTCGGGTGGGTGCTCACAGGGCCTGTTTCCGCTTCGGTACCCAATGCGATTTCCACATTCTCGACGCAAATTTCCCATGCGTACGACAGCTCTCTAGACACCCTTCTTACAAAATTCTGGAAGATCTACCAAAAAAATTGGTCAAGAAAGCTGATTCCGTCTGCGAAGACAATTTTCTCCGAATGACGACGAGAGGTGAGAACGGCACATACATCGTATCCTTACCATTTCGCGAACCAGAACACATAGGTTCAGCGTTAGGATACTCCAGGTCATTTGCGCTAGCCTACTTCCTAAGAAACGAGCAGCGTTTAAAAAGAGTCTCCGCTGAAACTCAAATACGACTCAATGATCCAAGAGTATCTCTGAACCACATAAAGGAATTTTTTCCTACCCATCATTCACCATGCTACTATCATCCACATCATGCAGTGCCTTAAGCACAACAACCAAACTTCCAAATGGCGATACTTCCGTTACGTGTTCAGCGCTGATATTGAGAAGATGTATCGACAGATCTGGGTGGATCCGAAGCTCATCCCTTCCAGCGGATTTTATTTCGCAGCCCCGAAGGCAACGTCCGAGAGTTTGAACTAAGAGCCGTCACCTTCGGAGTCAATTGCGCCCCGTTCCTGGTGTAACGTAGTTTCTCAGCCGGGGTAAAACCTCAGTCGTCCTAATAAAACTATACAAGAAAATTTATATATAAAGGGATGGAACTTTTAGCTAGGCGAATCCGGCTGGACGTGGAAGCTACGCTACGGTCTTTAGTTCCGGCTGGGCGCGAAAGCTAAAGGGAAGGGTTACTAATCCGGCTGGGCGCGGATTCTAAACTACGGGATTTAATCCGGCTGGGCGCGGATTCTGAGCTACGGGATTTACTCCGCCTGGATGCGAAGGCTAACTACGGAGTTAGTTATCCGGCTGGGCGCGGATCCAAAGCTACAACTACTAGCTAGTGTACGGTAGTTATCATGCGGGAGGGAAAGAGGGGCGGCAGCTGCAGAGCACTCGAATGGGAGGTCCAAACGGGTGACCTTCAACTGCACAAAGAAGGAGCGGAGGAGGGAGAGCTCTCGGCGGTATCCGTCCACGTGAATGGAAGGGCCAAAAACGCAGTTGGAAACTGCTGAGAATGGAGAGGATTGTTGTCAAGTACCGATCGCGTAAATGGATGGGCCAAATACGCGGTTAGTAATGGTCGGGAGAGGGAGGCGAGTTTGCGGGGTTACCAATAAGACCACGTGTTAGGATCTTAGTATTATTGTAGGTTTTATTCGCTTAGTATGCTTAGTTAATGTCCCTACTGCTGCCCTTACACGGATGATGTGACTTACGTGTACTTATGTGTATGTAATGCACTGCCACGGCTCGACGCGTCGGTCTCGAGGCACGTGGGCTTTTCGCGGCTTGGGTTCTCACGGAGCTATGCAAACGTGCGCCCGAACGCGGCGGCGGTCACGAAGCGAGAGAGAGCGAGCTTCGGTTAGTGGCCGCAATCGGGAGCTTGGAACTCGATATTTTTTGAGCTAGTTCGCCACTATCGGACCCACTATCGATGCCCACCTATCGCGGTGATCGATAGGGTCGTGCCTTCGATGGCGTTAGGGTTATTGACGGGGTTGGGTCTTAGCTTTAGTTTTATATTTAGTAGTATTTGAGTAATTAACTCGTGACTTCTTGTCTTAAAACTGGCTTGTGTTAAATGTATTTATAAATGTATTAAACAAGGAGGTGATTTCGTGTCCGAATGAAAACTTAAGAAAATAAAATAACATGGTTCGTGGTAGTATAAAAGAAAACTAATATAATTTGTGCGCCCGTATCCACAGGGGCGTCACATCCCCTTCTCACTTCGGGGGGGAGTAGAGAATTTTAACGCTGCCATTTATCTTCATGGTGACCTGGTAGCATCCGTCGTCCCGTTTGATACGGAACCGCTAGCGGGTCCTAAGGGCAGCGGGCCGGCGGAGCTCGATCTCCTGCCACACCTTAAGCGGCACTCGGCCATCCGGCGTATTGCATTGCCACTCTTGAGGCAGGGTGCACCGCTCGTGGTAGCGGGGTGGGTCGACTTTGAGGGGCGGTGGTGCCACCTCCGACTGTCGCCCTAGTGCATCCTGGCGTGCCATCTCGTCCCGTCAGTCGAGGACCATCTCCTCTACCTCCGGTGGGACCGGTTGAAGTAGGGCGTCGAGCGTGGGACGGGTGCGAGGATGCGTCTGGCGGCGGCGGAAACGTGGACCTTCCTCGTCCTCGCTGTCACTGTATTGGGAGTCCCAGTGCATGGCCTTGCCACTGGCGGTGTCGGACGAGAACTCGTTTAACTGCGGGGGTGGAACCACCGTAGCGCAGGCGGCGGCCTCGACGTTGAATGTTTTCCCGTCGACACCTACATGATTGAAATGCCTTTTCGGCCCACTCCAAGCCCGATCGTCACCTTCCAACCGTAACCCGAGTGCCCAGCGCTGACTGGCCCAGATGACACCTGGGAGGAACCGGCACCAGAGGTGCAAGATCCGGCCGAGACATCGAAGCCCCAGGACAACCACGAGACCGAACTGGCTAGGCTGACCTGCGTCTCTCCCGGCATGGACAAGAGCACGCAGGGAAGGGTAGGTAGGCAGCCCTGGGTGGGGCAGTGGAACGGGTGCGTGGGCGACCTCGTCGTGCCGTGTTGCGGGAGGATGCACTAAGGGATCGTGTCCGTGCGCTCAGAGGTTCCGGCGAGGATTGTGGCGCTCGCTCGGTAGCCTCCTCACGCCGGCTCGAGCTATCCCGAGTCGTGGAGTCGTGGGTCCCGTGTGTTGTTTGTCGTCCGGGAGTTGGATGAGAAGTCCAACGGACTCTCCTCGTCGCTGCGGTGGTACTCCATTTTCGTTGCCTTGGACTTGCTGTGTGGTTCCTGGTGGAGAAAAGTCGAACTTAATTAGCTTAGTCTATGTGCTCTTAAATGATACTGGTAAAAAAAATGGGCAGCAGCGATAAACTCCTAATGTTACTGTATTACTTAAGGATAACAATGGATTCAGTGTTAGCTTAACATTCAGGACAGTTAGAGGTTGGGGCTACTTATAATCACCCCCCGCTGATATCGACGCCGGCTGGCGTGTCGATGGGAGCACTGGTCTTGGCTTCCACTGTGGAGTCGTCTTTGTGGTCATCTTCTGGATCGCTGTGTTCTGGGTAAGAAGAAGAATGGAATGCTTTTAAATCTTCAATATAGGCCAATCGACCCTTTCGCTGACCGGGCAGGCGAATTCGGACTACATTGGGCGAGGGGAAAGCAACCAATGTGTACGGCCCACCAAATTTTGGGGCGAACTTGGCAGCAGACCCTTCAGCTGCTTTCGACAGATGATGTTGTCGAATCAGGACGAGAGACCCCAGTGCGGGTTTCCAGGTTCTACGGCGCAGATTGTAATGTCGCCCTTGGTCGCGAATGGCCCTCTGCATGTTAGTCTGGACAATCTTGTAGATCTCCCTTAGCCGATCTGCTCCCTCTGCTGTGGTTTGTGTTGGAGCTCCTGCCCCCGGCGTCACTTGCTCATACCACGATCCCGGTAGGCGCGGCTCTCGAGCCTGCAGCAAGAAGGCTGGACTGTATCCTGTTGTCTCCGACAAGCTGGAGTTGATGGCCAACGATAACTTCGGCAGTAGACTATCCCTGCTGTGTTTTGCTGTTCTCACACGTACTGCATTATCATCGTCTTAATTGTATGGTTGGCACGTTCAGTTGGGTTCTCCCTGGGGCAATAAGGTGCGGTGAACTGAACTTCCACCCCGGTATCCGCAAGAAAATCTTTAAAGGCTTTACTGGTACATTGCGTGCCGTTGTCACAAACCATTTTCCGTGGGGCTCCGAACCGACACAGTATTCTTTCACGAAAACCTCGTATGAGTGTGGCCATTGTCGCTGTCGGTGAAAGTGTCAAAGAAAACGAGTAATATCGTATTCCCCTGTTTGAAGCGAGGCAGTGGCCCAATGAAATCAGCGCACAGAATCCCGAAGGGTTCGCTAGCTTGTCTAGTAAGCATTTTCCCCGCTTGCTGACGTTGATCCATCTTTTACTTCTGGAAACATTCCGGAACATACCCGGCCAGTAGTACTTCTGTGAGATTCTCAGGTTTGTCTTCCGAATGCCTAAATGTCCGGGGGTGGGAGCGTCGTTATATTCTTGGAGAACTCGTTGACGATGTTCAGCCGCTACGCATAGCTTCCATGGGATGTAACCTTGGTCGTCAGGGCGGTGACCAAGGTGTCGGTATAATTCCCCATTCTCGACGGTATAGTCAGGGAATTTCCGTGGATCCTCGCGTACGTCCCTCAGCTTTTGTTGTAGCCAATTACACTGGTGGTTGTCTGGCGTAAGCATCTGCAGCGTCTCCATTGGTTTCCGAGATAAGGCGTCGGCGACCACGTTGTACTTCCCGCGGCGATAGAGGACATCAAATTGATATTGTTGGAGTTCTAGGGCCCATCTCGCAATTCTCCCGGTGGGATTTTCAATGTGGTCCAACCATTTGAGCGCAAGATGGTCCTTGATCACGTCGAACCGGTAACATTTGACGAAACACCACAGTTTCCGAATTCCCCAGACGATTGCTAGGTATTTTTTCTCTGTCGGAGAGTAATTGAGTTTAGCGGCATCGAGTTTTCGGCTCACGTAGGCTATGACGCGTTCTTGGATAACGATCTCCTGGGTGAGTACTTCTCAGAGTCCATAGTTGCTCGCGTTTGTTTGTAGGGTCATTTTGACCGAGAAATCTGGACATTCCAATACTGGCGCGTTGGTCAGCCGATCTTTGAGTAGGTCAAAACCACCCTGTTCTCCCCTATGCCACCGTGGGTTCTTCCGTAGGAGGTTTGTCATTGGTCTGACTACTGAGAAAAAGTTAGGAACAAACCGCCTGTACCACGATGCCATTCCTAAGCATCGGCGTAGCTCTCGTAGGTTCTCGTAGGACTAAGCTTCCGTACGGCGACTACCTTCTCCGGGCGGTGTGTATAGCTCGATCGCTGATTACATGTCCAAGGTAGGCTAGCTTCCTTTTGAAGAAAGAGCATTTCTCCTGGTTGATTCGCATGTTTGCCTTCCGTAGCCTCTCGAATACCTTCTTCAGATTATCCATGTGCTCCTCCAGACTAGCCCGGATGACAATGATGTCATCAAGGTAGGCGAAGGCATGTGGATCCATGTCAGGTCCAATTACACTGTCCAACGCACGCTGAAAGGTTGCAGGGGTCGAATGTTACCCGAAGGGCATGACCCGCCACTGAAATAAACCTCGCCCGGGAACAGTTAATGCTGTGCATTCACGGCTATCGACCGCCATGGGTATTTGCCCATTGCGTAAATCGAGAGTAGAGCTAAACTTCGCGTTCCTTAGTCTTTCAAGAATGTGATTTATCCGGGGTAGTGGGTAGGCGTCGGAAATTGACCTCGCATTCAGTTGGCGATAGTCGACACACATGCGCCACTGACCTGTTTTCTTCTTAACTACCACCAAGGAAGCGCAATGCGGGCTATGGGATGGCTCCAGCAACGCGTCTACTTGTTGGTCGATTATCCTCTGCATAGCCGGGTTCTTTGGAAAATATTGTTGCTTAATGGGTCGGTCGTCTCTCATGGTGATGTGGTGCTGGGCGATGTTAGACACTCCTGTCAACCCTTCGAATTGTGCCAATTGTTTCGTAACAAATCGTTGCTCTCCGTATGCTTCGTCGTCGTGTTCCCGCTGTTGCTCTCCGTATGCTTCGTCCTCCTGTTCCCGCTGTTGCTCTCCTCGGGTTCCGTCGTTCTCTCGCTGTGGTTCTCCTCGGGCTTCGTTGTCGGCTCGCTGTGTTCCTCCTCGGCTTCGTCGTCGTCTCGCTGTGTTCCTCCTCGGGCTTCGTCGTTCGTTAGGCCTAGTCGGGGTTCCTGTGTCGTGATCCTCGGTATCCTCGCGTTATTGGTGCGTTGTGGGTCAATCTTGGGGGTCCGTGTCGTCCCGTCGGTTCGCGGTTTTTTTCGGGATAGGGTAAGCTTCGCTGGTCCCCATTGAATGGTGGTGCCAATTGTGCACAAGAAGTCCATCCCTAGGATCATGGCGGGCATGACAAGAAGGGGTACTTGGATTATCTTTTGCGCGAGTGCGATCTTCAATAGCGGGACTTCGACTTTAGGTTTATGTGGGTGCGAATGTTACGAAACTGGTGAGGTTGCATAACAGCGTCGGCGACCTTTTGGCGAATGATACTTGTGTATGCCCCGGTGTCTATTGTGGCTAGCCGAACGTCTGTATCAATAGTCATAAGGGGGCGGTTACAGGGGGTTCCCTGCGCGATTGGCCCCCGACGGACTCCGCCTGTCGTGGGGACCGACCCGTTTCCCGGCTGTGGACGGCGACAACACTCGACGGTGCGAACTTCCCTACGACCACAGTCACAACAGAAATATTGTCGGTTGTTCCGACACTCGCGGCTGAATTGCCCGGACTCTTCACGGCATGGCGAATGAGTACACGCAGGTCAAGTATGAAATCCTTGCAGGTTTTCCCCTCCCACGGTTCACGACTTCTGATTTTGTCGTCCAATCGCTGGAGGTATCTCGGGGGGAGGAAGAACTCGAGGAATTCTTTCCGAAAAGTGGCCCAGTCGGATCCTTGGAGCCGGCTTGTTTGGAACCACTTGTCCGCTCGGTTTGTAAGTAACTCGGCCATGGCTCGAGGAAGAAGCCCTAGGTCGATTGCTTACGATATTCCACGGCTTTCGACTTGTTCGATGAAGGCGAGAGGATTGGAGTAGCCGTCGAATTGAAGTCCCCGTTTGCGGATCTTTTCAGGGACGCAAGTAAATTCACGACGACTTCGTTCAGGCGTGGGTACCCTAAAGGTTTCTCGGGTCGTTGCGGCAGGAGGTGGGGCGGTAATAAAAACGCTGGAAGTATTCATAGGACGCGTCAAAGGAGAGCTCCCACTGCTCGCCACTGACGCCAGGAGTGCTTTAATCCCACTGACGTTGGGCTTATCCTCCCCAGGAACGGGGAGCTAAAGAAGCGAAGCGTCTCTCTAGGTCAGCGAGTCGAGCCCACACCTCTGGGGTTTGTGCTGAGTCTCGCACCAAAGCGACGAAATTTCTTCGAAGGTCATCGAGCACGCCATCGGGAGAGAAGCCAAATTCTTCAGCGAACGCAATAAATTCGCTTTTGAGACGAGAATATATCCAACGAGTGGAGACCCCAGAGAGTTTTGGAATAGCAGACGATATTCGAGAAAGTATGGACTAAAATGAAATAACATTTCTGACACTTCTTGACTACAGTAAGGCATTTGACACCGTTGACCATTCCATTTTATGTACACATCTTGACAGACTAATTAATTTTTTCCAAAACGGCAAAAAATCTTATGTCCTCGTGTCTGAATAATAGGTGTCAAGCTGTTTCATGGCAAACTTACGTTTTGTCTTTTATTTTTGTTAAGCGTGGTGTGCCGCAAGGATCTGTTCTTGGACCTTTACTTTTTTCTTTTTATGTAAACGACCTTCCCAAGACTTTGTCTGAATGTAATGTCCACATGTATGCTGATGATGTCCAACTGTATATTAGTCGTCCCGTAAGTGAATTAGTTGAATGTATACAAGTATCCAACAGGGAGCTGAAAAAAGTAAGCGAGTGGGCAAAAAATAATGGACTTGGTCTTAATCCAAAAAAGTCAAAATGTATTGTAATTTATTAAAAATATTTTAGCACAAATGAACTGGACCGTTTTAATATTGATGGCGTACCCATAGATTATACCGAAAAAGTAAGAAATTTAGGTTTTATTTTTAATAATCAACTCAATTGTGTAGTATCCAACTTCTCTGAAAAAGTGTCATTGCGATGTGCAGAAGGTATATCTCAAGAACGGGAGAAGTTAAGATTCTCACTTGATTTGTATGCAGACATCGACCATTGGTTTATTCCAAAGGGCTTAGACAGCCCTCTCCAACTTGGCTCTAGCCGCGTGCACCTCGCTATCTTAGCGAAAAGTGGTTCCGACATTGGGACGGAGGAATTACGTAACCAAAACCGCACTCGGAGGCCCGAGGCAGCAGCTCTTTACCCACGATTTGAATATATGTGTCTGGGTGGCTAAAGGGATCGGCGGGATTCATCTCTAAGAAATTAGGCCCCCTGACCCCAACTTAAACGACGAGCAGATGTACCAGTGTTACGTAATTAATTCCAAATCCAATTCATATTGCACCAGTCCATTTACTGTGTAGGAGTTTGGAGGCCTAAGAGCTGTAAACGAGCGTTTGCTTAGATTTCCCGATTTTGTCCTAAGCAAACCTAGAAACTATAATTAGAACGCACCTGCGGGGGCCGCGCTTTGTGGCTTCTTCGAATAAGTGGATAATATGTATTTTTTGTTCATGTTAAATTCAATATAAAATCCTATAACTAATCGCTGATTATAAGTATTTGTTTTGCATCAAAAGTATTTTTTTCTTTTGAAACTATGAACTAATGCATAATGCATATTGAACTAATGCATAAATTAATTAAATAAAATAAGTATGTAAGACTGAGCAATATAAACATTGGGAAGCTTTGAAATATCATTCTCTCTCTAAATGTATACCTAAATACATAGCAACTACATCGGAGTCATCTTGGACAAAATGATACATCGGTGAGAGTTTAATAAGCTACTGTGAGTATTTATAAGACGATATGCATGCCTAACTGATAACCAAATCTTCTATATATATATAAAAATGGATTGTTGTTCGTTAGTCTCGCTAAAGCTCGAGAACGGCTGGACCGATTTGGCTAATTTTGGTCTTGAATTATTCGTGGAAGTCCAGTCAAATATGAGTATGCAGCCTATAGCCATTTTGAACAGCCATTTTCTTTTTTACATTCATAACTAAAACGGCTGCTTTGATATTATTGTCAGGTAATTTTCGTCAAACATTTCCTGTCGTTTGTATAAATGGTGAGTCTAGAACTGTTAAAGTTTACTTTATATATGTGCGTGTACTTTTCTCATTTTCTCAAGACCAAGACGAGCAAATATAGGAAGGCGAACGCGTAGTACAAATGGGGTATTACAAAGACGATCACGGAGTGCAGATGAAGGTAATGCACGAAACAGATCTGTTGACACCGTACCTGTAGTGAATCTTTCAAGGTGATCCCGAATACATCGTGCTGTTTTGGCTGAAATGATTAATGTATGGATACATTGAAATGAAGGACGCAATATGTCCGCGACTCTTCCGCGATACTTTGCGACTCTTCCGCGATACTTCCGCGATACTTCCGCGCTTCTTCCGCGACTTCCGCGATACTTCCGCAATACTTCTACGATACTTTCGCGATACTTCCGCGATACTTCCCCGACTCTTCCGCGATACTTCCGCGACTCTTCCGCGATACTTTCGTGATACTTCCGCGATATTTCCGCGATACTTTCGTGATACTTCCACGGATTCTTCCGCGATACTTCCCGACTCTTCCGCGACTCTTCCGCGATACTTTCGCGATACTTCCGCGATTCTTTCGCAATACTTCAACGACTCTTCCGCGATACTTCAGCGATACTTCCGCGATACTTCCACGATACTTTCGCGATACATCCGCAATACTTTCGTGATACTTCCGCGATTATTCCGCGATATTTCAGCGATACTTCCGCGATATTTCAACGATTCTTCCGCGATTCTTCCGCGATTCTTCCGCGATTCTTCCGCGATACTTCCACGACTCTTCACCGATACTTCCGCGATACTTCCACGACTCTTCCGCTATACTTCCCCGACTCTTTCGCGATTCTTCCGCGATACTTTCGCGACTCTTCCGCGATAATTCCGCGACTTCCGCTATACTTCCGCGATTCGCGATATTTCATCGATACTTCCGCGATATTTCAACGATACTTCCGCGACTCTTCGGCGATTCTTCCGCGACTCTTCCGCAATCCTTCACGATAGTTTCACGATACATCCGCAATACTTTCGTGATACTTCCGCGATACTTCCGCGACTCTTCCGCGATACTTCCGCTATTCTTTCGCAATGCTTCAACGACTCTTCCGCGATACTTCCGCGATATTTCCGCGATACTTCCGCAATACCGACTCTTCCGCGATTCTTCTGCGATACTTTCGCGATTATTCCGCGATATTTCAGCGATACTTCCGCGATATTTCAACGATACTTCCGCGATTCTTCCGCGATGCTTCCGCGATGCTTCCGCGATACTTCCGCGATACTTCCGCTCTCCTCCGCGATACTTCCGCGATATTTCCACGATACTTCCGCGACACTTTCGCGATACTTTTGCGATACTTTTGCGATACTTTCGCGATACTTTCGCGATACTTTCGCAATACTTCCGCAATACTTCTCCGACTCTTCCGCGACTCTTCCGCCATTCTTCCGCGATACTTCCGCGACTCATCCGCGACTCATCCGTGATTCTTCCGTGATACTGCCGCGACTCAAGCAGGAAAATCTATTTTACATATAGTGCCATCTCTGATACATAGCATGCGGCGCGTGATACATTGTTTGACATCTACTCATTGTTTTCTGCTCAGTTAGAATTATGTTACACACCGGTATTGTGTTCACCGTTAAATTGTGATGCAGGCATTTGTCTTTACGGTGGTAAGTTGAACTATGTAAATTATGTGGATCGTGCATTTGAGGTTAAATTCACCACTCTGTCCATAGTCCAAAATGCCTAGAGAATGACGTGCGAACATCGGCCGGCGCACAAGACATGCAAGCCAGCAACAAGTGTATTCACAGAACTTAAGCGAAGAAAGACAAAATAGGAGGACACGAAGATCATTCGCATCATACTATCGCTTGGCATTCCAATATGATCCCACTGCGAACTACAGTGATGATGAAAATTTAGATATTGGACCACGACTATGACGACTATGTGCCGATATTGCAATGCGTTAAAGTTTAAAAGAGAAATGGCTGGATTGTGCTGCGCAAGTGGAAAAGTCAAACTGGATCTTACACCACCACAGCCACTGAAACCATTGTTCATGCCATGATTCCAGATTCTTGACAATAACTGCTCTGCTGACTGGAGCTAATATCTTTCGAAGGCCACTTCCAAGGTAAGAATACAACACACATAATACAATCATATATACATACCACACACTACAATACATCACACGATCAGAAGTTACACCGTATTCTTCAACAAATGATTGTTTGCAATTACAGATACAAGGACAAATATATCATTTGCATGGTTCAATGTTGCCAACACTAGATGAACAGCATCAATTTCTGCAAATATATTTAATTTCGTCGATGGTGGATCAGCTGAATGTGCGGTGCAATATACAGGGAACACAACAGTTAAAAAGACTAATTATTAGAAAAGTTGCGAGCATTTTTCACTCAAATAATGCTGTGGTTAATATGCTCGAAACAGCATAGGAACGAATGCTATTGAATACGCACGAATAATAATAATAAAAGGCAACCATTATTAACGGAAAGTACGCAGGTGAAAATGTATGTATTCCACGAATACCAATTATTCCGACTGATCTTCCGCTTGACTTCAATTTCACTGCAATTTTCAGTTCGCCTTGCAGTTCGCGTTCGCAATGACAATTAACAAGTCGCAAGGCAAATCGCTTAGTGTTTGCGGGATAAATTTAGAAAATCATTGTTTTCACTTGGCAGTTATACGTTGCGTGTTCACGAGTTGGGAAACCATCCGCTTTGTTTGTGTTAACGTCAGACAAAAACATAAAATGTGGTTTACCAAAGAGCACTTCAATGAAACGGATTCATTCTTCAATCACTTAGAGAAGTTCAACTAAATAACACTTTTTTTGTATTTGAAATAAGTTCATTACTGTTGTGAAATGAAATAAATATAAATAAATTCAAATATAAAACAAAAAAAAAATGTTTCTTAATCTTTTAATCACCAAACCAAATGTTACATAAAACGAAGACATCTGGTGGCGAAACGGAGTTCGCCGGGTCAGCTAGTCTATATATAAAAATGGATTGCTGTTCGTTAGTCTCGCTAAAGCTCGAGAACGGCTGGAGGCATCCATGGTTGGGTGGAGCGTAGTGGCGAGTCCATCGAAGCCACCAATTCCTTCCGTTTAATGTCGTCCAAATTTATTTTGTTTCGCTTGTTTACTTTTGTTGATAGTGGTGGTTAAATTCATGGTAGTGTGACGTCGTATGTTATCGATGTATCGATTGTGCGGACTGCGGGCAGAGGGAGAACTCGGCCCTGGGATTCCGGAGCTAGCCGGCACTGCCCTCCGAAAAAGCAGTTCCGTTACAATATGGCGCCCAAACAAAACAAAAGGATTATCGGGACGACGACGTCCTTTTAAGGATGCCCTTGACGGCGCAGCCCCAAAATCGGTGACTTGCGAGGCACGATTTTTTGCCTGCAATTGCATCCGGGAGTGGGAGACTGGCCGTCGAAGAGTATTTGTTTTGGTTTTTCTTGGCAGTAGTTAGTTCGGGAGGCTTGTACCTTAAAGGGCACGATTGCTCCCGAGCACAGTGAGCAGTGGTTGACCAGAGGACCAGGAGGTGACATCCGCAGAGGACGACGGATTTGCATCTCCGGTCGAATCGTGTACTGAGCACGAAAAGGAACCAACTGTGAAACTGTGATATAAATTATAGGATTTATTTATTAGTATTTATTAAAGTAGCTTAATTATTTGTTGTACATATTTTTGTTTTGGTTTTTTTGTTATATTGTTTTGTAAAATTGAGTAGATGCAGATCCTTGGGTTTCCTAGATGTGTGTGGGTTTTGTATCATATCGGTGTAAACTTAAATGAGTGATCGTGACCCGTAGCTCGGCTGCGCGCTGCACGATCACCGCGATTTGAGCAAATATTTCTCACATTGAAGGAAATCTAAGGGAACTCTGAAGGCCGATGTCCTTAACTGGCGACTATCAGCTCCGCTGATAGTTAGTCCAGTGACGCACGCTGGAGTATGGAGGGCAGGAAGAGATTGTAAACACAAGACGTCTGGCACGGAGTCCACCGGCAGTTGACCGGATTCATCTCCCTAAAAAAGATAGAAAAGGAAAGTTTTTGTTAAATTTGAAGTATTTGGCAGGAGAGGTTTGTTTTTGTGTTTACTTCGACATATTTATTCGTGGGAATATTTATTTATTTATTACTTATTTATTTATTTATTATTTCATATTTATTTATTTATTATTTCATTATTTATATATCGCCACACATATATTTATTTATTGGTTAATTATTTATTTATTTATGGCAAGTTTAGGTGGGGCTATTGTTACTTATTTATCATTGTTTATTTATTATTATCTTCGTGGTTTATTATTTATTTCGCTATTATTATTTATTCTTTATTTCGTTATTATTTATTATATTGTTCGTTGAGTGTTAGGTGTTAGCTTTGTTCTAGGTGAAATATGTCGGAGAATAGGGAACCCGGAGATAGGCACTATCAGCTGCGATCTAGAGGTATTTCAGCCGAGGAAGAGGAGATTATGTGGTACACGGATGCCGAGGGCGCTGTGGGGTCCACGCTCCAAGGATATCGTTGGGATTGCCAAGAACGCCACCCAATCAGCGGGAGCGTTTGGCTGAAAATCTGCAGGACTTCGAGCAGATTGGTTCCGCCGCAGATCAGCTGCTACAAATGGACCCGGCCGCGAGAACGGTCAGGTTCCAGGAGCCTCCGAGGGACTCCACGATCCAGTCTGCGGTGAATCTCGCGCTGGCCCAGGCGGCGGAGACCCATCGAAAGGCGCAAGAGGCTGGAGTCGGTGAATCCTTGCGGGATGAGATCCGGAGTGGCTTTCTGGAATTGATGAAGCTGATGAACGAGGTGCTGAGGCCGACGGGTCAGCAGCCACAGCAGCTACATCTCCGAACAGCGAATCTGCCGGACCGGCAGCAGCGACCAGGAGGCACTAATCCGCCGGGAGAGCGACCACCACTGCCTTTTCCGGACAGCCGAGGAGCGATGCCAAGGGAAGCGCAGCCACCGGGCAGGATCGGGAGCAGGATACCTCCAACAGTCCCACCGAAGCCACCTAGGAGGAGCACATCTCGCCGGATATGGAGAGCAGCAGTCCGGGATGGTCGCCGGAGACAGCCTATACTCGTCGGAGTGATGGCGGTGTCCGACACTGGCGAGTGGAGGATCGCAGAGCTGGCGAGTTCCGGGACGAGTACCGGGTGTATGCTAACGTGGACTCGGCGAGCAGCATGCCATACACCGGAGTGGAGCGGTGGAACGAGTCCTTCGACGGGGATGAGCAGTGCAGTTCGGTGGAGGACTTCGTGTTCCGTTTGGAATACCTCCAGCGACAGACCCAGTGCCCATGGCAGGAAGTACTGAGGAACTTCTACGTTCTTCTCTCGGGAGAGCGCGGAGTGGTACTGGATCCACGTACGCCAGTCCGGGTGGACAACTGGGCCCAGTTGCGGCGAGCGGTGATGGATCGGTTCCGGGGACACCAAACGGAGCACGACCGAATGCATAAGCTCCTGCAGAGGAACAGCAGCCACAGGAGAGCGTCGACGATTACGTGCACGACATGCAGCAGCTTCATGCACGCCTGAAGAAGCCAATGCCCGAGCGGCAGTTGGTGAAGGTGATGTACCGGCAGGAGAGCGCCGAAGTCGAGCGCAGTTTCGGTCGTAGGAGTCGGGCACAGCCCACACCGCCAACGCGCTACCCGGGGTGGACAGGAACCGGGTCAGCGAGGCGTTCGTTCCGGAGCCAAGAGGATGTCCAGCGGGTGGAGGTGGATAAAGTCCGAGCGAGGCGGAACCCGTTCAGGACCGGCTGCGGAGCCATGGACCGGAACTGCGGAACCATGGACCACGGGTTCAGAGACTGTGGGGCAGCGGAGCGGAAGATTTTCTGCTTTCGTTGTGGCCGACCGGACACCGTAGCTCCGATTGCGCGGATTGCGCGGAAAACGCTCGGCTGGGCGATCCCAGAGTGGGAGGGAGTCGCCCAGAGAGGAATCCCACGAGGAGGTAGTAGGACCTAAGAGTATGTTAAATGTTAAGTGTCGTAATCGTAACCATAGCTTAAGATACTTGCTATATGAAGAAAGGATGCGTAAATACCTAGAGGCACGAAGCCGTATTTTTGAGAGCCACCAGCTATGCGGGATGCTCAAATAATGCTGTGGTTAATATGCTCGAAACAGCATAGCAACGAATGCTATTGAATACGCACCAATAATAATAATAAAAGGCAACCATTATTAACGGAAAGTACGCAGGTGAAAATGTATGTATTCCACGAATACCAATTATTCCGACTGATCTTCCGCTTGACTTCAATTTCACTGCAATTTTCAGTTCGCCTTGCAGTTCGCGTTCGCAATGACAATTAACAAGTCGCAAGGCAAATCGATTAGCGTTTGCGGGATAAATTTAGAAAATCATTGTTTTCACATGGCAGTTATACGTTGCGTGTTCACGAGTTGGGAAACCATCCGCTTTGTTTGTGTTAACGTCAGACAAAAACATAAAATGTGGTTTACCAAAGAGCACTTCAATGAAACGGATTCATTCACTTTCAATCACTTAGAAGTTCAACTAAATAACACTTTTTTGTATTTGAAATAAGTTCATTACTGTTGTGAAATGAAATAAATATAAATAAATTCAAATATAAAACAAAAAAAAATGTTTCTTAATCTTTTAATCACCAAACCAAATGTTACATAAAACGAAGACATCTGGTGGCGAAACGGAGTTCGCCGGGTCAGCTAGTCTATATATATAAAATGGATTGCTGTTCGTTAGTCTCGCTAAAGCTCGAGAACGGCTGGAGGCATCCATGGTTGGGTGGGAGCGTAGTGGCGAGTCCATCGAAGCCACCAATTCCTTCCGTTTAATGTCGTCCAAATTTATTTTGTTTCGCTTGTTTACTTTTTGTTGATAGTGGTGGTTAAATTCATGGTAGTGTGACGTCGTATGTTATCGATGTATCGATTGTGCGGACTGCGGGCAGAGGGAGAACTCGGCCCTGGGATTCCGGAGCTAGCCGGCACTGCCCTCCGGGAAAAAGCAGTTCCGTTACAATATGGCGCCCAAACAAAACAAAAGGATTATCGGGACGACGACGTCCTTTTAAGGATACCCTTGACGGCGCAGCCCCAAAATCGGTGACTTGCGAGGCACGAGTTTTTGCCTGCAATTGCATCCGGGAGTGGGAGACTGGCCGTCGAAGAGTATTTGTTTTGGTTTTTCTTGGCAGTAGTTAGTTCGGGAGGCTTGTACCTTAAAGGGCACGATTGCTCCCGAGCACAGTGAGCAGTGGTTGACCAGAGGACCAGGAGGTGACATCCGCGCAGAGGACGACGGATTGCATCTCCGGTCGAATCGTGTACTGAGCACGAAAAGGAACCAACTGTAAGAAACTGTGATATAAATTATAGGATTTATTTATTAGTATTTATTAAAGTAGCTTAATTATTTGTTGTACATATTTTTTGTTTTTGGTTATTTTTTTTTGTTATATTGTTTTTGTAAAATTGTAGAGTAGATGCAGATCCTTGGGTTTCCTAGATGTGTGTGGGTTTTGTATCATATCGGTGTAAACTTAAATGAGTGATCGTGACCCGTAGCTCGGCTGCGCGCTGCACGATCACCGCGATTTGAGCAAATATTTCTCACACATTGAAGGAAATCCTAAGGGACTCTGCAGAAGGCCGATGTCCTTAACTGGCGACTATCAGCTCCGCTGATAGTTAGTCCAGTTGACGCACGGCTGGAGTATGGAGGGCAGGAAGAGATTGTATACGCAAGACGTCTGGCACGGAGTCCACCGGCGGTTGACCGGATTCATCTCCCCTAAAAAAAAGATAGAAAAGGAAAGTTAGTTTTTTTGTTATATTTGAAGTATTTGGCAGAGAGAAGGGTTTGTTTTTTTTTGTGTTTACTTCGACATATTTATTCTCGTGGGAATATTTATTTATTTATTACTTATTTATTTATTTATTATTTCATATTTATTTATTTATTATTTCATTATTTATATATCGCCATATATATTTATTTATTGGTTAATTATTTATTTATTTATGTTTAGGTGGGGCTATTGTTACTTATTTATCATTGTTTATTTATTATTATCTTCGTGGTTTATTATTTATTTCGCTATTATTATTTATTCTTTATTTCGTTATTATTTATTATATCGTTCGTTGAGTGTTAGGTGTTAGCTTTGTTCTAGGTGAAATATGTCGGAGAATAGGGAACCCGGAGATAGGCACGACTATCAGCTGCGATCTAGAGGTATTTCAGCCGAGGAAGAGGAGATTATGTGGTCCACGGATGCCGAGGGCGCTGTGGGGTCCACGCCTCCAAGGATATCGTTGGGATTGCCAAGAACGCCACCCAATCAGCGGGAGCGTTTGGCTGAAAATCTGCAGGACTTCGAGCAGATTGGTTCCGCCGCAGATCAGCTGCTACAAATGGACCCGGCCGCGAGAACGGTCAGGTTCCAGGAGCCTCCGAGGGACTCCACGATCCAGTCTGCGGTGAATCTCGCGCTGGCCCAGGCGGCGGAGACCCATCGAAAGGCGCAAGAGGCTGGAGTCGGTGAATCCTTGCGGGATGAGATCCGGAGTGGCTTTCTGGAATTGATGAAGCTGATGAACGAGGTGCTGAGGCCGACGGGTCAGCAGCCACAGCAGCTACATTCCGAACAGCGAATCTGCCGGACCGGCAGCAGCGACCAGGAGGCACTAATCCGCCGGGAGAGCGACCACCACTGCCTTTTCCGGACAGCCGAGGAGCGATGCCAAGGGAAGCGCAGCCACCGGGCAGGATCGGGAGCAGGATACCTCCAACAGTCCCACCGAATCCACCTAGGAGGGAGCACATCTCGCCGGATATGGAGAGCAGCAGTCCGGGATGGTCGCCGGAGACAGCCTATACTCGTCGGAGTGATGGCGGTGTCCGACACTGGCGAGTGGAGGATCGCAGAGCTGGCGAGTTCCGGGACGAGTACCGGGTGTATGCTAACGTGGACTCGGCGAGCAGAATGCCATACACCCGAGTGGAGCGGTGGAACGTGTCCTTCGACGGGGATGAGCAGTGCAGTTCGGTGGAGGACTTCGTGTTCCGTTTGGAATACCTCCAGCGACAGACCCAGTGCCCATGGCAGGAAGTACTGAGGAACTTCTACGTTCTTCTCTCGGGAGAGCGCGGGAGTGGTACTGGATCCACGTTCGCCAGTCCCGGGTGGACAACTGGGCCCAGTTGCGGCGAGCGGTGATGGATCGGTTCCGGGGACACCAAACGGAGCACGACCGAATGCATCAGCTCCTGCAGAGGAACAGCAGCCACAGGAGAGCGTCGACAATTACGTGCACGCCATGCAGCAGCTTCATGCACGCCTGAAGAAGCCAATGCCCGAGCGGCACTTGGTGAAGGTGATTAAAATTGCGGCAGGAGAGCGCCGAAGTCGAGCGCAGTTTCGGTCGTAGGAGTCGGGCACAGCCGACACCGCCAACGCGCTACCCCGGGGTGGACAGGAACCGGGTCAGCGAGGCGTTCGTTCCGGAGCCAGAAGAGGATGTCCAGCGGGTGGAGGTGGATAAAGTCCGAGCGAGGCGGAACCCGTTCAGGACCGGCTGCGGAGCCATGACCGGAACTGCGGAGCCATGGACCACGGGTTCAGAGACTGTGGGGCAGCGGAGCGGAAGATTTTCTGCTTTCGTTGTGGCCGACCGGACACCGTAGCTCCGATTGCGCGGATTGCGCGGAAAACGCTCGGCTGGGCGATCCCAGAGTGGGAGGAGTCGCCCAGAGAGGAATCCCACGAGGAGGTAGTAGGACCTAAGAGTATGTTAATGTTAAGTGTCGTAATCGTAACCATAGCTTAAGATACTTGCTATATGAAGAAAGGATGCGTAAATACCTAGAGGCACGAAGCCGTATTTTGAGAGCCACCAGCTATGCGGGATGCGGAAGGTTTCTCGGAAGGTCCAGAAGTCCCGAGAGCGCTTCCAGAGGCGACGAGAAACCGGAGGATGGTGGTAGTCGCGGCGGTCAAACGCGGCGGGACTCGCGATCCAAGACCCTTCGCCGACATCAGGATCCTGAACAAGCAACTAACAGGCCTTTTGACACTGGAGCAAGTGTCAGTTTGCTTGGGAAAGGCGGCAGGGAATTGTGGACTCGCTCGGGGTGCCGGTGGAAAGGTATTTTTCCGTTGTCCGCACGGCGATCGGATCGGTCCATCATGGGGCGCGTCAGAGTTCCTGTGGAGTATAAGGGACAAGTTAAACCCATAGTGTTCTACTTGTGCCCGTACCTGGAACAGGCGGCATACCTGGGAGTGGATTTTTGGCAGGTTTACGGTCTGGCTCCTACGGTGGTGGGTCACGCTGCTGCCCAAGGAGTGAGCAAAGCCGATGAAATTCACGCCAGGGAGATGGAGCACTACGCCGAGCAGGAGGATGACGACGAGGAGAAGGCGGATCCCGAATCCTGGACGCTATCCGACGCTGAGAACCGTGAGCTGGAGGAGATCAAGCAGAGGTTCCTCACCTTCGAGAGGGATGGCTTGGGAACCACCAGTTTGGAGAGGCACACGATCGAGCTGGTTGAAGGAGATAAAGTCTTCAAGGATCGACCGTATCCGATGTCTCCGGCGAAGCAGAAGGTGGTCGAGGACGAAGTCGACAAGATGCTAGCGCTAGGAGTCATCGAGGAGAGCAAGAGCCCTTGGAGCAATCGGACGACGTTTGTCTCCTGGAAACCTGGAAAGATCGGTTCTGTTTAGATGCCCGTAAGCTAAACAAGGTGACGGTGAAGGACACTTACCCTTTGCCTAGTATCGACGGAATTCTGTCCAAGATCGACCAAACCCACTTCATTTCCAGTGTGGATCTGAAGTTCGCATTCTGCCGGGATCGAGTTGGACGAGAAAAGCAAGGAGTACACCGCCTTTACAGTCCCTGGTCGTCCGCTGTACCAGTTCAGGATGATGCCGTTCGGTCTCTGCAACGCTGCGCAGAGGTTGGTGAGACTCATGGACCGAGTAATCCCAGCCGAGATCCGATCGAACGTCTTCGTCTACTTGGACGATCTCCTGATTCTGGCACCGGACATCCAGACCCATTTCCGATACCTGCGGCGAGTTGCCGAGTGCCTAAGAGCAGCAGGATTAACAATAGGTTAAGTAAGTCGAAGTTCTGTTTCAAGTCTTTGACTTACCTAGCTACATTGTGGGTGGAGGCTGTCTGCGGATGGATCCAGGACGAGTGGAAGCGATTCGGAGGATGCCAGAGCCGCGGAACATGAAGGAAGTGAGAGCCTTCCTGGGAACCGCCGGATGGTACCGACGGTTCGTGAGGAACTTCGCGACGTTGGCTGCTCCGCTCACCGAAGCCCTCAAGAAGACGAGAAACACAAAGTTCACCTTGAGTCCGGAGACGCAGCTGGCGGTAGAGTCGCTGAAGATGGCACTGACCACGGCACCCGTCTTGGTTCATGCCGATTTCAAGCGGCACTTCTTCGCAGTGCGATGCATCTCACATCGGAGTTGGGGCCGTGCTATTCCAGCGAGACGACGAGGGCAGGAGCAGCCGATAGCCTTTTCTCGGCTAAGATGAATAAACATCAGGTAAATTACACCGTAACCGAGAAAGAGTGCCTCGCGGCTCTCCTAGCTATCCGGAAATTCAGGCCGTATGTGGAAGGGATGCCGTTCACCTGCATCACGGATCACGCCAGCCTGAAATGGCTCATGTCCATGAAGGACCTCTCAGGACGCTTGGCCATGGACTCTACAGCTCCAGGGGTTCAACTTCAACATCGAGCACCGGAAAGGTAGCGAGAACGTCGTGGCTGACACCCTCTCGCGATGCGTTGAGGAGCTGGTAGTGGATCCGACGGAGTTGCTCGGCTTCGAGACCACGGAGTTCGCTGGAGAGGAGTACAAGGAGTTAGTACAAGAGATAGAGGAGAACTTGGAAAACTTACCGGATCTGATAGTCGTCTTCAAGCGAATCTCCAGTCCAAACCTGGACGACGAGATGGAAGGCTCCGAGTGGAAACTGTGGATTCCCAGAGTCTGACCCACAGCCTTATAGAGCGTGCCCACACGGATTCAACGGCAGCTCACGGCGGAATGGGAAAGACGCTTGAGATCCTGCGGCGGCAGTTCTACTGGCCTGGATGGTGGTGCAGGTGCGAAAGTTCGTCCGAAGGTGCGATGTGTGCAAGGAGTCGAAGGCGCCTAACTACCGGATGATGGTCGGCATTGAGAACGCGACAGACGGAACAACCGTTCCAAAAGTTGTACGCGGACTTCCTGGGCAAGTATCCGAGGTCCAAGAAGGACACGCCTGGATCTTCATCGTGGTGGACCATTTCCAAGTACACTCTCCTGAAGGCCATGCGCGAGGCAACAGCCACGAACGTAGTGGAATTCCTCATCAATGAGGTTTTCTACAAGTTCGGGGTTCCGGAGACCGTGCACTCGGACAATGGGCGGCAGTTTACGTCGAAGATCTTCGAGGAGGCCATGGAGAGTTTTGGGATCCAGCACATGAAGACGCCCATATACTCACCGCAGAGCAACGCAGCAGAACGAGTGAATCGAAGCGTGTTAGCAGGGATCCGTGGGTTCCTTGAGAACGATCATCGGGAGTGCGACACGTACCTCCCGGAAATCGAGGTGGCCATCCACAACGCGATTCACGAAGCTACAGGAGAGGCACCTTTCTTCACAGTGTTCGGACATCACATGTTCTTGAACGGGGCGAGCTACAAGCTGGCGAGGAAACTCAAGTCCCTGTGCGAGCATGAGTTGTCAGGTATGCCGACAGCTGACAAACTCCGGGTCGTGCAGGACAAGGTGCGGAAGAACTTAGAGACGTCCTATGACCGCAGTCGCCAGCGTTACGACCAAAGGGCTCGGATGTTTCTTGCCAAGCCTGGACAGGAGGTGTACCGCCGGAACTTCGTCCTTAGCGACTTTGGTAAGGCATTCAATGCCAAGTTCGCCAGGAAGTTTCTGAAGGCCCGAGTGGTAAAGCCGTAGGCAACAATGCGTACGAGCTGGAGGATCTGCAAGGGCGAAGTCTCGGCGTCTACCACGCGAAGGACATCCGGTGAGCTGGAATGAACGAGACACAAAGTAAACAAGCGCAAAACACAACGTCCGTTATGCTTCCCGGCAAGCGTGCGCCCCGCGTAGGGCACCTTGTGGAACTGCAGCGAAGGGCCATCACGGCAAAGTCCATTCATCGATGTCCAAATGCTCCAATGATGTCGTCGGTCCGTCTGGAATCCTGTGGCGTCCCTTGAAACCTTGGGTGTTGTTGCATTTCGAGTTGGAATCGGCTGAAATGGACCGATAGGTTAGAGGTGATAGTCGGGGGAAATAGCGATAGGTAGGCTTAGAACTGGTGGCGCCACCTAAATGTCGAAAGGCAAGGGCAAGCGATCTCACCTTCTCGCTCATGCATCGCTCTCTGAGGGTTGCCTTGAACTTGCCGTTGCACTGAGCGCCAAAAGAGTCCCATAAGGTGGAACGCGGTCAGTGGAACGAGCCGATATAGGGAGGCAAAAGCTTTGGAGGAGAGGCAGAAAAGACACGGAGGAGCGGCAGGCAGCCAATAAAGAAAAATTAGTTTTGCTGAAATTTAAGCAAAACGTGAATGCAGGCAAAAGACCAAGAAAATTATAGTGAATTTTTGTGTTAGCTTTCAGCGTGGCAGTGACGATCGGCACTGGCCACGGAGATTTTCTCTGGATTTTATTTTGGATTTATGGCGATTTATTCAACTTACTGAAAAGTGGTGGAAGCTGCCTAGAACCGGGTGCCGCCATTTTTCTTGGATTTTCGTGGTGGACCCGGACCTGCTAATCCTGACCAGCTGCGTCAGCGGAGGACAACCGGTGAGCCCGTTCCGTTGCAAACTGCACCGGACATAAATCCAACCGGCGCCACGGCCGAGTGCTATTTTTTGTTGTTGCTGCTTTGGGCGATTATAGCCGCTTGCTTTATTTTGCTGCCAGCGAATCCATGGCTCGCTGGCCACGCTTCGCCATCCGGTAGATAGCCGTGAAAACATTATTAATTTATTAAAACATTATTAATTTAAATTATGTGCATGTGTTCATTTTTGTCTGCGTAGTCCTGTGAACCAGAGCCCGGTTTCCGCGCAACCCAGGCCTGAGAAAAGATAGAGATTAGTTAGGAAGAAGTTCAGTGATATAAATATTGCAATTTACCCACCCTAATTGTCCTTTTGGAGCTCCAGTAGGGACCGATAGGTGACCAAAGGGGAATCTGGTAAGCCCAGCTTGTGGCTTTAGAATTTAAATAACTTCTCCCTTGCGTCCATCTCGCGGACTTGGCGCAAGCGCATTCCTCGCCCAGGTCGTGGTCCTACCTCGGCGGAGTGACCATTGCTGCGAGATTAAATGAAATGTTAATTATTTGTATATCTATTTAAGTAATGAAATAAATAAGACTAATTGAATAAGACTATTTACCTGGGGAGATGAGCCGGTCGCCAAACCGCCGGAATAGACTCCGGTCCGCCGGAGATGGGTGGTGCCTCTCAAATCCCCAGAGGCATCCATGGTTGGGTGGGAGCGTAGTGGCGAGTCCATCGAAGCCATCAATTCCTTCCGTTTAATGTCGTCCAAATTTATTTTGTTTCGCTTGTTTACTTTTGTTGATAGTGGTGGTTAAATTCATGGTAGTGTGACGTCGTATGTTATCGATGTATCGATTGTGCGGACTGCGGGCAGAGGGAGAACTCGGCCCTGGGATTCCGGAGCTAGCCGGCACTGCCCTCCGGGAAAAAGCAGTTCCGTTACAATATGGCGCCCAAACAAAACAAAAGGATTATCGGGACGACGACGTCCTTTATGATGTTCTGACGGCGCAGCCCCCAAAATCGGTGACTTGCGAGGCACGATTTTTTGCCTGCAATTGCATCCGAGTGGGAGACTGGCCGTCGAAGAGTATTTGTTTTGTTTTTCTTGGTAGTAGTTAGTTCGGGAGGCTTGTACCTTAAAGGGCACGATTGCTCCCGAGCACAGTGAGCAGTGGTTGACCAGAGGACCAGGAGGTGACATCCGCAGAGGACGACGGATTTGCATCTCCGGTCGAATCGTGTACTGAGCACGAAAAGGAACCAACTGTGAGAAACCGTGATATAAATTATAGGATTTATTTATTAGTATTTATTAAAGTAGCTTAATTATTTGTTGTACATATTTTTGTTTTTGGTTTTTTTTTGTTATATTGTTTTTGTAAAATTGTAGAGTAGATGCAGATCCTTGGGTTTCCTAGATGTGTGGGTTTTGTATCATATCGGTGTAAACTTAAATGAGTGATCGTGACCCGTAGCTCGGCTGCGCGCTGCACGATCACCGCGATTTGAGCAAATATTTCTCACACATTGAAGGAAATCCTAAGGGATTCTGCAGAAGGCCGATGTCCTTAACTGGCGACTATCAGCTCCATGATAGTTATCCAGTTGACGCACGGCTGGAGTATGGAGGGCAGGAAGAGATTGTATGCAAGACGTCTGGCACGGAGTCCACCGGCGGTTGACCGGATTCATCTCCCTAAAAAAGATAGAAAAGGAAAGTTAGTTTTTGTTATATTTGAAGTATTTGGCAGAGAGAAGGGTTTGTTTTTTTTGTGTTTACTTCGACATATTTATTCTCGTGGGAATATTTATTTATTTATTACTTATTTATTTATTTATTATTGCATATTTATTTATTTATTATTTCATTATTTATATATCGCCACATATATATTTATTTATTGGTTAATTATTTATTTATTTATGGCAAGTTTAGGTGGGGCTGTTACTTATTTATCATTGTTTATTTATTATTATCTTCGTGGTTTATTATTTATTTCGCTATTATTATTTATTCTTTATTTCATATTTATTATATTGTTCGTTGAGTGTTAGGTGTTAGCTTTGTTCTAGGTGAAATATGTCGGAGAATAGGGAACCCGGAGATAGGCACGACTATCAGCTGCGATCTAGAGGTATTTCAGCCGAGGAAGAGGAGATTATGTGGTCCACGGATGCCGAGGGCGCTGTGGGTCCACGCCTCCAAGGATATCGTTGGGATTGCCAAGAACGCCACCCAATCAGCGGGAGCGTTTGGCTGAAAATCTGCAGGACTTCGAGCAGATTGGTTCCGCCGCAGATCAGCTGCTACAAATGGACCCGGCCGCGAGAACGGTCAGGTTCCAGGAGCCTCCGAGGGACTCCACGATCCAGTCTGCGGTGAATCTCGCGCTGGCCCAGGCGGCGGAGACCCATTGAAAGGCGCAAGAGGCTGGAGTCGGTGAATCCTTGCGAGATGAGATCCGGAGTGGCTTTCTGGAATTGATGAAGCTGATGAACGAGGTGCTGAGGCCGACGGGTCAGCAGCCACAGCAGCTACATCTCCGAACAGCAAATCTGCCGGACCGGCAGCAGCGACCAGGAGGCACTAATCCGCCGGGAGAGCGACCACCACTGCCTTTTCCGGACAGCCGAGGAGCGATGCCAAGGGAAGCGCAGCCACCGGGCAGGATCGAGCAGGATACCTCCAACAGTCCCACCGAAGCCACCAAGGAGGAGCACATCTCGCCGGATATGGAGAGCAGCAGTCCGGGATGGTCGCCGGAGACAGCCTATACTCGTCGGAGTGATGGCGGTGTCCGACACTGGCGAGTGGAGGATCGCAGAGCTGGCGAGTTCCGGACGAGTACCGGGTGTATGCTAACGGACTCGGCGAGCAGCATGCCATACACCCGAGTGGAGCGGTGGAACGTGTCCTTCGACGGGGATGAGCAGTGCAGTTCGGTGGAGGACTTCGTGTTCCGTTTGGAATACCTCCAGCGACAGACCCAGTGCCCATGGCAGGAAGTACTGAGGAACTTCTACGTTCTTCTCTCGGGGAGAGCGCGGGAGTGGTACTGGATCCACGTACGCCAGTCCCGGGTGGACAACTGGGCCCAGTTGCGGCGAGCGGTGATGGATCGGTTCCGGGGACACCAAACGGAGCACGACCGAATGCATCAGCTCCTGCAGGAACAGCAGCCACAGGAGAGCGTCGACGATTACGTGCACGCCATGCAGCAGCTTCATGCACGCCTGAAGAAGCCAATGCCCGAGCGGCAGTTGGTGAAGGTGATTAAAATTGCGGCAGGAGAGCGCGAAGTCGAGCGCAGTTTCGGTCGTAGGAGTCGGGCACAGCCCACACCGCCAACGCTACCCCGGGGTGGACAGGAACCGGGTCAGCGAGGCGTTCGTTCCGGAGCCAGAAGAGGATGTCCAGCGGGTGGAGGTGGATAAAGTCCGAGCGAGGCGGAACCCGTTCAGGACCGGCTGCGGAGCCATGGACCGGAACTGCGGAACCATGGACCACGGGTTCAGAGACTGTGGGGCAGCGTAGCGGAAGATTTTCTGCTTTCGTTGTGGCCGACCGGACACCGTAGCTCCGATTGCGCGGATTGCGCGGAACGCTCGGCTGGGCGATCCCAGAGTGGAGGGAGTCGCCCAGAGAGGAATCCCACGAGGAGGTAGTAGGACCTAAGAGTATGTTAAATGTTAAGTGTCGTAATCGTAACCATAGCTTAAGATACTTGCTATATGAAGAAAGGATGCGTAAATACCTAGAGGCACGAAGCCGTATTTTTGAGAGCCACCAGCTATGCGGGATGCGGAAGGTTTCGGAAGGTCCAGAAGTCCCGAGAGCGCTTCCAGAGGCGACGAGAAAACCGGAGGATGGTAGTCGCGGCGGTCAAACGCGGCGGGACTCGCGATCCAAGACCCTTCGCCGACATCAGGATCCTGAACAAGCAACTAACAGGCCTTTGACACTGGAGCAAGTGTCAGTTTGCTTGGGAAAGGCGGCAGGGAATTGGTGGACTCGCTCGGGGTGCCGGTGGAAAGGTATTTTTCCGTTGTCCGCACGGCGATCGGATCGGTCTATCATGGGGCGCGTCAGAGTTCCTGAGTATAAGGGACAAGTTAAACCCATAGTGTTCTACTTGTGCCCGTACCTGGAACAGGCGGCATACCTGGGAGTGGATTTTGGCAGGTTTACGGTCTGGCTCCTACGGTGGTGGGTCACGCTGCTGCCCAAGGAGTGAGCAAAGCCGATGAAATTCACGCCAGGAGATGGAGCACTACGCCGAGCAGGAGGATGACGACGAGGAGAAGGCGGATCCCGAATCCTGGACGCTATCCGACGCTGAGAACCGTGAGCTGGAGGAGATCAAGCAGAGGTTCCTCACCTTCGAGAGGGATGGCTTGGGAACCACCAGTTTGGAGAGGCACACGATCGAGCTGGTTGAAGGAGATAAAGTCTTCAAGGATCGACCGTATCCGATGTCTCCGGCGAAGCAGAAGGTGGTCGAGGACGAAGTCGACAAGATGCTAGCGCTAGGAGTCATCGAGGAGAGCAAGAGCCCTTGGAGCAATCGGACGACGTTTGTCTCCCGGAAACCTGGAAAAGATCGGTTCTGTTTAGATGCCCGTAAGCTAAACAAGGTGACGGTGAAGGACACTTACCCTTTGCCTAGTATCGACGGAATTCTGTCCAAGATCGACCAAACCCACTTCATTTCCAGTGTGGATCTGAAGTTCGCATTCTGCCGGATCGAGTTGGACGAGAAAGCAAGGAGTACACCGCCTTTACAGTCCCTGGTCGTCCGCTGTACCAGTTCAGGATGATGCCGTTCGGTCTCTGCAACGCTGCGCAGAGGTTGGTGAGACTCATGGACCGAGTAATCCCAGCCGAGATCCGATCGAACGTCTTCGTCTACTTGGACGATCTCCTGATTCTGGCACCGGACATCCAGACCCATTTCCGATACCTGCGGCGAGTTGCCGAGTGCCTAAGAGCAGCAGGATTAACAATAGGGTTAAGTAAGTCGAAGTTCTGTTTCAAGTCTTTGACTTACCTAGGCTACATTGTGGGTGGAGGCTGTCTGCGGATGGATCCAGGACGAGTGGAAGCGATTCGGAGGATGCCAGAGCCGCGGAACATGAAGGAAGTGAGAGCCTTCCTGGGAACCGCCGGATGGTACCGACGGTTCGTGAGGAACTTCGCGACGTTGGCTGCTCCGCTCACCGAAGCCCTCAAGAAGACGAGAAACACAAAGTTCACCTTGAGTCCGGAGACGCAGCTGGCGGTAGAGTCGCTGAAGATGGCACTGACCACGGCACCCGTCTTGGTTCATGCCGATTTCAA
Organism: Drosophila triauraria; assembly: GCA_014170255.2. Lineage (NCBI taxonomy): Eukaryota > Metazoa > Arthropoda > Insecta > Diptera > Drosophilidae > Drosophila > Drosophila triauraria. The sequence goes on from JABJVT010000007.1 coordinate 9,822,235, forward strand.
GCGGCACTTCTTCGTGCAGTGCGATGCATCTCACATCGGAGTTGGGGCCGTGCTATTCCAGCGAGACGACGAGGGCAGGAGCAGCCGATAGCCTTTTTCTCGGCTAAGATGAATAAACATCAGGTAAATTACACCGTAACCGAGAAAGAGTGCCTCGCGGCTCTTCTAGCTATCCGGAAATTCAGGCCGTATGTGGAAGGGATGCCGTTCACCTGCATCACGGATCACGCCAGCCTGAAATGGCTCATGTCCATGAAGGACCTCTCAGGACGCTTGGCCAGGTGGACTCTACAGCTCCAGGGGTTCAACTTCAACATCGAGCACCGGAAAGGTAGCGAGAACGTCGTGGCTGACACCCTCTCGCGATGCGTTGAGGAGCTGGTAGTGGATCCGACGGAGTTGCTCGGCTTCGAGACCACGGAGTTCGCTGGAGAGGAGTACAAGGAGTTAGTACAAGAGATAGAGGAGAACTTGGAAAACTTACCGGATCTGATAGTCGTCTTCAAGCGAATCTCCAGTCCAAACCTGGACGACGAGATGGAAGGCTCCGAGTGGAAACTGTGGATTCCCAGAGTCTGACCCACAGCCTTATAGAGCGTGCCCACACGGATTCAACGGCAGCTCACGGCGGAATGGGAAAGACGCTTGAGATCCTGCGGCGGCAGTTCTACTGGCCTGGATGGTGGTGCAGGTGCGAAAGTTCGTCCGAAGGTGCGATGTGCAAGGAGTCGAAGGCGCCTAACTACCGGATGATGGTCGGCATTGAGAACGCGTACAGACGGAACAACCGTTCCAAAGTTGTACGCGGACTTCCTGGGCAAGTATCCGAGGTCCAAGAAGGACATGCCTGGATCTTCATCGTGGTGGACCATTTCTCCAAGTACACTCTCCTGAAGGCCATGCGCGAGGCAACAGCCACGAACGTAGTGGAATTCCTCATCAATGAGGTTTCTACAAGTTCGGGGTTCCGGAGACCGTGCACTCGGACAATGGGCGGCAGTTTACGTCGAAGATCTTCGAGGAGGCCATGGAGAGTTTTGGGATCCAGCACATGAAGACGCCCATATACTCACCGCAGAGCAACGCAGCAGAACGAGTGAATCGAAGCGTGTTAGCAGGGATCCGTGGGTTCCTTGAGAACGATCATCGGGAGTGCGACACGTACCTCCCGGAAATCGAGGTGGCCATCCACAACGCGATTCACGAAGCTACAGGAGAGGCACCTTTCTTCACAGTGTTCGGACATCACATGTTCTTGAACGGGCGAGCTACAAGCTGGCGAGGAAACTCAAGTCCCTGTGCGAGCATGAGTTGTCAGGTATGCCGACAGCTGACAAACTCCGGGTCGTGCAGGACAAGGTGCGGAAGAACTTAGAGACGTCCTATGACCGCAGTCGCCAGCGTTACGACCAAAGGGCTCGGATGTTTCTTGCCAAGCCTGGACAGGAGGTGTACCGCCGGAACTTCGTCCTTAGCGACTTTGGTAAGGCATTCAATGCCAAGTTCGCCAGGAAGTTTCTGAAGGCCCGAGTGGTAAAAGCCGTAGGCAACAATGCGTACGAGCTGGAGGATCTGCAAGGGCGAAGTCTCGGCGTCTACCACGCGAAGGACATCCGAACGTGAGCTGGAATGAACGGGACACAAAGTAAACAAGCGCAAAACACAACGTCCGTTATGCTTCCCGGCAAGCGTGCGCCCCGCGTAGGGCACCTTGTGGAACTGCAGCGAAGGGCCAATGCCGGCAAAGTCCATTCATCGATGTCCAAATGCTCCAATGATGTCGTCGGTCCGTCTGGAATCCTGTGGCGTCCCTTGAAATCCATGGGTGTTGTTGCATTTCGAGTTGGAATCGGCTGAAATGGACCGATAGGTTAGAGGTGATAGTCGGGGGGAAATAGCGATAGGTAGGCTTAGAACTGGTGGCGCCACCTAAATGTCGAAAGGCAAGGGCAAGCGATCTCACCTTCTCGCTCATGCATCGCTCTCTCTGAGGGTTGCCCTTGAACTTGGCCGTTGCACTGAGCGCTAAAAGAGTCCCATAAGGTGGAACGCGGTCAGTGGAACGAGCCGATATAGGGAGGCAAAAGCTTTGGAGGAGAGGCAGTAGAAAAAGACACGGAGGAGCGGCAGGCAGCCAATAAAGAAAAATTAGTTTTGCTGAAATCTAAGCAAAACGTGAGTGCAGGCAAAAGACCAAGAAAATTATAGTGAATTTTTGTGTTGTGCTTTCAGCGTGGCAGTGACGATCGGCACTGGCCACGGAGATTTTTCTCTGGATTTTATTTTGGATTTATGGCGGATTTATTCAACTTACTGGAAAAGTGGTGGAAGCTGCCTAGAACCGTGGGTGCCGCCATTTTTCTTGGATTTTCGTGGTGGACCCGGACCTGCTAATCCTGACCAGCTGCGTCAGCGGAGGACAACCGGTGAGCCCGTTCCGGTTGCAAAACTGCACCGGACATAAATCCAACCGGCGCCACGGCCGAGTGCTATTTTTGTTGTTGCCGCTTGGGCGATTGCTGCCGTTTTCCGCTCCGGATAGCCACGCTTCGCTCCGGTCCCCTTTTTTTGGCCACAACTGGCGATACCAGCCGAGCTTTGCCGCCGCCGCGGGCCATCTGCGTCGCCCCTAAATTGTTGTTCTCCCGCCGTGTTATTTCCTGCAAATAGATATAAAAACATTATTAATTTAAATTCATGTGCATATGTTCATTTTTGTCTGCGTAGTCCCGTGAACCAGAGCCCGGTTTCCGCGCAACCCAGGCCTGAGAAAAGATAGAGATTAGTTAGGAAGAAGTTCAGTGATATAAATATTGCAATTTACCCACCCTAATTGTCCTTTTTGGAGCTCCAGTAGGGACCGATAGGTGACCAAAGGGGGTATCCGAGCCGCCCATCTTGTGGCAGTAGATCTTAAATAACTTCTATCTTGCGTCCATCTCGCGGACTTGGCGCAAGCGCATTCCTCGCCCAGGTCGTGGTCCTACCTCGGCGGAGTGACCATTGCCGAGATTAAATGAAATGTTAATTATTTGTATATCTATATTTAAGTAATGAAATTAAATAAGACTAATTGAATAAGACTATTTACCTGGGGGAGATGAGCCGGTCGCCAAACCGCCCGGAATAGACTCCGGTCCGCCGGAGATGGGTGGTGCCTCTCGAAATCCCCAGAGGCATCCATGGTTGGGTAAGAGCGTAGTGGCGAGTCCATCGAAGCCATCAATTCCTTCCGTTTAATGTCGTCCAAATTTATTTTGTTTCGCTTGTTTACTTTTTGTTGATAGTGGTGGTTAAATTCATGGTAGTGTGACGTCGTATGTTATCGATGCATCGATTGTGCGGACTGCGGGCAGAGGGAGAACTCGGCCCTGGGATTCTTGAGCTAGCCGGCACTGCCCTCCGGGAAAAAGCAGTTCCGTTACAATACATAGCATGCGGTGCGTGATACATTGTTTGACATCTACTCATTGTTCTCTGATCAGTTAATATTATGTGACAAACCGGTATTGTGTTCACCGTGAAATTGTGAAAAAAATAATTTAAAAAAATAAGTTATTCGTTTCCTAATATTTCAATTGAAAACCAACAAATCAATCACGTATATTGTTCAAATTTGTATTCAGTTTCAACAGCAGGCATTTGTCTTTAAGGTGGTAAGTTGAACTATGTAAATTATGTGGATCGTGCATATGAAATTAAATTCACCACTCAGTCCATAGTCCAAAATGCCTAAAGGACGACGTGCGAACATCGGCCGCCGCACAAGACATGCAAGTCAGCAACAAGTGTATTCACAGAACTTAAGCGAAGAAAGGCAAAATATAATAAGAGAAAATGCCCGATTGGAACAACGCGTGAGGACACGAAGTTCATTGGCATCATACAATCGCTTGAAATTCCAGTATGATCACACTGCGAACTACAGTGATAATGCAAATTTAGATACTTGGCCAATGACGACTATATGCCGATATTTCAAAGTTCAAAAGAGAAACGGATGGATTGTGCTGCGCAAGTGGAAAAGTCAAACTGGATCCATTACTTACACCACCACAGCCACTGAAACCATTGTTCGATGGAACTGATCCCGATTCCATCCATTTTCTTCAACATATCCTTGAATACAATAATTGCTTTCGCAAGATTTCCTTTGGAGCTAATATCAGTCGAGAAGGCGGCTTCATGCCGACTTGCAAGGTAAAAGATACAACAACAAAATATTACATTTACATGGTTCAATGGTTCTGCAAATATATTTCATTTCGTAAATGGTGGATCAGCTGAATGTGCGGTGCAACAGACGAATTATTGAACAGTTGCAAGCATTTTTTCACGCTAATAATGCTGTGTTTAATATGTTTAAAACAGCATTAGAACGAATGCCATCAAATACGCAGGAATTTGATTGAGGCAACCATTATTAACGGAAAGTACGCATATGAAAATGTATGTATTCCTCGATTACCAATGATTCCGACTGATCTTCCGTTTGACTTTAAACGACTGCAATTTCCAGTTCGCCTTGCGTTAAGAAGTCGCAAGGCAAATCGCTTAGTGTTTACAGGATAAATTTAGAAAATCATTTTTTCACACATGGGCAGTTATATGTTGCGAATTCACGAGTTGGGAAACCATCCGATTTGTTTGTGTTAACGTCAGACCGAAAAACAAAAAATGTGGGTTACCAAAGAGCACTTCAATGAAACTGATAATTTGCGGACACGTATAACGCTTCGCTTTTCAAATATAAAACAAAAAAAAAAAACAATTTTTCTTCATCTTTTAATCATTAAACGAAATGTTACATAAAACACTTTTCCTTTTCAAATATAAAACAAACAAACAAAAAAAATGTTTCTTCATTTTTTAGTCACCAAACGAAATGTTACACAAAACGAAGCCATCTGGTGGCGAAACGGAGTTCGCCGGGTCAGCTAGTATATATATATAAATTGATTTGAGACAGATATTACGCCCAATTACATACTTAATTAATTACAAAACTTATATCAAATGTTAAAAACTAACGTTAATTAATTTAATGTTAAATGTAATTTTAATCATTAGTTTTTCTTCGCTAGTACCATGGAACTCAAATGAAACTTATTTGTATACTTATGATCATAAACATTTTGGCTTAAACTTTTATTATCTCCGTTCGTCGAGTACTCATGCTAAGTTCTGCTTAAATGAATTAAGAATAAAGATTCTTTTACATTGGGACAACGGCCAAATTTAGATACGTTGTCACTATTAATTTTCGTGAGAAACCAAGATAGCTAGGGGAGAAAGAACCCGGACCAATCCGACGAGCTGGACCCGAGCGCAGCAAGAATGCGCACCGTCGAACCTAGCGTCTTAAAGAACAACTTTGGGTAACGATCATAGTTGGTGGGCCGTTATAGGCTCAGAAGGCTATTTCTTTCTGTTTTGAACACTACACAATCTGGCGCCCAACGTGGGGCACTGAAAGGATATCTTTTGTCAAAGTTAAGCTCCAAAAATGTATATACACCTTAGCTGGCCATAACCATATTCCATAAAGAACATCAATATTATTGTTGACGGCGGACTCTAGCTACTTCAGTTAGTGGTTAGTGCAATTCGGTGCTCGGATTGATCGACCCTAATAGATCTAGGCTAGGCAAAATGAATGTATTAATGGGTAATTCTTTAGAGAAAGTATTATAAGAAGTAAACTCTAAGTGCATAGGAAATACAATGTTCTGGAGAATCTTTAGACATTGTCCAGTAATTTGAGTATTTTCTTGAACAAATTTCAAACTCTTAATTAACTGTAATAGAATAGCCTGCAAGAAAAGGAAATTTTGCTAGATTTATAGAATCCTTGAATGAGGAAAGACTGAAATTAGAAGATTATCAAATTAAATAAATTCGTTGCTTAAAGTTAGTTTAAAACTAAGGAAATTTATAAAAATCAATAAATAAGATAAAATGGGTATTGAGCGAAGTTACGAAAATTGATGAGTACCGCTATAATCCAGCAAGTCGATCCATTTTGCGCTATTTGCAATGAAATACTTTCGCTAATGAATTAGCTGCCAGCACTCCGTGTCAGCATTACAACATTAGTAGCAGAAATGAAAGATCAGGAAACGAGGAGTTGGCAGTTAGAAATCAAGATGAAGGTAATCCTGTAAAAGGTAGAGTCCACACTAGAAATCGAGGTAGGGAAAGACCTTTTAGTTCGAGAATAGGCATGTCTACTCGATCTAAAACACGACAGTTAGAAGAGTTGCGAACTGAGGAAGAAGGGAATAATTCTTCTAAATCACAGGCTGAAATAGTGAGGTTTATACAACAAACTTTAAGAGTTCAACAAGCAAATATGATGGATGATTGAGTTTGAGATCTTAACCACTAATATTGAGGAGTCTATTAGTAACCGACTAGCTGTTCTGAATTTAAAACGAAGTAAATTGTCGATGAGAAATCGAGACAGAAACGGAATATCCGAGATACCTGCTTCCATTTCCTTTGGAAATCGCTATACCAGAAATAATTTACCAGTACACCAGTAGTCTCCGAAATAGATCGAATGTTCAAATATCCCCTAAAAAAGCTGCAAGTATAATTAAAAATTGGCGAATAAAATTTGATGGTTTTAGGAACTGTATGAGAATAGAAGATTTTATTTATAGGACACGATCATTAAATAACTTGAATAATGATTATTAGCTTCTCTGTGATCACTTGTTCACTTCACTTATTTGCTAATAAGGCAAGTGATTGATTTAAGAAAATTTCATCGCAATTATACCAACTTTACTTGGGAAATATTTTTTATGGATTATCTTAAACATTTTGAGGAAGCGGAGACTGATCTTGAAATATAGGAAAAGATTTGGAAAAGACGAGATGGCGAAAATGAAGCATTTGATAATTATCAATGTACGATAGAAGATCTAGCGGACCAGCTTCATCAAGGCATGTCCGAAAGCCAATTAGGGGATTTATTGATAAGGAATGGTAAACCAAGCTTACATCATGAGCTACTTCATTTACGAATTCAGAGATCTTAGCCATTCAGCACAAACCTTGTCTGTTGGAATTGTGAAAAGTCTGGGCATCGACTTGATGATTGCCTAGAGCCGCTGTCTATATTTTGTTTTGGATGTGGCGCGAAGGATATCCGCAAGCCTTGATGTCCGAGATGTAACCTGTTGGGAAACCGACAAGCGGGCATGTTACTCGATAAGAAGCAGACATGTGCGAAAAACTAATCGATCATTGTGTATCTGTAACTTCTCAGGAGAAACCAAGTGAAGAGAGTACAAGGGGACGGTCTGTAGAAGGTTTAAATCGACACTATTCCACATTCCCTCTTCATATTAGGCTAGATAATTATCATAAGGTTAGGGAAAATTTGTTCGCCGACTCTATAAAATAAAACATTAGTCTGAGTCCTAAGGGGTCCACCACACGATTGAGAAATCACTGGGAAACTTTACGATCCGACCAAAAAATAAATAATATCAGCAATCTTCTCCAAGTCCGATGATAGACTTTATACTGAAGTTTGTATCGAAGGAAAGAAGTATATTGCAATTCTAGATTCGGGAGCAACTTTAAGTTGTGCGGGAGGCTAGGCAGCAATCGAGCTCATGGCATTAGGCAAAATAAAGAAATGTGCTGGAAGCATTCTAAATGCAAATGGAGCCCAAATAGATTGAAAGAAAATTATTTACGGAAGTAACATATAGACAGAAAACGGAGGAGTTAGAACTCTTTATTATTCCAGATCTTCAACAAGAAGTATACCTAGGAATAGACTTTTGGCGTAAATTTGGATTAGCCAAGAACATTTCTATCGACAACCAGGTTTCTGAACTGGAGGTTGGTGGAAAGAGCCCTGAAAAAGAACTACCAAAGTGGCATATTTTATCCAAAGACCAACAAAGTCGTTTAAATGCAATCGTTGAAGTATTTCCCTCATTCGCTAATGAAGGATTAGGTAGAACAACTTTGATTCAGCACAAGATTGATGTAGGAACAGCTAGTCCAATCAAGCAGAGACATTGGCCAGTTTCTCCCGCTATTGAGAAACTAATGTTTGCTGATGTGGATCATATGTTGTCGCTAGACGTAATTGAAGAGTCTACAAGCCCATGGAGCAGCAATTGCGTATTGGTGAGAAAAGAGGAAAAGAACAGGCTGTGTTTAGATTCGCGAGAAGTCAATAGGGTTAATACTAAGGATGCATATCCACTACCTCATAATGACGGTATTTTAAGTCGACTGCCTCCGGCTAAATATATAACTGGCTTATATATGAAGCATGCGTTTTGGCAGATACCCCTCTATGAAAAATCACGGCAATATACGGCTTTCACTATTCCAAACAGGCCTCTTTATCAATATAAAACACTGCCCTTCGGTCTTTGCAACTCTCCCCAAACTCTTTCTCGACTTACGCACCAGGGTCCTTCCTGCACATTTAAGAACTCGAGTTTTCGTGTATTTAGATGACTTGCTGGTTCTTTTCGAAGACTTTGAGTCACACTTGATCCCTCTCCAAGAAATTGCGCTTTGTCTAAAGAAAGCTAAGCTGACTATTAACATCGAAAAGACAAAATTTTGTAAGCGCGAGGGACAAATTTTACGGTTCCTGGTAAAATAAATGAGTTTCCCGTTCCTATCTCTATAAAGCAGCTGCGAAGGTTTCGATCGGCGATTTGTTGAAAGTTATGCCACAGTAAGCTTTCCCCTGACCGAGTTATTTAAATCTAAGAAAGCACTAAATTGGACTAAAGATGCTGAAAAAGACTTTAACCTCTTAAAAGCATGTCTGACCTCAGCTTCAATTTTGATTACTCCAGACTTCTCGAAGCAATTTATTTTGTTTTGCGATAACAAAACCTATGGAATTGGATGTGCCCTGGCGCAGGAAAAATGTCGGAAAAATTATCAAAAGCTCAGCAAAACTACACGGTTAGTGAATTAGAATGTCTTGCTGTCATTTAGGGGATTAAAAAGTTTCATCTTTACGTAGAAGGACAGAACTTCTTGGTTGTGACTGATCATTCCGCTTTACAGTGGCTAATGAGGCAAAAAGATCTTTCCAGCAGGCTTGCAAGTTGGTAAATAAAACTACAATCATTCGACTTTTCTATCACACATCGCAGAGCGTCAGAAAACATTGTTGCGGATGCTTTGTCCCGTTAAGTACAGAATGGTTTAGATGCGTTTGTCGCGAGTGGTCCAATTATTGATTTACAGTTAAGTCATCTTATAACGTTAGAAAACCAAAACTTAATTCAGCGAATAAAAGGCACCATCAAAGATTTAATGACTTAAATGCAGTAGATGGATACGTCTATAAGAGATCCGAGTTTAATAGTCAGGGTGACGAACAACACGAGTCCTGGAAACAGTGGGCACCATCTGCCTTGATTCCAGAAGTACTACAGGAACCACACGACGCGCAAAGCTCTGCACATTGTGGAACGGGTAAAACAGTCGAAGAGATAAAACGCTATTTGTTTTGGCCACGAATGGTTAGCAAAATCCGGGAACACATTTCCAGCTTTAGTATTTGTCGATCCACTAAAAATCCAAATAGGATCCTTAAGCCACCAATGGGCCGACCAGTGATATCCGATCGCCCCTTTCAATGTTTGCATATGGATCTTCTGGGTCCGTACCAGCGCACAAAAAATAGATACATCGGATTGCTCACAATTGTAGATCACAGCACAAAATTTCGCTTTCTCTGCCCACTCAAGAGGTTTACCTCCCCTAAAATATGCGACTACATACAGAAATTGTCTTGACGGATAATGGATCCCAATGTAAGTCCAGTTTCTTTGAGGCCTTTCTAACTATTTTTGGCATGACTAATAGATGCACAGCAATATATTCGCTACAAGCCAATGCTAATGAAAGATTAAGCCGATCAGTTTTGGCTGCAATCCGCGCTTATATTGGAAATGATCATTCCAACTGGGACGTCAATGTAAACGATATCAGTGGTGCACTTCGAACTGTCCGCATTGAAGTACTGGTTATTCACCCTATTTCCTTTCATTTGGCCAAAACATGATCCTCAATGGAAAAGATTAAGCGTTGCTGCGTAACTTGGATCTGCTTAGCGATGACATTAGGTTAGAACACCCAGTTACGTTAAAGCTGGTGAGACAAGAAGCCAAGAAAAACATAACTAAATCACACGAACTCAACCCAAGGCAATATAATCTCCGAAGTCGAAATGTACAATTCAAGATAGGCGAGATAGGATGATGTCTTTGCACGAAACTTTACACAAAGCAATGAAAGTAAGAAATTTAAAAGTTAGCTCCAGTTTTTATATCAGCCAAAGTTCACAAGAAGAGAAGTCCGTTTTATTATGAATTGGTTAACCTAGAAGGGAAAAAGTTTGGTGTTTACCATCTAAAAGAAAATCAAATAATTAGAGTCTTGTTGCAATTACATAGTAGTTCGCCAATGTTGTTTCCCAATAAATAATTATTCACAATTGTTTCATTAAGGTTTAGTTTTGTTTTGAGCTAATTTTATTTAGGTTGGAGCAGCTGTCGTTACCCCTCCAAGCTCTAAGGAGTTTCTGTTCTTACAAATATGACTTAGGAGCTAAAGAAGTTTAAGTCTCGCAGCTGCGCTGCCAACACCGGCAGCGGAGAGACGGTTATATATTCTTAAGTATATAGCTATGCTCGCTTAAGCTGGAGCACGAGGGTATATGCACATACATGAGGTCCGCGCGTGTTACAATTATGCTGACACTTGCACTTTTTGTGTGCGGGCCAAGGCATAGCGATCGGTTCGTATTTCGGCCACTTGGGTTTATGACCCGGGCTTCGGATTATGTAAACACTGCAACAAAGTGCTACAGTGTGTTTTCTTTTAGTACTCTTGGTACAGTGTGTACTCGATATAAGTGCATACTACATCTCCCTCCTTTTGAAAAATAACGTAATCTAATGAAGTTATTTTTGACGTGATAACGTCTTATAAATCGATAGAGCAGGCTGACTGCACGCTCGAAAATGGATAACTCATACGTCGTTACCTCTGCCGCGACACAGGCAGAGCAAACGTGACGTGAGCAGCAGAGAAGAGAGAGAATGAGAGAGAGTGGTTAAAATTTAATGCTTTGCACTCTTCTGGCAACCGCAAGGGCAAAGCGGTGTTTCTCCGTCTCGCTCTCACCGCCCGTTTTGCGACGGTGTTTCTCCGTATCGCTCTGCTCTCCCGCTTTGCCTATTTATAGTTCGAGCACTGACGCAGGCGTATGTGTGTATATCAGTCTTTGACGTCGCCCTCTTGTGTGCATGCGTGGTGCAGAGGTTAGAGTGTTCGAGTCTTAATCTAACGATCGCGGGTTCGAGTACCAGCCGCAGCAATTGTGTTTTCAAAAAAATATAAGTTGGCTTTTATTGACTTTCTATAATATTTATATCCATTTAACTTAACATATCAACAAACATCCGGCACTCCCTAATCATCTCCAGAAACTGGTCATTTACAGCAGGCACTGCCTGATCCTCTCCAGAAACTGGCCATTTGCAGCCGGCACTGCCTGATCCTCTCCAGAAACTGGCCATTTACAGCCTCCCTCTCTCAATTTTACATAACTTTTTTACCCAGTGTCAAATAATTGAGAATGATTCGTTGTTAAACTAAGAACTTTTGTGTATTAAATTGAAAATTATTCGGTCTTAAATGAAGTAAATTTTGCACTTTCCTTGAGCATAAAATGTATTCAAAAATTGGTTGTCTGTAAAGTCGGCTTGCTGACGATAGTTGAACGTGACAACGTCTTAAGTAAATGCTACCATTCCATCAGTATTTTATTAAGACGTTGTCACGTTCAACGTCAGTAAACCGACTTTACAGACAACCAATTTTTAATTTAGTTATGGATCTTATAAAAATTAAGAAATAACATTATTTAAAGCAATAAAAGCAATGTTTAAAGTTAGTGTAATATATAAACAAAATTGAAATATTAAAATTGTTTTTTTTTTTTGGAATTGGTATTAGTTTCATATTTTATATTGGTTTATATTATTATAACTTATTTGGTTGATCATACCATTGATATTTATTTAGTTGAAAATTATGAATGAAAGTTCTTTAACCTATAATTATGAACTGTTTGTTTTTTATTTCTATCATTTGATATTGTTATGTTATCTAAAACTCCTAGCTGTTCAACCTTATAGGGAAATCTCTATCTCCTAGCTGTTCTACCTTATAGGGACCTGTGTAATTAAAATCTAGTTTATGTCCTGTTTCATTTTTCACTAAAACCTGATCTCCTATTTTTAACTCAAAATCTAAAGTATTTTTGTCGTAATTAAATTTTTGCTTTTGCTTATGTGATTCTTACATTGATCTAGATCTCTTAAATGCTTTATCTAATCTGAATTTTGATTCTTTAGCATAGTCTTCTATATTATATAGGGGTTTTATCTTATCTATACTATTAAAATGTTAAGGCAAATGTGAAGTTTTACCAAAAACTAACTCATATGGACAATAGTCATGTGCCAAAGAGGGGGTTGTGTTAAAACAATATACGAAGTATTGCAGCCACACATCCCAATCTGTTTTGTCAACTGAGATGTATGATCTGATAAACTCATTAAATGTCCTGTGGCCTCGCTCCACAGTACCCACAGTCTGATGATGATGTGCGGTAGAAATTATGTTTTTGATATTCAAATTTTTGCATACCACTATATTGAATTCTTATATTCTGTTCCCATGTCCGTAATGAACGTCTTCATTGGACCGTACTTCAGAATAAATTCTTCAAATATAGCTTTTGCAACTGTGTTTGCATTTTTCTTTCTTATTGGTATTGGTACTAAGTATTTTGTTAAATCGCAGATTAAGGTTACTTCGTATTCATTTCCGTGTTCAGATTTGGTAATGGACCTATTGTATCCACAATTACTGTATCGAAAGGCATTTCTGGGGTTTCAGTTATAGTTAATGGCGTCTTTGTGTGCTTAGTCGTTTTAGACTTTTGACATTTAGGACATTTTCTTATGTATTTGTTTATATCTTTAGACATATTTTTTTAGTAATAGTGTCTCTGGACCTTGGCCAAGGTTTTTGTAATACATGTGTGACCTCCTTGTAATGGTTCATCATGGAATGTAGACAATATAGCTTCTTTATCTTTATTATTCGTTATAAGGGTCACCGGGTTGAGTAGCGCTACTCTCAATGATCTCAGTATATTATTGCCTATTTTCTTTAAATTATCAATTGAAACGTGTTTAAAGATATTTTCCCATGGTGCCACTTTGAGTTGGCTGATTTTGTTAATACCGGCCTGCTTTTCAAGCCTTTGAAAGAATTGTCCTAAATCAATGGTTCCATTAGTATACAAATCGCTAACATCATATCTTTCTGTAATTTTCTTTACGTGTTTAAATAAACACGAATTATTATTTTGTTCAAACATGAACACGTTTATATATAAATATATACATACAAACAAACATATGTACATAGATCTGTAACAAATCGATGCAGCTGTGATCTGCTGAGCGCATGTGCGCGTATCTCTAAACAACGGCCACTTGTGCCTAACCCAAAACACTTGACAAATATTGTACATGTAATCTGAAACCCACAGCGAGGGACCTCAGGAGATAACACGAGCAGATGTGCGATCTGCGTGGGTCTAGAAGATAAAACTAGACATAAGATTTTCATGTTAGCTACCTAAGCTAGGACTTATTAAAAATAAAATCAGTTTCTTACAAAAACTCAGCAAATGAAGACGTCGTAATTATTGGGCGCTCTTTTCATTTTGGTCCTTCGAGACACTCTATAACTTTCCCCCTTGTGGTAAGAGGTTTAGAGTTTTAAAAGCAGCACCTTAAAATCTGTATCCCGCAGTTAAGGTTGCAAAAATAAATATCTCTTGTTTCCCCCCATCCGTGGTAAGGAACAGAGCATAAAATATAAAGCAAAAAGATACATAAGAATCTTTTATGTTTTAAATAAAACACCTTAGTCTTGAAATAAAGCTAAAGGTTGTTTCATTTACCCAATTTATGTGTGGTAAGGCGTGCTTGAGGCCTCAAACATCAGCTTATAAAGTGTTTTGCGAATAAAAATTTGGACTCTCTGAAATCCAACCGGTTCAAATAAAAACCAAAGTTAAAAGTGATTGTGGTGAACTTGAAGCCCTAATTCACTAGCTATTAATTAGCTATTTAAAAAAAAAAAAAAACTGTGCTCATCGGAAAAAATACAACGAAAAGTGCAATAACAGTACAAACAAGCAAAAAATAAAAAATCAACAAAAATATAAACAAATTCAAAAACAAATCATTCCAGAAGGAAGAAAGCAGCAGCGCCTACCAAAAACAGCGCCTACCAACAGCAGCGCCTACAAGAAGAGCGCCTACAGCAACAGCCCTTACCAACAACAGCGGCAGCAGAGTACAGCAGCGGCAGCGGCAGCAGCGGCAGCGGCGACGACAAATACCACAGATAAGCTATACTAAGTTATTTTAATATGTTGTCCGAGCAAATTATAAGTCTGCTTAAAAAGCAAGCGGACATTAACAAAACATGCAGGCAAATAGCTGCAGAAGGTCTGAAGGAATATTCTAAAGACCAAATAGAGTACATTGCAAGGTTGGAAGAAGAGTTTATAGCCAACCATAATATTTTAGTAAAATTAGGTCCGATAGACCACGAATACTTTGTTAAAAAGAGGTATGATCAGGTTCTGATGATGTTAAAAGAATTAAAAATAGAATCAATAAAGCCAGCAGTAGGTGAAGAAAATAAAGCGCAGGAAATATTAAATATTAAAATAAAACAGCTTAGGGAGTATTTAGAAGAGACTTTTCTAGAAATTCAGAGCGAGAAGCGGGAAACCCTGCGGATTAAGAAAAATAAGATTCATTTTCTCTGGCAGAATATTTCAGAGTTAAAGATAAAATTTGTTGGTAGCCTAGAATTCAATTTAACCCTTAGCGAGCCAGAATTTGATATTCAGAATATTTCAGCGGAGATAACTGAACAACTTAAAGAAAAAGTTGTTCATAACTCGGAGGTTGTGAGTAAAATTGAGAATTTACCAACCCTACCGAGGATCGAGGTACCTACGTTTGGCGGTGATGCCAAAGAGTGGGACCTTTTCAAGAGCTATATATTGAATTAATTCATAATAGGGAGAATTTGAGTACGTCCCTAAAATTTAATTATTTAAAATCTTCATTAAAGGGTGAAGCGAAAAGTCGTTGCTCACCTATTATTAGGCTCCGCAGATAATTACGATGCCGCTTGGGAACTTTTAACCAAGCGGTACGAAAATAATCGTAAGATTTTCTCAGAGCAGCTAAATCGCCTGATGGAACTGTCAAATTTAAATATTGATTCCGTTAGGCAAATTAAATATTTTATTGACTCCATTAATGAAGCGGTACATATTGTAAAATTGAAAGCCAATCTGTCCGAAGAAGTAGATGTAATATTTGCTCATATGGTGCTCAAAAATTTAACTCTCAGACTCTGCAATTGTATGAGAGTCAAAATTAAAAACAAAGGACATCCAGAAATTATCGGATGTGATGGATTTTTGGAGCAGCGACTGTGTTCGACTTGCTCTGTGCAGGAGGAAAAGCCTGTCAAAAGGACGGCTAATATATCAAATTATGCTCATTTTCCAAGACAGAATAATTCTTCAAATTGGAGTGAAAGGTGCCCAATCTGTAAAATGATGGGACATACAGTAACCCAATGCCACACATTTAGAGGGATGAATCCCACAGAGCGACTGGGTATCGCTAAAAAGGTGCAACTATGCACAAGATGCCTTAATCATTTCAATGGCGAAAGATGTTTTAGCGAATATTTATGTTCGCTTTGTAATAAATCGCATCATACAATGCTGCATATAAACTCTCAAAAGAGAGAAGAAGTATATTTATCTACTTGTGTGACTTCAACACAGGTATTGCTTCCAACAGCAAGAATAAAAGTAAAATCTGCTAATGGCGATTTTGAGAATTTAAGAGCACTAATTGATAGTGGGTCCCAATGCACTGTTATATCAGAGGAGGCAGCAGAAATTTTAAAACTTCCGAAAATAAAATCTGAGACACAGATTAATGGGGTATCACCTTCAGATACATGTGTATCAAAATATAAAACAAAAATTGTAATCAAAGCCCCCAATTCAAAGAATCCACACGTAACCGAGGCAATAATATTGCCTAAATTAATGAAAGCGCTGCCTGTTAGGGAAGTCGATATCGACAAATCGAAATGGCAAAATTTTTCATTAGCCGACCCGGACTTCAACAAGCCAGGTCGAGTTGATGTAATCATCGGCGCCGATTTATATACATATATCCTTAAGAAAGGAATGGCAAGAATTAATGGCCTCTTAGGCCAAAATACAAATTTTGGGTGGATCATTTCTGGTTGTACTAAGTCTAAGATTACTCATTCAATAGAAGCAACTACTAGAAACGAGAAAAATTTTAAAAGTTTTGGAAGAATAGAAAACAAAGTTCAGGATTATATAAAGGTCAAAAATTGTGAAAATAAAATGGTAAAGTCTACCACCAAAAATTCGAGTGGTTGGTATATGAGGAAGATTCCATTTAAGGACGATACATCCTTAAGGGAATCAAAGCCACATACAATGGCACCTCCCTTTAACCTGGAAAAAACATTTCAGGATAATACAAAATTTATAAAAGTTAGAAGAAAAGTAAGAAGTTTTCCACAGAGGAAAATGTTTCCATTGCACCGCAACCAAGCATAAAAGGGCTTAGGACATTTTTTTTTAAATTCCCCCGGCAGGACCTCACTTCGGAGTTATTTCAATTACAGGAGTACTAGATTCTAACTTGTATAGGGTTGAATTAGAAGAAATACTCTTTATATTTTACATATTTTGCATTCTGAATAATTAAATAATTTGACAGAGGGAGGAACTAGCACATTTAAAAAGACAGCCATAGAAATTAAAGGGGTTAAATGTTCATTACATATCTGGTCATACCTCTTTAGTTATATTCTTGATAATTATTGTAATTTTAACTATGAAAATGTACAAATAATTTCGCTAGGCCTTTGCAAGAAATTTAAATGTTAACAATTAAGTTAAAGAATAAAAAATACAGTCCACTCAATCGTTTTATGAAATGTATAATTGTTCAATATGTTTGTATATTGCTAAATGTTGTATTTTATATGTCAAATTTAAAATTGTACATCCACACCAAATCTTGCTGGCCCTTGGCAGAATGTTCAAACATGAACACGTTTATATATAAATATATACATACAAACAAACATATGTACATAGATCTGTAACAAATCGATGCAGCTGTGATCTGCTGAGCGCATGTGCGCGTATCTCTAAACAACGGCCACTTGTGCCTAACCCAAAACACTTGACAAATATTGTAAATGTAATCTGAAACCCACAGCGAGGGACCTCAGGAGATAACACGAGCAGATGTGCGATCTGCGTGGGTCTAGAAGATAAAACTAGACATAAGATTTTCATGTTAGCTACCTAAGCTAGGACTTATTAAAAATAAAATCAGTTTCTTACAAAAACTCAGCAAATGAAGACGTCGTAATTATTGGGCGCTCTTTTCAATTTTCATGCAAGGTCACTACTTTACGTACTTCGTCATTGTTTAGGATTGTTGTCTACTTTGAATTCTGGTAGTGACTTTCAGAATTTTATTATTTGTTTAAATATTTTTTAAGTCTGTTATGGTAATTCTTGATAGCGAATCAGCTACATAGTTATCTTTGCCCTTCAGGTACTCCACTGTAAAATTATATTCCTCTAAATCAAGTCTCATGAGTGTTAGATTGGAACTGGGGTCTACCATAAATATATGGTCTGAACTGTGTTATTGCCTAATGAATAGCTGATAGTTCTTGTTCTGTCGTACTCTTGTTCCTTTCGCCTTTTGTAAGAGATCTGGATGCGTATGCAATTACACAAATCGACCTTTTTTTTGCCGGCGAATAAAATCTATTGATTCTAATAGATCTAAACCGGTACATTACTAGTCCGAAACTGAAAAGTTACCATCACCCACCAATTTTGAGAAAATCGCGGTCAAAGTATCATGCACTGCTTGAATCGGCACTTTGGCCTTTCTACTTCAATATTAAACAATAATATCCAACGGGAGACCTCTCGTTAGTTAAAATGCATTTTACAAACTTAAATTTGTCACACTAGTGATTATAAGTAATTGTGTTGCATCAAAAGTATTTTTTTCTTTTTAAACTATGAACTAATGCATAATGCATATTGAACTAATGTATAAATTAATTAAAGAAAATTAGTATGTAAGACTGAGAAATATAAACATTGGGAAGCTTTGAAATATCATTCTCTCTCTAAATGTATACCTCATTACACAGCAATCGGAGTCATCTTGGACCCAATGATACATCGGTGAGAGTTTAATAAGCTACTTTGAGTATTTATAAGACGATATGCATGTCTAACTGATAACCAAATATATATATATATAAATTGATTTGAGACAGATATTACGCCCAATTACATACTTAAATAATTACAAAATTGATATCAAATGTTAAAAACTACCATTGATTAATTTAATGTTAAATGGAATTATAATTGTTAGTTTTTCTTCGTTAGGATCATGGAATTAAAATGAAATCTATTTGTATACTTATGATCATATACATTTTGGCTTAAACTTTTATTATCTCCGTTCGTCGAGTACTCATGCTAAGTTCTGCTAAAATGAATTAAGAATGTAAGGATTCTTTTACATTGGGACAACGGCCAAATTTAGATACGTTGTCAAGGTTGGGTGGGTGGTGAAACGGGACACTTAACACCTGTGATCCCACCATCGAGCAGAATTTCCCTCTCATTCGGTAATTGTACGCGTGGCGGCCCGGAATCATTATCATTTGATTATTTTCTTTACCCTTTTAGAGACTGTTTTAATTTTAGTTTTCTTTGCTTTGCTTTGTTTGTCTTGTACCGACACTCATGTATGGGGTAGAACTCTTTTTGAACTGCGATGTAGTGAGTAAATAGAAGCTTAGAGTATGCTTTAATAATATAGCTCGGTATGTTTTTGAACTTCGACGCTTTGACCACATTTTTGAATTTACATACCAGCTATTTGACTCACACTTCGAAGACTTGATGATTTATAAAACATTGACTTACTTGCATAAAATTGTGTCTGCAGGAGAACCGTCATACTTATATGAATAGCTACGATTTTCTGCTTCAGCATGAACTAAAAATTTAATAACTACTAAATATAGTACTCTCAACTCACAAAGACAATTTTTTATTTACTCAATTCACATCTGGAACGATTTGCAAAACAACTTAAAAAACATAAATAATACTACAAGTTTTAAATTAAAATTAAAGAAACACCTTCAGGAAAGAAAATCTCAAATGAATAATAAAAATAAATTTAAACTACAAAATAAAAAACTAAAAACTATCTTCAATGAAACTAATGGAACTTAAATGTTAGAGTAAAGAACATCAAATTGCAATAAAGTAAAATAATATGTTAGTTTTTAAGAATATATTAATAACAATAAATATATATATAAACTAACTTGTGACTTGTGCCTTAAATATAAGATATAGCTTGTAACACAAGGAAAAGCATTAAAAATAAATTAAATTAAATATAAAAAAAAAACAAGAAAGAAAGCTAGCTTCGGTAAACGGTTTGTATACCCTTGCAGTCTGCAATTGGATCATTAAAAATCTATCCATTTTGGTAATGTTGAAAAATATCAAATTATGTAAATTTTGTAAATCTTACATTTTACATGTAGAATTTTACATTTTTATATATATCGACCGATCGTTTCTATGGCAGCTATATGATATAATTCTCTGATCTTAATCCGTAAAAAACTGCTATATCTTGAAATTCATTAATATACGTTGAAAAACAAAATGTTACATTTTCTTACATTAATTTCGGCATCATTCCTATGGCAGCTATAGGATATAGTGGTCCGATTTTGGCCGTTCCGACATATATACTGCGTGCTAAAGAAATAAGACTATGCTGAAAGTTTCAGTCCCATAGCTCAAATACTGAGAGACTAGTTCGCTTAGAAACCGACAGACGGACAGACAGACAGGTGGACAGACAGACGGACATGGCTAGATCGACTCGGCTGGTGATGCTGATCAAGAATATATATACTTTATGGGGTCTGAGATGCCTCCTTCACTGCGTTGCAAATATCATGGCAAAATTATAATAACCTCTGCAAGGGTATAAAAACTGAGCTAAATCAATGGACCTAGAATATCCCAAGTGGATCCGAAATGGCTTGCTTTCACAGTAGGAATCTTACTCTTTTACCACTTCCCAGAACTTGGTGAGAAGTCTGTCTAATGGCCCTTCTCTGTATTGGTTTACCTGTGTCGTGAAGAATGCGACTCGATTGCACTGTGGTCTGAACGACCACTTTATCTGGCCAAAACCCATTTTTTAAAAGTTGTTAAAATAACTTTTTTTTAACCAGGATGTATTTAAAAAACATTAAACTTTAATGTTACGTACAAGAATTTTTAACAGAGCGCGTCACTGTTAAGTTAACCGCTGTTAAATAAGCTGTTACCTTAACTGGAAACGAGCTCTGTTGAATCTATTGTTTATATTGCAAGTTTAAAGAGCCAAAACGCTTTAAATAAACTAATTTATGCGCTCTGTTTTAAATGCAGTCCCTCTCATAATAGGTTGAAATAAGTGTTTGTGTGCATGTATTGCAGAAATAGACTGTGGTGTCTTTATAATATTGTGTAAGTTCTAACCCAAAAAAACTATAAATTTTTTAGTGTACTCTAAGTTTAAAATAGAGCTACAAAGTGAACGCCGCTCATTTCACCTCTAAAATTGTTTGTATGTTGTAAAGTATTCAATTCTTAATATATTCTGTAAGTATAAAAGTGGACTTTTGCGCACTTTCTCTAAAATTGAACTTTTAAGATGCTAACCTAACATTGGCAAGAAACCGATTTATTTGACTTACAAAACACAAAGATGAGAAAAATACTAAGGATATAACATTTTTTAAGGATGGATTACTTAATCTTTGTACACTCAGATCATATTATAGAAACCACGGATCTTCCAGTAAGTTACTTTGTAAAAGAGGCTGCCAAAACACGGAACAAACTGTGTAAGTCCGATCGCCCGCACTGTGCAAAGGATCCAAACTGTAATTTTATGTGCAAAAAATATAGGACAATGCCCATTTTTACACATTGTCTTATTTAGGAATACTACTTTAAGTAAACAAAGAAAAGCAACAAAAAAATTCATATTTACACTGAAAAAAACAAATTAAATTCTTTAAAAAAGGCGGGACCACTCCCATTTTTTTTTTAATACCTCCCTTTTGTTATACAAAATTTATATCAAAAAACAGAATCCGAAAATATTGCTTTGTTTTTAAGTTATTAATTAATGCCACAAAAAGTGGTCGCTCAGCCCATTGTGGAATGGTTGGGGTATTAGAAATAGGCCCAGTAAGCACCCACCCGAAATTGGTTTCTTGACCTAGGAGTGAGCCACAGATATTGTTCCGCATGCCGCTCATCTACACGGATGATAAGATATCGGCTCCGATCAAGACGTCGATTTCAGAACTCTTAAAAAAAGGAAGGGGCTGCCCATTGGAGAGCGGGCAGATCTTTCAAAGAACTCTGAGGAATTGTGTAGGAAAGCAGTTTGCTTGCGCTAATTCCGGAAGGACGTAGGCTTCGGTGTCTAGTTGTAGTCTCGGCTTCGTTGGAGATCGAATTGCGAAGTTGCATAGCCTGGTAGACCAAAAACTTGGGTTTTAATGTGTCGGAATGGCAACTTGAGCAGATTGAAGAGGCATTCTGTAATGAACGTTGCTTCAGATCCCAAGTCAATCAGTGCTCGCCCTCGATAGCTGGTGCCCAGATGACAGATGTCAATAATTGCCGTGCTCAGCAGAACAGCTGTAGAGCTAGAGGCAAAATAATTTTGCACAGCTTACTGCTCGACTCGAAAGTCTCGCAGCAGGTTGTGGAACTGGCAAAGATGTGGCTGTGGAGTTTAAACCCGAAGAACTAGAGGTTCCTCGATGTTAAAGGGTATGATGCCTGCCTCTACAGGTGAAACAGCTGTGAGTGCTGGATAAATCGCGGAGCTAATGGCCTCTTGCGAAACAATTTAAGCATAGCCGCTTCTTCTTTATGTATGCGGAACGTCCATCCACTGACATCTGGAGAAAACGTGGGCACAACCAAAGACTCTTTAATTAGTAAGATGAGTAACGCCATACGATTTTTTTGCACACGATTTTTTTGAGCTGGCTCTAGGAGCTGGCTCCAGGCTCTCTTGAAATTTTGCTCTTTCGAATTTTTGCTCTCTCGTACACATACAGCGACATCCGACGACCGTATGTGCACACGTATTCTCATGCATTGTTAATCTGCCTGCATGTATTTGTTTGTTTACATTGTGCTGTCGAAATATACCCTTCACTTTATAAGTTCTAAGTTAATTTTGAAAGACGCTTGCCCCATCATACTAAAAACTCTTATTTAGTAATGCATTTATATAATAACTAGTCGAATATAGTATACACAATAGTAATGGCCGGATATATGTACGTATATAAAGAAACATAATATATTGTCATTAGGGTATTTAAAGTGCGACTTGTTAAAAATATGCGAATGCAACGACACATGTGTATGTATGTACATATATAAACGGTAGCAAATTCGAGCGGCGTATTAGGAAAACTTTTTAATTAAGGAATATTTTGCTAGATAATTTAAAAACCAATTTGCATCAAAAAAGCTACATATACACAAAAAATAAAAAGCTTTCTCTGTAATTTTGGAAAAAGTCAATTATATTCATATTTTCATATTTAATATTAAATATAAAAATGGGAATTTATAAAAAATAATAATAGAATTTTTAATATATTTTGTTTATATAATAGTTAATGCATACTTAAGTTGTAATAAGCTAATACATCAATTAAACTTTTATTATCTGTATGCACACACCACCCCCATCCCTTTTTCTACTGCTGTCAATGAAATTAGTTTTAGCCCAAAAATGATTTCGGGCCGAAAATCGTCTTTGCGCACACGAAAGCACACATGCGCACACATGCGCACACGAAGGCACACATGCGCACTTGTCTTTCGTTGCCCTTACTCACACAAGCAAGTGCATTCTATTTTAAGATTTTTACGCTCTGAGTGCGAAAAGAGCGAGATTTTCGTCGCAAGGAAAAATAAGGCACCATACGCAAAAGCAATACATGGCCGTTCGGCATCTTATAAATTATATTGTCTTTGGCACAACCGTACAGGATTTTCCTTGGAGCATAATTCACAGCTTCTTGACTTGGAGATAACCTTTGTCTCGAAGGACTGAAGTTTCTTCGGGACCGATGGACTTGGCTCCATGTCTTCGATGGCCTCCAATGTCCGATATCTTTGATTTATGTTAGGTTAACCCGGACGGCCCTCGCAGGGCCCTGCATAGGCTAATAATGCCCTTAGTTGTCCGGATGGGTGAGCATGAATCTGGCGATTGTTTAGGAGGTTTTGAAGCCCACGTGTTTTTCGCAAAAGCAATTAGTTTGCCTGGCGTTCTCGTGGATGCATCTTGTAGCGATGCCAATACCGGGGCGCCTAGGTATCTGATCCTTGCCCGTGATAGGGCGGGGCACTTGCAGATAAGATGCTCCAAGGTTTCCATTGCCTCAGATTCATCGCATTTCCAGCAGTTGCCATTGATGGTGATGCCTAGCTTACCTGCGTGCGTCGCAGCCAGGCAGTGTCCTGTGAGGATTCCCACTAGCAGTCTTCAATCTTTTCGTGGTAGATGCAGTACGTAGTGGCTGAGCTTGTTATTGCGTTCCTTACACATGATCTTCGAGATCTTGCAGAATGTTGAGTTCCTCCACCTTCTTTTGATTTGCACGTCAGCCCGTCTCTCTAGCTCGCTTTGAAGCGTTCTTAACGATACAGGTACGTTCTCCATTCTGTCATTCGTCAGCCCGACGCCTTCCTTTGCAAGATCGTCCGCCGCCTCGTTACCATCGATGCCCTGGTGGCTGGGAACCCTGTAAATCCGTACTGACTTTGTTGTGCTGAGGGTATCAAGTGCCTCCCTGCTCGCCAGTACATTTTTGGAACAGACGACCGACGACTGCATGGATTATATCGCCGCTTGGCTGTCTACGAATATGTTGACCGTCTCGTATTGGCGGCTTATATTCTGCGCGGCCTCTGCTGCTTTCCTGATGGCAAAAACTTCTGCCTGAAATATGCTGCGTTGGCTCGGTAGCTTATATGACAGCCTTATCTCAGGGCATAGCGGTAACTTGTATCTCTTGGTAAAGAGAATGAGGTCTGTCTTGTCCGCGTTGATACTAAGTCCTACCTTCTCCGCCCACTCACATATCTCCCTGAGTGTTAATTCCATGATAGAGCTGAGAGTCGATGGACAGACTCCCGTAATAATTATGCTTATGTCGTCGGCATAAGCTGCTATTTTTGGGGCTCTCTTTTTGAATCTCTTGATTAGGTCGTCCGACACCATATTCCATAGGAGCAGCGGCAGAACTCCACCTGTGGTGTGCCTCTTTGCGCCCCCTTTACAATGGAAGCGGTGCCCCAATCGGATTGTACCCGCCTACAACTTAGAAGGTTCCTTATCCAGAGGTTGATGGCAGGATGCGTGCTGGTCGCTTCTAGACGTTCCATTATTGTTTCTGGCTTCACGTTGTTAAATGCTTCGGATATGTCCACAAATACTCCGAGACCATATTCCATGTTATGTAGGGCTCACTCTATAGTGGCTACTAACGAATGCAGTGCCGTTCGGCGTGCTGGTTGGTCGACATTTGTCTCCCTACATAATTTCAAATGTGTAGGTCCAGCAGCTTTTCGAGTGTTTTTAGTAAAAATGAGGTCAGGCTTATCGGTCTGTAATCCTTGGGGTTCATGTGGCTTTTCAGCTTTTGGCAGGAAGGCAATCCGAGAGGTCCTTCATTGGATAGATATATAGCCCGTGCTTGGGGTGATCTCATCTTTGGACACCTGAAGCATGGCTCGAAATATTTTGTCTAGTCCCGGTGCTTTTATACCTTCGAAGGAGTCTTTAGCTTAGTAGATTCTTCTAGAGGATATTAGATCAGTTGGGAATTTTTAATCCCACTTGCTAGGACCTGGTGCTGGTTTGATAAAGTGGGGCCTACGTATGTATGCTCCTTCCCCACATTTGCTACAGATAACACTAGTTTACAATTAAAATGCTCCAAGCCTGTTGATGCGAAATTCTGGTAAAGTTGAATCCTCAGATCACGAAAATGGCTTTAATTTTATTTCTATGGATACGTTTTTATTTAAAACTAGCCGTACCCGCCCGCTTTGCTGGGCTGTCCGCTATTTGAAAAAATAATAATCCTGTATTAGCGCAACCAAGCAATTGACTATTGGTGAACCTATCACGCACAAAAATAAACATTACCGTACAACTTAGAATTATCAAAACAGTAGTAAATTTTTAAACCATATAGCAGACCCGACAGACTTCATACTGCCTCAAGCGATAAATAAAAGACCTAAACTTTTGCAAAATATAATCTTAAAACAAAGAAAAGGATTTCGTAATTAATAAAACAAATGCTCGGTATGAATAAAGTTTTATTATTTTTTTCGATTAATCACACACGCTTACTTACAAAATAGAGTTTTCCTGAAACACTGCTTATTTATAAAGTTTTAATCAGATATTGACAGACACACACAGTTATGTTTCAGTCTGTTAATCAATTTAAAGCTTTTGATAAACTATGTTTTTGTTTGATTTTGTGGTGCATATATAAACAAAGACGACGGCTTTCCGACGCGCGAACACGCGACGTATAATTGACCATGCGCGAAACAGGGAAACTCCAAGTTGATTCCGCAAACTTCCAACGACTGGCCTCGCGATTTATTTATGGTCATAGCGAAGGGCAGACGTATTGAAATTACAAACGCTTGAAATTAAATGGTAGATCCGTTGGAATCATTGGTATACGCGGAATCAAGACATCCTCTCCTTTGTATTTTTCTTTATGATTGTTGCCTCAATGACGTTATTCATGAACTTTTCACAGCCAATCTTGTTCCATTGCACAGTCGAGGTTGGTTAATGTTACGCAGCATGATGACAACTGAGCCTACTTTTAACTGCAAATTATGAGGTGGTAATCCAGGCAATTCCAGTGAATTTAAAAACTCCGTGGGATAGTTGTCTACGTCATCCTGGTTCATGACGGTGTCGACTTATTTAAAAGGAAACCAACTGTCGGAAGAAAATTCTGAATTGTCGCATTAAGATTCTCGACATCTGTATTTTTCGCCGCTAATATTGCTCGTTTACCCAGCTAATTATGATTGTTGAATTGATGCGCTATATCTGGGAAAACACGCTGAATGAGCTTCTCTTTGAGTCTGTGATGTGACAGAAATCTGTGGGTATTTTGATTAGTCCGGTTGAGGGTCCGCTGCGACTTCATTGTTTCCAATATCTAACAACTGCTTCGCAAGCGCATTTGCAGTTTCATCTTGTTGCAAAACACTCGCATGTTAGTTGTTAATTGCAGTGTTTTACGTACCGCCACAAATTTGATGATTTTAGGCGCCTGTTCAGTTCATCGGCAACAGTGATCGGGGAATAACTGGAAGAGTCTGACGAAAATCACCTGACAACAGAATCATGGCCCCACCAAAAATATTTTGGTTTTAAATTAAAGCCAAAAAGGCTTAGTGGTAGCCTTTAATGAATGGAGAAAAATGGGAAATCGAAGCTTTTTCATACTGTGGGTTAAACCATTACCAAATAATTAAAAAAGGTGAAAAAAACTAAAATTTTAAATGTAATCTCATGCGGTTCGAGTCCTGCTATGAAAAAAATACAACGGGAGGCATTTTTAGATAAGCGGCAGTGTATAATTTAATACCTTGAAAGTGGGCATGAAATTGTCTTGTATAATATGTGTAGCGCCAAACGATGTCATCTGGAAACAGCTGTTATATTTCTGAATATTGGCCAAGAAGTGCTTAGAATCATTTCCAATTCCAGAAACTAAAGAGCGTAAAGAATCTGCTGGTGGGACCAATTGTGGCAATTTAACTTTGCCTCCAGCACAACATAATCCAGTAGATTCGACACTGTATTTTAACGCCTTAAAATATTTACAAATTATTGTCATTTCCCCAATTGTTACCGATTTGTCGGCACAATAATCTATTGCCGGATCATAGTGGAATGCAGCTCGTTCCAGAATCACAGGAGCATTGCGTCGACGGAATCGCTCAATTTCATTATGTCGTGCTCGCTGTTGTTGGGTTTGATGTTCACGAACTCATTGCATTCTAAGCCTATCTACTCCATTGTCACTCATTGAAGAACGCAATTCTGACATAGCAATACAACTATTTTTTGATCTGTCACTCTCTGGTCATCAGTGCGGTTAGCACGTGGTAGCTCTTCGCACATTTGTTTGACTACGGCGACCTAAGTCAGGTCGTCTTCTCCTCGGCATCGTAAATTGTAATTAACAAAGTAGTAAAGGTTCACTTTCACAAAGTGAAAAACCACAAAACTTGAAAAGTCACTACCACACTCCGTGATCGTCTTTGTAATACCCCATTTGTAATACGGGTTCGCCTTCCTATATCTGCTCGTCTTGGTCTTGAGAAAATGAGAAAAGTACACACACATATATATAGTACACTTTAACAGTTCTAAACTCACCATTTATACAAACGACAGGAAATGTTTGACGAAAATTACCTAACAATAATATCAAAGCAGCCGTTTTAGTTATGTATGTGAAAAAGAAAATGGCTGTTGAAAATGGCTATTGGCTGCATACTCATATTTTTTTACTTTTAAACCTTCCCTAGACTTCCACGAATAATTCAAGACCAAAATTAGCCAAATCGGTCCAGCCGTTCTCGAGCTTTAGCGAGACTAACGAACAGCAATCCATTTTTATATATATAGAAGATTTTTAAAAGTTTTACACAAAAAAAATCTGCTTATTTTACGTTTATCATTTTATAGCTCGAGTTGTAGTTAACCAATATAGCCGTCGAATGTTTTATTTTACAGGTAATGAACTAACCTTTCGATTTTTATACACTTCTTCTTCTGACTCACCTCTGTCGTTGATGTCGGGGCTCCCCCACACGATATGACGGTGGAGCTGGCCTGTCGTGTGCCATGTAGCAGAAAGCTACCAGAAGGCGCTTCTCCTCGCTCTCTAGCATCACCACAGTTAGCTCATCAGAGCTGTAATGAGACATAAGGTTAGCGTGGATATCCTTCCGCACGAGTACGGGGGTTTTATTCCTGCTTACCCATAGTGCGTAGAACAGATTGTAGTTGGAGGGGGGTTTCGCTTTTTGAGCCGAAGGTACTTGCTACCCATGCCCCACGCCATCTTCCCGAATCGTGGATACAGGATATCCTCCGATGAAGGCCCACACATCGGCCCGCCTCGTTGGGTAGTGGACTCGTAATGTGGAGGGTCCTCCAGTCAGCGGTTGGGATATCGAGGTTTTGTCGCTGTAGTAGCTTCAGGGCACGGTCCCATTGGATTGCGATGGGAAAGAGTACCTTCGCCTTCGGTATGGATGGGATTAACTTCCTGTCCACCACCTCTAGCTTGGAACCCTCCTACAAAGCTTCCAATTGGCCGACCGTTTGTGTCAGCCACTTCCGAGTCGGGTCGTCCATACACTTCAGAATTTTTACCCCATTCAGCCACCCGGCACCATCGAATGTGGGCATGGGAGCCTTGGGGTCTTCCTCCATCCGTGTAAGCCGCGATTCCACGAGTCGCGAATGGACTTTCCTCCACCGCGCCTCTGTCATCTTGCCATTTTCGTCGCTTCGGTCAATGAGTGCCACGATCAAATATTGTTTGGTCACCTCACTGACCTTCGTATTCTTCTGGTTGGCTTCGCTTTGGTGAGTGGAGGGCCGGCCTGCTTGGGCCCGCGTTGCCGCTTGCTCACCGGAGCGTCCTTAGCGGTGCTCTCGGCGGAGCGTTTCCTTTTGTTGGCAAGCATCTCCTCCACCTTATTGTCGAAACATCAAAAGGCCATTTGCGGGAGTTTTGCGAAGTGCAGCCGGCTTTCCTCAACCCTTTGCTCTGCCCAGGCCAGCTTTTCCCTTTCCTCACTGAAGAGGTTGGGCTTGTCCTGGAGCCAGCTCTGAATTTTAAGGGCAGCATTATACTGCGCCTTCGCCTTTATCCCATCGCTTGAGCGCTTCGGCCCGTCCCTGCGCGGGCAGCTGGTGGCTGGCTTTGGCGAGAGGAGAAGTTTCTCCTCGTCTTCGGGCGTAAGCTGCACGCTCTCCAGGTCCATGTCTGTCTCGACGACGGCACCTGTGCGGCTGAGCTTGCCCAGCGGTGTTATTGTAGTAGTGGCAATAGCGTGGCAACAAGTATGACCTGCTACGGCCATACCAGAGGTGTGACCGCTGGCGACACGCAGAGAGGATTGCTCCTCCCCGTGCCCGCCGGTGGTAGCGGTCACGTCTTCCAACGACGTTTGGGCTGACATCCCAGCTGACATCCCAGCCCCACGCACTGCGTTTTAAACCTACCGCCAGGCACCTCCAACCATGGCTACTAAATCATTTCCTCCGGCTTTGGAACGTCGCACTATGGGGCGAAAATGAAGCAAAAAACTTGTATGAGGTATTGTTAGAAGTAATAAAGTTAGTAAAAAAACATCATAAGATGAAATTATTTAGTGCAAATTTTTTTTTTACACTAAAAAATATTTTATTTTTTATGTTTTTTTGCCATAATTAAATTATTTATTCTTAGATCATGTTCTAACTTTAACATTATTTTTTTTAGATTTAATTTCATTAAAAAATCAATTCATTCATTTACATCAACTCCGAGACATAGCCATTTTTTACTATTATAGAATTACGGTTTTAATTTTATTAGGATCGGACAACTATATTATATAGCTGTCATAGGAATAATAGAGCCAAACTTCCATATTTCTAACTTTTTTCAATACAATTTTCTAGAATCTCGAATAGTTTTTAAAATTAAAATAATGTTTTTAGTTCTAGTTAAATTCTAGTTCATTTAGCCAATAATATAGCCATATTATACACCCAACATTTTTATATACATTTATTCATCATAATTATCTTCACTGTCACTTTCCGAACAATCAAACATATTTTCATACTCGTGCTATTCTTTAGGAGTACTTTTTAACAGATCAAGATCCGCCTTCGGCATTCTAAGTATTTGTTTTGAGGACTCTTAAAAAAGTTTAAAATTAAAGGATCTGAGCCAATCAGCAATCTATTAAAACCATCCATATTTGAGTTCTGTCGACTGCACTTTCCTCAAAATTTTCAAGTCCCTGTTTCGTGCTTTCTGGACGTGCGACCTAAATTATTTCTGGTTCAAGAATAAAAAATGTTATAAGAAAACTCAACCAAAAGCTCATGCCGCCAACCAAAACAAAGTTATTTGCAAACACCTCATTAGCCGCCTATACTAGGGATTCATATTGTAAGTGCGCGCTAAGGAACCAGGGCTGACGAGAATTAAATTTTGTAAAATAACTAACTAACTAAAAGAGGATTTTCTCAGAAAAGGCACAAAAGGGCAGGCTAATTTTCTTATGACTTTAAGTTTAATATTTAAAGTTTTTTTTAAAAGTAGTTTAACAACGGAACTCGACGGCGTTCACTACTTTATGTCCAAAAATAACAAAAAACAGTATTTTGTAGTATTTATTAAAAAAAAAATAGATAATATAAAGCAATTTGGTTTTATTTTTATAAACATATTAAGTAAGGTCCAATTTTATAGTTATAATAATTTTATTTTGAATTAAACAATGAGTAAAAAACAAAAACAGTTTTAAAACGCCTTAGACTGTATTATTTCTATAGTTTTGCAAAAATTTATTCCAAAGCCTCTACTTTAAAAGCATGTTGTGGGAGAACTAATCAACGCATATTCGTTTTCTTTCAGATTTATATGCAGAATTTAATTATCTTTAAATTGGCATTTACACAATTTTGAATATCTTAGAAAAAAAAAATTTCATTTTGTCGCGGTATTTGTTCTAGACGCCCCATAGTTAGTCGCAGGAATTGAATCGTAGCCTTAGCTAGACACTGCCATACCTCGGAGAGAGCAAGCGGCAATGCATTACCCGTTATCTGTGATAATACAGTGCCCATTGCTCAGCCGGCACCCTAGTGGAGGGTTCAGTTGGAGGATTTATGCCAGCCATCTTTCACTTAGGAACGTGCTCATTTCTTCCCACGCAGGAATTTCTGTTTTGAAAGATAAGGATTGTTTCCATAAGGAAAGGGTCACCTTAGGCAGTTTATTGGCGCACAGGAAAACCAGCAAACAATCCCAGTTTTCAGTAGATATCTGGGAAGCCAGTGCTGTCAAACACCTCTTAAATCGTGGTCTGAAGTTCTCTTAACGCAAGACCAGATTCGTGGGATATGGAACTCAAGTTAAACAAGAGCTTAAGTTGGCTGTTGACTAAAAGTCGCTTATTTAGGAATCGGTCTTGAAGTGTTTCCCACGCCGTAGCGAAAACGTCATTGATGAGAGGGGACTTGGTCACTATCGCCTTGGCCTCGCCACTTTTTTTGGTGAAGAGGTGATACAACTTCTCGACCGGTGCCAGCCTAGGGTTATTAAGGTATACTGCCGTAAAAAGGTCAGTGAAAGTTGGCCATCGAAGATAGTCCCCGTCGAACACTTCAGGGAGGTAAGCGGACGACATGATTGCTTTAGGGTGGCTGTAGATAGCTTGGGATGACTGAGACGTCGCTCTGTCAATCTTTTCGCTAATTTGCGCTGCACTTGTACACGGAGTAGCAATAATCATATTTAAATTGGAGCAACGGTAAGGTGTCGAGAGGCCCTTCTACAGCTATTAGCTCGGAACATGCTTCGTATTCCTTTTCACCTTATACCAGAGGGCACGCACTTGTTCCAGACGGACTTGAAACGTGTATAGCGAGGGAGCCGCTTGAAGTTGAATTTTCTGAAGAAAAATGACAACATTTTAATTTTAACTTCCGACAAAGGAAATAGGACCGTAGCAGTGGATAAAGAAGAATACAATAAGAAAATGAGGGACATATTGAACGAACGTAATACATAGAGACAAGATCGGACATCAAAGCTACATACAAACAAGTGGGAAAGCTACAGTCGTGTGTGACCGACTGTAAGATACCCGGTACCCAAAGCATTGTGGGTGAAATTAAACAGTACATGAACATGGAAAAAAGGAAATGTTGACAAATAGAGACAAATATTGCTAGAAATATGATGAGCAGAACTCAAACGAGACTAATGTTGCTAGGAACATGTTGGGCAACTCTCAAAAGCGACAAATGTTGCTAGGAACATGCTGAGCAACACCCAACAAAGACAAATGTTGTTAGGAACATGCTGAGCAACAAGCACGTGCGCGCTCTCTCTCTCTCTCTCTCTCTCACAAACTTTATTGTTTAATAACTTCCATGTTTATCATCCGATTTTACTCAAACTTTCAGAAAACGTCCGCAAATGCCTACTTATTTATTTTATTTATTTACTTTAAGCCAAAGCCAATGTTGTCACCAAATTTGGTAACTCTAGCTCTTATAGTCTCTGAGATCTGATGTTTCACACGAACGGACAGACGGACAGACGGACATGGCTAAATCGACTCGGTTGGTGATGCTGATCAAGAATATATATACTTTATGGGGTCGGAGACGCCACCTTCTGCCTGTTACATACATTTTCGGTTGGTACTAACTTATATAATACCCTTGTACCCTAGGGGTACCGGGTATAACAATGAAATCGTGAACAAATGATTTAAACTTGACCTTATTTTAAGGACCGAAAGAAATAAGCTCTTGCCGACAACGGCACTTCCACCAAGAATATACGGACTACCAAAAATTCATTAAGACGGCACACCATTCAGACCAATATGCTCTTCTATCGGCTCCCCATCATACGGACTTTGCAGATACATAATAAATATTCTTAAAAACATCACAACAGACTCCCAGTACAACATCAAAAACTCAACAGAATTCAAAGAGAAGATAAACGACACCTACATATTTGACAACGAAAAACTTATCTCTTTTAACGTCGTCTCCCTTTTCCCTAGAATTAGCACTGACAATAATCAGCCAAAAGTGGCCAAAAATAACGAACCACACAAAAGTTCCGAAAAATTTTTTTATGGACATAGTCTGATTCTGCATACAAGAGAATAGCTAATTCAAATTAAGTACACAATTTTTACACAACTAAAAGGTATGCCCATGGGTTTACCTACCCGTGATTAAAGATGATGTGATGGAAGAATTGCTGAACAACACCATAAACAAACTCAGAAGACCACCAAGATTACTCACCAAATATGTCGATGACATCAAATTAAAATTAAATTGGTATAAGAAACCGACAGTATCAGGAAGAATTATCAATTTTAACTCAAGTAACCAAAACAATGAAAATAAGTACAGCATTCAGTTGTATCAAAAGAATGCTAAACATTTCGGACCCCATATACCATGAAGAGACAAAAATAGAACTAAGAAAACTACTAAGAGACAATGACTTTCCAAATCAAATAATAAATTGTTTACTAAAAAGATACCATAATCAATAACAACAAAAAGCTTTAAATCAATCACTCACATACCACAATTATCAGAGAGACTTATAAAATCGGACTGCTATAATAATGACGAAATAAAAATTGCACACAAACCGACTAATACATTAAAACATATATATAATTAACAAAACAAAATCAAAAAAAAATATTCTTATCCAAAAAGAAGTAGCTTATAAAATTTTCTGCACTGGTGGAAAAGAGAAAACATGCAACCAAATATATGTAGGCACAAAATTAAAAACCCGACTATCTCAAAACAAATCTGACTCCGGACTTTGAAAACACAAAGATACTAGCCCAAGAACAAAACTACAATAAACGCTTCACCATGGAGATGTTACACATAATAAACACACCAACAAACATAAGACTAAATTACAAAACTAACACAGACAATTATGCACACATATACAGACATCTACTTTGCCAGTGCACTAGAAGGCTTGGATGTCTCCGAGTTGGACTCGGCAGATGAAGCGGTGAACAAGATCGCAGCTAGACTGGAGGAAGCCTGCGATCAAAGTTTGCAGCAGCGAAAGACCTATCGCAACCACCACGCACCAGTGTACTGGTGGAGTGAGGAAATCGCTAGCTTGCGCAGGACCTGTCTTCGAGCCAGGAGATTGGTCCAAAGAGCGAGAGGTACCGAAAGCCTATCAACCCTCAACTCGAGCTTTAGGAGTGCAAAGAAGGCACTCAAATTGGCGATACGGGATAGCAAGAGGGTATGCTACCTCAAGCTCTGCGACGACCTGGAAAAGGATACATGGGGAAGAGCCTATAAAACGGTGGTCAAACGCGTGAATGCCGGCAGTAGGGCGCCCTCAAACCCGGCTGCCCTGGAAAGCATTGTCCAAGTGC
Organism: Drosophila triauraria; assembly: GCA_014170255.2. Classification (NCBI taxonomy): domain Eukaryota; kingdom Metazoa; phylum Arthropoda; class Insecta; order Diptera; family Drosophilidae; genus Drosophila; species Drosophila triauraria. The sequence continues at coordinate 9,856,889 of JABJVT010000007.1, forward strand.
TGTTTCCAGAAGATCGCCCCCATTTCATCCCCCGATGGACGGGACAAGTTGGGAGCCCGATATTTCCGGTCACGGAGACGGAAGTCTTATCAGTGGCTAGGGACTTAAAGAACAGGAAGGCACCCGGGCCGGATTTGGTCCCGAATATTGCAGTAAAGAGTCTGCTATCCCTTCACACGGAAGCGGCATCAGCACTGTACAACAAGTGCCTGCTGGAAGGGACTTTCCCCGACAGGTGGAAGCGGCAGAAGCTCCTGCTTCTGTCGAATCCAGGGAAACCAGCGGGAGAAGCATCGTCCTATAGACCGATCTGCCTGCTGGACACCATAGGCAAGGCCTTCGAAAGGGTCATAGCTACCAGACTGAACGCAACTATGGAGGGTGCCGGTGGACTCTCTTCCAACCAATACGGCTTCCGGAAGGGGAAATCGACACTGGATGCGAAAGAGAGGGTCACTAACATCGCTGCTGAAGCCATCGCTGGTACCAGATGGAAGGGCGGGACGAAGAAGTACACGGAACGCCTTTAACTCGGCCGATTGGGGGAGGACACTGGAGACACTACGGTCCTTCAACATTGCTGAATACCTGCTGAATGTGGTACACAGCTACCTTAGCAAGAGAGAACTGGTCCTCGAAGCCTCTGTGGGCTCCAGGACGTACGAGGTGACAGCCGGAGTTCCTCAGGGCTCGGTACTGGGCCGTCTGCTGTGGAACACGATGTATGACGGAGTCCTGAAGCTTCCACTGCCGAGCAGCGCCGACATAGTTGGCTTTGCAGACGACGTGGCGCTGGTTGTGGTGGCCAAGGAAGTTGCTGTCGCGGAAGCAGCTGCAAACTGCGCAATCAGAGCAGTGGAGGAGTGGCCACAAAACCGAAACGGTGCTGATCTCAAGCAGGAAGGCAGTGGAGTCGGCGCACATCCAGATCGGAGGGACAACAGTATCATCTCAGCGTGCCATAAGGTACCTGGGAGTCATACTGGACACCCGTCTCTCCTATCGCGAACACCTGGAGTTCGTAAACAAGAAGGCAAGCGAGACTACAGGATCGCTCTGCAGGATCCTGCTGAACACCAGGGGTCCGAGACAGGACAGACGTAGGCTCCTCGCGACAGTTGTCCAGTCGCAGTTGCTGTACGCTGCTCCGGTGTGGGCCGAGGCCACGGCTGTCAGTAGTTACATGCGAGGGGTTAACTCGACGTAGTCCCTGTATCCCGTCAGAATAGCGAGTGCCTTCAGGACGATCTCGGACGACGCAGCGCTCGTCATTGCAAGCCAAGTTCCCCTGTGTGAACAAGTGCGGGAGGCCAAGGAGATTCGAGCGGCTCTAGTAGGCAACCAAGTGGACCAAAGGACCAAGACCGAGGTGAAGAGGAGTGCAAGGAGGCAGAGCGTCACTAACTGGCAGGTTGCCTGGGACATCTCCAGCAAGGGACCCTGGACGCACCAGCTCATCCCCAGCATAGAGCAATGGATAAACAGGAAGCACGGTCAGGTTGACTTCTACCTTACCCAGTCACTGAGTGGACATGGCTGCTTCCGAAGCTACCTAAAGCGCTTTGGGCACGACACTGAGGACGGGTGCTCAGAGTGCGGTAGCGGGATTGAGGAGAACGCTCTACACGTTATATTTGAATGTCACCGATTCGGCCATGAGCGCCAAATGCTAGAGGAGACCACCGGAGCAAGAGTTCGGCCAGAATCTTTTGTGCCTCTCATGCTGATAAACGAGGAGAACTGGAAAACAACAGCAGCCTACGCAGCGTGTGTACTGCGAGAGTTGCGCGCCACCGAGAAGGAGAGGAGAGAAATGACAGTTTAGGTGGCTACATTTGCGCGAAGCAATACCGCGCATACATGGCCCCCTATTTTTTGTCTATGTATACTTCTTAAGTCTGTATATATATGTTAGGAAATAAAGGAATATAAAAAAAAAAATCTACTCTCCCAGAAAAAGTTAGTTTAGGACTCCACGTCAAGCAGAGCAGATGTGTAAGGAAATGTAGGTGTTTAATGTAATTTGTTTTTTGATACAGTTCGCCATGAAGACGGTTACCGGAGTGTAACCGAAATATATTGACCTCGAGCCGGCAAAACTTTTCATTAAGGAGTAGAAAGGTCCCAAAAAATACATATTTTTCCAATGTGTTTTTCTACATGTAAGATGTAAAATGCTTACAAATTTTGATATTTTTTCAACTGTAACCAAAATGAATCGATTTTCAAAGGTCCAATTTCAGACTGCAATACAAATTTCGGTTTCCCGCAGATAACTTTTTTTCTTGTTTCCTTTTTTTTTTTTTTGTGGAAGGGGCCCAACTAACAGAAATTTACCAAAAAATCCTATGCGAACAACAACAAACAGAAACCTATATCTAGTAATACATTTTCAGCTAGTTTTTTGGCGTTTTTTATAATAAATTTTGTATCTGTTTTTTTTTAATACAAGTCCAATACAAAAAATAAATTATCAATCTCACCAAATAAATTCAACCAGGCTTCAGATAATTTATATCTCTCTCCAAAGGCGCCAGTATGACCGTTGTGTGTTTTTCTCAAATTCTAAGCCAGCTTTTTTAAAATTTTGGAAAAATATGTATTTTTTGCGACCTTTCTACTCCTTAAGCCTAATACTCACTAGCAATAAATGCTTAGCTAGCTGAAAGGGTTTTATAATTCTGGTGTGACCAGGTTTTATGGCATTCACCGAAAATCCATACGAAACGGCTAAGCGGCCATACTGTTAGCTTTGTTTGTTTACAATTCAAATTAAACGCCACCAAGCCGCGTACCCACAAATATGATATGGTGAGAAGCAATTAGCTTGTCCTTAATTTTATAATTTGGAATTTTGGCCCTTTTCTATTTTATTTGCTTATTTTTCTGTTTAATTACATTTTTTAAGACTTAATTATATTTGAATATATATTATTTGTGTTTATTTTATGGTCAAGATCCCACATTCAAACTTCTTTAATTGATGTTCGCGTTTCAGAGGCAGTGTGAGAGCGAGCGCCCTCGCTCTCGCGCTCGCCCGCTCTCCCTCTCCTCGGCCGTTTTCCCGCTCCCTCCGTTCCAGCCGGGAAAGGGCGCCTCTCCACCGGCTGAAGCTTGCATTTGTTCTTTTTGTTAAATTAGTCTTAAGCATATATAAATATATAAAATTTCAAAATTGTCAAGGACGTTGCGGGGATATTGAATATTATCCTTTCGGGCTGAAATTTGTTGTGCTTTCATTTGACATGGTTTTACAACTTTTCCGCACCCAGCGTCTTCGAGAATCGAAAAAAGTTGATTTTCGATACACTCTACCCTACATTTCCTTTTCTTATGCTCTGCGTTCCTGCTGGAGTCCAAGCGCATATATATACACACACACACTCACAAATACATAAAAAGTTCCTCAATTTTTTAACTAAACTGCAAGTTTTTATTCGCCAAAGTTCCATTCTTACGTAAACACAATTTCGTACATTTATTTACATAAACACACACCACAATTTTAGCGGCAAATTTACATAAATACATATATAATTACCAAACATACATACATACTATAATAGCCCTAAGCATCTTTGTTAATCGATATACAGTTATAGCAGCCCTAAGCACTTCTGTTGATATATACTCAGTTATTTACATTTATACACCCTGTTAAAGAGAGCTGCGAAGAATATGGAAACGAAGGAGAGAATAAATAGAACAGGAGTCAGTCTTGCGAGTAATCCCGACCTGAACTGGCGCGTGTTTTACTCTGCTACAATATCAGAAGTGGGCGCAAGCCCTCGTGCCATATAAGCATTCATATTTCTGAAAAAACATTAAAAATGAACCAAGTTAACGCAAATAACTATTCGTGCATCCAACTACGCGAGTGGTGTAAAATTTTAAACCTAGACACTCACGGAAACAAGAGCTTGTTAGTCGCTCGTTCGAAAGAAGTACCTTTTCGTGGAAAGTGCCCGATTATGCCAAAAGAAGCGGTACTTTCTGCTGAACAGCAACAAGAACCAAAAGCAGTGGCGTACGTACAGAATGATCTAGAAACAAACGAAAATCAAGAGGAAAGAGGATCAAACGAAACCGCAAACAAAGATGAGTGAGAAGGAGAAGCGGACAACGAGGCGAACGGAGAAGCGAACGACGAGGCGAACGACGCGGCGAACGACGAAGCAATCAACGAGGCGAACGACGAAGCGAACGACGAGGCGAACGATGAGCAAAAGAAGAACCAAATGACGAACGAGATGAAAAACCAAACAAGCAAAAGAACGAGAAACCAAACGGGAAGATAAAAGGCGATCAAAAGAACGAGAAGATAAAAGGCGATCAAAAGAACGAGAAGATAAAAGGCGAGCAAGAGAACGGAAAACCAAACGAGAAGATAAAGCGCGAGCAAAAGAAGGAAAAATCAAACGAGAAAATTAACGACGAACAACTTAGAATTTTAAACGACAAGCAAATGAAATGAATAACTGAAAATGATTTTCAAAGAGCTAAAATGCAGTTAATGGCTAGAGAGCTGGAGTTGATGCGTTTTGAAAGAGAATTGCTGCAGAGAGAGAACGATTTGTTGAGAGCGGCCGAGAGAGCGGATTCGGGGAAGGTGCCAAGAGATGACGAAATTCCTTTCCAAAACATAAAAGAAATTTTGCCAGACTTCGACGGCCAAACAAGTGTTGGCGTGTGGCGCGCACATATAAACGTGTTAAAAACAACATTCGGTTTAACTGAAAATAAGCTGAGATCTCTTATATTCAGCAAACTCAAGGATGATGCACAAACCTGGATGTACTCAAAACCAGAGTTCGCGAACGAGAAGATTGATATCCTGTTGATATTGATGGAAAAGGCTTTTCTTTCAAAAGAAAGTGCAATTACCTTGCGTAGAAAGTTCGAAGTGCGCAGATGGAAAGCAAACGAATCATTCTCGTCATATTTTAACGAGAAAGTAACACTTTCAAATGGGATGCAAATATCAGAGTGCGAGTTGATCGACTACATTATCCACGGAATACCAGATCGTCAAATCCGTACAAGTGCCAACATGATGCGCTTTAAAGCGAAGGATGACCTGCTGTCGGCATTACAACACGTCAGCTTAGTTGCTCCAAAGACTGGAGGAGCTTCTAGCAGCCCTGGAAAAGATGAGAAGCCAGTTTTCCGGTGCTACAATTGTAATTGTGTGGGGCATGTCGCCTCAGATTGCCGTAAACAAAAACGGGAAGCTGGAGCCTGCTATGTTTGCGGAGAGATGGGTCACTACGCAGCAGCCTGTGATCGAAACAAGAAGACAACAGCCCCAGCTACTCGCAGAGATGATTATGTAAGGTATTTAAATATGGAAATAGAGGGTAGTATTAATGCAAATTTTTTTATAGAATGCCTCTTAGGCTCAGGGAGCCCTGTAATTTTTTTTTTAAAGATCTTTTGTTCCGGCTAGCGTAAACTTGAAGCCAGCGCCTCCAGCCACGTATTTTGGTTTAAACTCCAGCAAATTAGTTATCTTTGGAAAAATTTATGTGTTCATTACAATTTATAATAAAAGAATAAAACTTGAAATGTTAGTTGTTCAGGATGATTCTATGAATGGAAAGGTTATATTGGGTAGGGATTTTTTAAATGCGAGTGGCGCTTGCATTATCTGGAAGGAAGATGAGTTTAATTTAACAAACAATACAACTGAGAGTAAAAATATAAATGATTCGAATGTAATGGATAAACAAGATAGTATAGACGATTTTCTAGCCAAAATCTGTGTGATTGAATATGAACCTAATGATGAAAACGTAAACGTAGGGATAAACTTAAACATAAATGATAAAATTATTTTTGAAAATATGTTTCACAAATGTTATACTAAAGCTGTTCGACCAACGGAGCCGGAAACAAGGTGCGAAATGAAGAAAACGATCAATGATGTTAAGCCGTTTAGCTGTAGCCCCAGACGCCTTTCTTATGCTGAAAAAATGAGTTGCAAAAGATATTGGATGAGTATATTGTTCAAGGGTATATTGGACCAAGTGAGTCTGAGTTCGTGTCACCGATTGTATTAGTAAAAAAAGCGTCGGGCAGTCTCAAAATGTGCATCGACTTTAGAAAATTGAATAAGTTGACAGCAAATTACACTTATCCTATTCCATTAATAGATGACCTACTAGATCAAATGACAGATAAGAAATGGTTCACAAAATTAGATCTAAAGAATGGATTTTACCATGTTTTTATGCAAGAAGAGTCGGTAAAGTTTACGTCGTTTGCGACACCTCTAGGCCAGTTTGAGTTCCTAAGGATGCCCTTTGGGCTGAAAAACGCACCGTCTACATTCCAGAGATTTATTAATAAAATTTTTAGTGATTTAATAAGAGAAGCAAAGGTTATAGTATACTTAGATGACATAATGATCGCGACAAAGGATATAAAGAGCCATCTAGAAATTTTCAAGGAGGTGTTTGACAGACTAGTAAGAAACAATTTAGAACTAAGGCTCAGTAAGTGTGAGTTTTTTCAAACGGAAGTTAAGTACCTATTGTACACGGTTAATGGGTACGGCATTAAAGCTGATGGGAAGGGCATATCTGCTGTTAAAAATTTTCCGATTCCTACGAAAACGAGTAAGGTACAAAGTTTTCTAGGACTTTGTTCATACTTTCGCAGGTTTATCAAAAACTTTTCAATTGTTGCGAAACCTTTATACGATATAACAAAGAAAACGTCATATTTTCGGTTTGGAGAATTGGAGCTGAAAACATTTGAAATTCTTAAGGAAAAGTTAATAGATTCTCCTATACTTGTTTTGTACAACCCTGCAGATGAAACGGAGCTGCACTGCGACGCAAGTTCAATTGGTTTTGGCTCAATATTAATGCAAAAGAAGCAAGATGGGCAATTTCACCCGGTGTTCTACTTTTCCAAGCGCACTACTGACACCGAGTCGAGATATCACAGCTTTGAGCTGGAAACGCTAGCAATAATTTATTCACTAAAACGTTTTAGGGTATACCTCCACGGTAGAAGTTATAAAATTGTCACAGATTGCAATTCTCTCACGCTTACGTTGGCTAAAAAGGAAATAAACCCTAGAATAGCAAGATGGGCTTAAGAGCTGGAGAACTATGAGTATATACTGGAGCTGGCGAGAGCTGGCGTAAAAATGCAGCACGTAGATGCCCTCAGTAGATGCACTAACATTATGGTAGTAGATACAAATTCGTTTGAAGAAAATCTGATTATATGCCAAGGCAAAGATGAGAATATTGTCAACCTCAAGGAGTTATTAGGAAAAACTGAACACAAGCTGTATGAAATGCGAAATGGAATTATTTATAGGAAATATCATGAGTCCTTATTATCTTATGTTCCAAAAGATTTGGAAAGGCACGTACTTTCTTAGGTACCATAATTGCCTTCGACAAAGTGCTAGACGTTGTTTTGAAGACCTATTGGTTCCCAAAATTAAAAGAAAAGATAGGACAACATATAAAAAATTGTCTTGAATGTATTGCATTTACGTCAAAAGGCAAGCAGGAAGGCTATTTACATAACATCCAGAAGCCAACAAAACCTTTTGAACAGTTACATATTGATCACCTAGGCCCAGTTACAACGAAAAATAAGAAATCGAGACATATTTTAATAGTTGTTGATAGCTGCACAAAGTTTGTAAGGTTATATTCTACAAAAACGACTAAATCTACGGAAGCGATTACAGCACTGGAAAATTATAGCAGAGCATATAGTACCCCCATATGTATAGTATCTGATCGAGGTTCCTGTTTTATCTCTTACGAATTTTCAAATTTTCTAAGAACTCGAAATATAGTTCATATTCGAATAGCAACCGGCTCGCCGGAGGCAAATGGTCAAGTAGAGAGGATAAATCGGAGCATAGGGCCAATGCTCTCTAAATTGTCGGATTCGGAGCCGAACTGGAATTTTGAAAAGATACTGGGAGAAATGGAATTCGCAATGAATAATACAGTTCATAGAATGATTGATCAACATCCAAGTGTAATGTTATTTGGAGTTGGCTACAGAGGTAGTTTAGTAGATTGTCCTAGAAAAAATTTTCAAGAGGGACAAAATGAAAGCAGAACAATTGAAAGCATTAGAAAAGCTGTCCGAGAAAGAGAAGTTAAAATACAAAACTATAATGAGACGACAAAAAATAGCAAACGATTGAAAGCAACACTAATGAGCAAGGAGACTATGTTGTTGTAAAGAACTTTGATTGTCACACAGGTGTTTCAAAGAAGTTAATTCCGAAGTACAATGGACCTTTTGAAGTAGTAAAATGTTTAGGAAATGATCGTTACGAAGTTAAGGACGTTGACGGTTTTCAGCAATCTAGAATTCCATACTCTGGTGTTTGGGCCGCAGCTAATATGAAACCTTGGCTCGGTTGGTCGAAAAGTAAAGAAAACAATGAAGCAAATGATGAAGAAGACGATGATGCAATCGATGATGCATTTGATGAAGCAAATAATGAAGGAAATTATGAAAGAAATAAAAGTGATGAAAATGAAAACGTTATTGAAAATGATGCAAATGATAGGTTTAATGAGGCGAATGAAGTAGTTGAGGATAGCACAGCGAATGAGTCAGATAAGAGTGTAAACAAATCAAAGATAAATGGAAAAATAGTTGTAAAAGAAAATGAAGGCATTACAAATATTAAGAATAATCACTGTATTAATAAGTCAATTAATGTATACAATACTAGAAGTAAAACCAAAAGAAGAGAACATTGATGTAATTTTAACTAAGCCAGGATCTGGAGATCCTTGTCGGTCAGGATGGCCGAGATATAGTAGCCATCTTTGTTAATCGATATACAGTTATAGCAGCCCTAAGCACTTCTGTTGATATATACATATACTCTGTTATTTACATTTATACTCCCTGTTAAAGAGAGCTGTGAAGAATATGGAAACGAAGGAGAGAATAAAGAGAACAGGAGTCAGTCTTGCGAGTAATCCCGACCTGAACTGGCGCGTGTTTTACTCTGCTACAATACCTACATATCCCTACATTTATTTCACACATATATATGTACATATATATCAACAAACAATTTACATTTTAATATATTAACCCAAAAAACATTTATACCCAAACTGCAATATATGTATTTATCCCAAACATATTCCAACAAATATATTTAAATATTTTACATACAAATTTTTTAAATACACAAACATCCGAAAATACCAAAATTGATTCGTATTAAATACATATTTAAAATCAATTTAACTCCAACTTCCAGCAAATAAATAAAACATACACCCGCAATTAATTCGTTTTTTAATTACTCAACAAACTTCGCGCTATTCTGCACGAAGCTACATACGTACATACAAACTTAAAAACATTTACATATTTCCATTCCAACATACAAACATACACATAAGTCCGAAGCGGCAAAGCCGGCGTTTAGCGTCGATTCCTCTTTGTTCCCTCAGCTAGCTGCAGTGATTGCACAGGGCCGGTGCACACACACCCGCAAATATACATTGTCCCAAATTAAACTCAAGAACACAGTGCCGACAAAAAAAAATCCTCCACTAACGATTTTAGAAAAATTAAATCAGAGAACAAAATTTTAAACTGGCCGAATAAATTTTGATTATTGGCATCTAATTATTGCCATACGCCTTAGCTATTTTCTAGTGTTTTTTTAAGCTTTTTTGGCGGTTTTTTTGTTTCTCTGTTCCATGTAAGTTTTTTTTCTTTTTTCGTGGTGTTTCTAAATTAAAATAAAGTAAGCCAAAGAATTTTTATAACGAGTCAGCTAATTTCGCCAAACTCTTAGTGATTTTTTTCGAGCTAATTTTTGGCTATTTTTTTTTTCCTTTGCTGGCTTGTTATTTTGGGGTTTCTTTTTGTTCCACCAGCCTTCTAAGTTGTCGCATTCCCGAATATTCCTGATAACTGGCAGATAAGCTGGTCCAGCTCGACAGGCTACTTTTTGGCTATTTTTTTCTAGGCGTGTTTTTGGTCTTTTTTTGTGTTTCTCGCACCGTTTCTACGATATTTTATTGTTGTATTCCAGAACCAGTTTTGATCAAGTGGGTCATAATTTCCGCCAATTTCCGTATCTAGTTCTAAGCCATTTTTTGGCTAGTTTTAGCGATTTTTTAGCTATCTTGTGCGAATTCCGCTATTTCTGTCATTTTTCACAAGTTGAAGTTTGGTCGTGTCTGCTGTTCGATTTCTATTGATTCGTCGCAGCGACATTTTTGTTTTTTTTGAGCTTTTCTTCCACTTTCTTCCACCTTTTGCGGCGTGCAGGCCTTGCTATTTGTAGGGTATAGCTGAGTATGCCCAGTGATGGTGATAAGAAACCGACAACTACCCCAGGAAAAGAACAAAAAACCAGCCCGCCCTCTCCGCTTCCCGCTCGCGCTAAGCCAACACCTAAGGCCTCAAGTCCATCAGTCAGAGCGGTATCAACTCCTAAAGGAAGGAATCTTCCAACGACAAGTTCGAAGACAACTCCGAAAATTGTTATTTCGAAACCGTTGACGAAATCTTCTAGCGAGTCTTCACATGCGGTCAACCCAGAAAATCCCTCTGCTTCCGGAACCGAATTCCTAATGTAACTCGCGCTATCAGCAAATAAATGGCATCCTCAGACCAGCCAACCGCCGCAACCGCGGCGTTGCACAAATTTATTGGAGTCAGCGATCGCGTTAGCCTCTTTGAAGCAAAGATCAATACTCCTGAACAAGCTCTTCCGTCTCTACATACGTTGCAAGTCCGTCTTCAACAAGTGCGAGCCTTATGGGATAAAGTAGAAACGGAGTATGAAACGTGCTCTGATCTAATTGCCCAAGAAGGATCCCTCAGCACATTGCCGCTGCTGCAATCAAAATATGACTACTGCTACTCAGTATACGAGTCATGTGCAGCACTTATTGGCGAAAACATCGACAGAGCGACGCCTCAAGCCGTGCAAGTTTCATCCCAGCCGCTAATTTCGTCCGGTTGCCGCTTACCACCCTGCGATACAGAAGTGTTCGACGGAAATTATCTTCGATGGCCAACTTTCGGGGACCTTTTTACTGCAGTATACGTCAATAACCCTAGGCTGACACCGGACGATAAGTTGTTTCACCTCATCACCAAAACAAGTGGCGAGGCCAAGGCGTTTGTAACCATATCCCCTCTCTCCAATGACGGGTTCGCTACGGCTTGGGAAGCACTTCCAGACCGTTTCCAAAATAAGCGACTTTTAGTCAACAGCCAACTCAAGCTCTTGTTTAACTTGAGCTCTATATCCCACGAATATGGTCTTGCGTTAAAAGAACTTCAAACCACGATTCAAGCGTGTTTGACAGCATTAGCACATTCCCAGATATCCACGGAAAACTGGGATTGTTTGCTAGTATTCCTGTGCGCCAGTAAACTGCCTAAGGTGACCCTTTCCCTATGGGAACAATCCTTATCTTCCAAGTCCGAAATTCCTGCGTGGGAAGAAATGAACACGTTCCTAAATGAAAGATATCAGACATTAGAGGCCATCGAGGACATGAAGCCAAGTCCATCGGTCCCGAAAAAACTTCAGTCCTTCGAGACAAAGGTTAGCTCCAAGCCGAGAGGGTGTGACTTATGCTCCAAGGAGAACCATCCGGTCAGGTTGTGCCCGCGCTTTCTGCAAATGTCAATGGACGCGCGTTCCGGGTACATAAAGAGGAAGCAGCTATGTCTAAACTGCTTTGCGAGAGGCCACCAGCTACGTGACTGCACCAGCACACACTGCTGCATCGCAAGTTCTGGGAGGTGGAGGATCTACCAGTACAGATGGTAAAAAAAGTAGGATTCTTATTGCGAAAGGAACTTTCTTCAAACGACTAAAAAAGACGCAAGCGGGAGGTACGTGGTAACGCTTCCTTTCTGCGACCCTGAAAATTCCGGATCCGATCTAGGATATTCGAGATCCATTGCGTTAGCTCAGTTTCTTAGAAACGAGAATCGTTTAAAAAGAGACTTTCCCTTAAAAGAGCAATATGAAAACGTGATTCAGGAGTATCTGGATCTGGGTCATATGAAAGAAGTTCATTCGACTCACAGATCTCCTACCTATTAACTTCCACACCATGCGGTAATTAAGCCCGAAAGCACCACCACGAAGCTTCGCGTTGTATTCAACGCTTCAAGCCCTTCGGCAAATGGGACCAGCTTAACCGATATACTTCATGCTGGTCCAGTCCTACAATGCGATCTGGCGATTCAGATCCTGAAGTGGCGGTATTTCCAATATGTTTTCAGTTTCGTTCCGAAACAAAGAAGGAGAGATTTGAGATTTCGAGCTATAAACAGTTACCTTCGGGGTCAATTGCGCGTTTTTCCTCGCTATTCGAGTCTTGCAACAGCTGGCAGATGATGTACTAGGGCGATTTCCAAAAGCCAGCCAGATCATTAGACATGATATGTATGTCGATGACGTTCTGGCAGGTGCCAACTCCGTAGAAGAAGCTCAATTGTCCATCCAAGAGCTGCAGGCAGCTCTAGGCTCTGCCGGTTTCCCACTGAGGAAGTGGACAGCCAACCAAAGGAGCATCCTAAAGGACATTCCTGCTGATCACCTCCTGCACAGCGAGTTTCTGGACATCGATGCCGAAAGCACGGCGAAAACGCTCGGTATTCGATGGAGGGCTATCTCCGACGAATTCTATTTTGTCCGCCAGAGATAGGACTCAAACCTTCTTATAGAAAACGCGAAGTTGTTTCTCAAATCGCCAAATTGTTCGATCCTACCGGATCATCCGTTCCTAAATCTTTATGCAGGAGATTTGGTTGCAAGAGTTGGGCTGGGATGAAAGTATTCCCAGCGAAATGAGTCAGAAGTGGCGAACCTTTCTTCAAGAATATACCGACCTCAACAAGATCCGTGTTCCTCAATGAGTCGGGTATCAACCAGAGGTCAAGGTTGAACACCATGGGTTTTGCGATGCGTCTCAAAAAGCATATGGAGCGGCTATTTACGTACGAGTCGAGATCGGTTCCAAGATTTTGACGTCTCTCCTCACAGCCAAGACCCGAGTCGCTCCGTTCAAAACCGTCTCACTTCCAAGGCTAGAACTCTGCGGTGCCGTGCTGCTAACCGAAATGGTGACAGCAATACTTCCAAGTATGCCGACAGCCAGTTCCGAAATTTACTGCTGGACCGATTCTACGATTGTTCTGGCTTGGTTAAAGAAGCCAGCTTGCCACTGGACAACGTTTGTAGCCAACAGAGTGGCCAAGATAACTTTGGCAACATCTGTCGACAATTGGGCACTATTCGTTCGGAACATAATTCCGCTGACTCAGCCAGTCGAGGCATATCTTTGCAAGAGCTAGCTGGCAGTCAACTTTGGTGGCAGGGACCAGAGTGGCTACAAAGACCAAGAGAGCTTTGGCCAGCGCAAAGCGACGCTCATCCAACAACCGACCTAGAGCAGCGAACAGTAAAAGTTCATTTTAGTCAATCGCCCCTGACGATTTTCTAGACCGTTTTTCCAAGCTAGATATAGCACTGCGCGTCCTGGCGTATATCCGACGGTTCCTAAAGCGATCCCGTCCGTTTCAGGTCCCACAAGCAATGAAATACGCGATGCGGAAAGAGCTCTAATCTCAATTGCGCAGAATAGAGCATACGGCCAGGAGCGTCATCATTTGGAGGACAAACGCCCCCTGCCAGGTTCAAGTCCTATCCGGAACTTGTTTCCTTTTCTGGACCAACATGGTTAATTAAGGGCATGTGGTCGCGTCACTGCTTCCAAGGCCCTACAATACGATGAGCGACATCCCATAATTCTTCCGTTCGCCTGTAGACTGTCTCGCCTCCTCATTCAATTTTCTCACCAGATTACTTTTCACGGCGGTAGCCAATTAATGGTACGCCTGATCCGATCGAAGTATTGGATTCCTAAAATGAAGAATTTGGTGAAAGCTGTGGTGAATTCGTGTCAGATCTGCACGAATTACAAGAAGAAGCTACAAACACAGCTCATGGGCGATCTTCCGACAGACCGAGTCTCGTTCTCAAGGGCGTTCACGTACACGGGCATTGATTATGCCGGCCCTTTTGAGATCAAGAATTAAACAGGGAGAGCGTGCCGTATTACGAAGGGATATGTTTGTGTGTTTGTGTGTTTCTCTACGAAGGCTATCCATTTGGAACCCACCTCCGATCTCACAACCGAGAAATTCCTTGCGGCCTTTGCTCGTTTTGTAGCTAGGCGCGGCTGTCCTCAGCGGGTCCTTTCGGATAATGGCAAAACCTTTGTGGGTGCAGCAACTCTGCTTTCTCGGGGTTTTTTTACAAAGCCATGAAGGGAGTCCGTGACTGATGCATATAGCCATCAGGGACTAGGGTGGCGGGACCCAAGGTGCTCCGCATATGGGAGGTCTGTGGGAAGCGGGTGTTAAAAGCTTCAAAACGCTATTCTATAAGTCCACCGCTTCCCGCAAATACACGTTCGAAGAACTTGCCACACGTCTAGCAAAGATTGAAGCTTGCCTTAATTCCAGGCCGCTTTCCCCGATGTCCGAAGATCCAACGGACTTGCTCGCACTCACGCCAGGCCATTTTCTTATTGGCGGCTATTGCTTTCCACGGCTGAGCCCGAAATAAAAGGCGAAGCCAAGTCGATTATAAATCGATGGCAACATTTGAAGGCTCAACATCAGCAGTTTAGTGCACGATGGAAAGAAGAGTATCTTATAGAACTCCACAAGCGCAACAAATGGCAATTCCCGACCTAAAATCTTCAGATCGACGATATGGTGGTCGTCAAGGAAGATAATTTGCCATCGAACGACTGGCTTGCCTGGCTCACCAGCACTCTGATGGGACGTGTCTCAGCGAAGGCGGCTGCAAGAAGTGTGGAGAGGCCCATCATACACTTCTGCACTTGCACGAGAAGGGGTCTCCACCACGGTCGTCGCAATCATCCCGTCAGTCATCGCCAACTCCAGCACGCCAGGCATCGCCATCTCCACCACGCTCATCACGCGCGCTGCATTGGCAGTCGTTGCCTCCTCGGCACCGTCCGATGTCGGTCTCGAGGACTCCGTCGCCAACACCGGCACCCAGGACGCCTCGTGACTCGTCCCCCGCTGTCACGGCTTGGCGGCAATTGCAGAGCACCCACATCCTGCCGACAGCCGTCGTGGTGCTCGACTCCGGGAAGACCGCCTACGAGACGGCTGCAATGGTCGACCCGTGCATGCCCGTGAGCATGCACGCGCCACAGGGCGCTTAGTTTTCAGAGGCAGTGTGGGAGCGAGCGCCCTCGCTCTCGCGGTCGCCCGCTCTCCCTCTCCTCGGCCGTTTTCCCGCTCCCTCCGTTCCAGCTGGGAAAGGGCGCCTCTCCACCGGCTGAAGCTTGCATTTGTTCTTTTTGTTAAATTAGTCTTAAGCATAAAGTGAACTGAAATAAAAGCATATTGAAGCCAACGCCGACGACGACTTCTACTTCTTCTTGCATCGGGGATTTTGTTCCGCAGCCACCAATTCCAACCTACGCCGACGCAGCCCCTACAACGAAGCCGGCAACTTATCCTTGAGATCCGCCCCCTCCAATACCATTGTAAATAAATGTAAATAAATTCATTTTCCCCGCTGCAAAAACCTGCAATACGGCTTTGTTTCCTATTGCCTGTCTCCACTTCGCAAGGGTATTATCAAATATTTCCTTCCTCCCACGCCACCCTGGCTAATGGTCATCCGATTTGAAAGACCTAACGCGATGTTCATTCTAGTATATACTATATATATTCTAGTATTTCTCTTTGCTCATCTGCGTACCTACCTTACTAAGAGGCGCCGAAAAAGTGGATTCCCCCTTGCTCGCACTCATTTGGTTGCTATATTTTTGCGCTAGGGAGTACGTAGCTTTAATGAAAAGTTTTGCCTGCTCGGGGTCAAGATTTTTTTGTGGAAAAAAATAAAACAATAGAAACATTTATATTTATGTCTGTTTTGGAGGGGGCGGATTCTTAGCCAAGTAAGAATAGGTCGAGGGTGAAATCCCAAAATCCCACGTAGAAATAATAATATCGGAGTTGTTGGGTAGTATTATGCTGCTTTATTATGCCTTCATCGGCTGGTAGCAAATTCGAACTAATTACATGACATATAAATAGAAGTTGGGAGAGCGGCTTGGAAAGCTCTTGCGGACTGGAAGTCAGGAGGAAGAGAGAGGGAGAGAGAGTGTGCGAGAGCGCTAGGCTCCGTAAAGCGGGACAATTCGAAGCCGCTAGCGCTTCACACTGGCTCTCGAAAATAAGCGCCCTTTTGGCGCGAACAATGTCCAATATACTTCGGTTACACTCCGGTAACCGTCTTCAGGGCGAACTGTATCGAAAAAACAGAATAACATTAACATTTTGTACATCAAAATATAAACAAATTACATTAAACACCTACATTTCCTCACACGTCTGCTCTGCTTGACGTGGAGTACTAAACTAATTTTTTCTGGGAGAGTAAATGTCTGTATATGTGTGCACAATTGTCTGTGTCAGTCTTGTAATTTAGTCTTATGTTTGTTGGTGTGTTTATTATGTTTAAAATATCCATGGTGAAGCGTTTATTGTAGTTTTGTTCTTGGGCTAGTATCTTTGTGTTTTCAAAGTCCGGGAGAGTGACCACTCTCGGCACAGTGATGTGAGTGCTGTCTTTTTTGCGTCTGTGTGATGTCGGCTTTTAAAGTCAGAATTGTGTTGCGATAGTCGGGTTTTTAATTTTGATTATGTGGTTCCTACATATATTTTGTTGCATGTTTCCTCTTTTCCATTATTTCAGGGTATTTTATGAGCTACTTCTTTTTGGATAAGAATACATATTTTGGATTTTGTTTTGTTAAATATATGTTTTAAAGTATAAGTCAGTTTGTGTGCAGTTTTTATTTCGTCATTATTATAGCAATCCGATTTTATAAGCCTCTCTGATAATTGTAGTGTGTAGATGACTGATTTATAGCCTTTTTACACAGCCGCTTAAAAGTCGCATTAACTTTTTTCCTGCTGCGTCTGTTTACACAGAGCCCGAGTTGATACGAATCCAGTAGGCTTCCAGTGCTCTGTCTAACTAGTCGACATTTAACTATATAAAATGCTGTATAATTTAAATAGAACAAGTGGTACTTTAACCAATCTTCTTGAAATGGCTCAAATAAATTGTGTCTTTAATATAATACAGTGAACAGTATGATTGTACGGTAGTGTTTTCTATTTCGGTGATTTGGACTGAACACTGTATAATGCAGTTGTCGGTTACGTATAATAAATGACAAAAGCGCGAAAGCACAAAAATCATCTAAATATGTAAAAAAACTGAATGCAAGTTAGTATAATTTTAGTATTTGTAGTTGATGCGGAGCTATTCGACCTTTTCTGTCCTTTTCTGACGCAAAAAACAGTCGTTGCTGCGATTTTTGAGAGTTGAAGCAGATGCGCCTGTGTGTAAAAACACTATATTTGTTGTCATATTTTTGGATTTATGTTCTTGATTATGGTATCTATTTAGTAAACTACTTATTATTTGATTTGGAAAGTCATTCAGGCAGGCTCCAGTTTTCACTTTTTTTATTCGTTTTCGTTTTAGGTGCTCCGGCTTTTAAAAACTTTTAGTCATTGTTTCGTTATCGGAATGTTTTATTTTCTCATCGTTTCTCACTGTTCAAACAGCTGACCTGTTTTTTGGTCAAAAGTAAACAACGAAAAAAAAATGACTTTTATATTTTCAATTGCCTTTTTTCGAGTCAAAAGAAAGCTGAAATTGTTTGATTATGAAAAACGAGGCATCTAAGATGCATCACATGTGTTTTTAATATGTCTCACGACCGGTAAGTCTCATTAACAGAAATTTAAAATACATCCAGTAATTTATAATTTTACATGTTTGTTAAGTCCCTTAGGATTGACAAAAATACTTTCAAAAGCATTTTGGCGACAGTCAAGCCACATTTAAAAGTAACCACAATTTCAAACTCAATGCAATTGGCTGGTGTGTTGCGATTCCGTGCCCCTGGCTGCTACCAGTTTTCAGTGGCCAAGGACCATCATATAAACATTGGGCGAAGCACATTCGGAAAGATTCTGCACATATTTATTCCGTTGATGGACTGCTATTTCCCTTCAGATGTCTAGGCAACAAATGCAGAAATCTTCCAAACACTTCTTCAGCAGGTATCAACTGCCACTCCTTCCATTCCTGTGTGAATGGAAACCACATAAAAATTCAGAAGCCTGTAAACAATTCCTTTGTTTACTTTAATAGAAAGGGATATTACAGCATGGACGCCATGGTGGTAAGTATATCCACCAAATTTGTTATATGGAGTTATGTAAAAACCTTATTATTTCCTTAGGTTTGCACCTATAATATGAAGATCATCGCCATTGATGCCACTCACCCTGGGTACTGCCATGATTCTTTTATTTGGAACCACTCCAACGTCAGGGAATACTTTTCCAGGACTATAAACGGGCATTTTGTTTTGCCGGATTTCGGTTACGCCCTAGAGAGTTTCGTCTGAACTCCCTACAGGAGCGCAGAGATTGGGACGTATCAGCATTCATTTAACTTAAGGCATGCAGGATCTAGGAACATTATCGAACGGACAATTGGAGTCCTTAAAAGCCGTTTCCGTTGCCTGCAACGAGGCTTAAGCCAGTTTTTTGTTGCCATATTGTCAATGTATGCTGTGCCTTGCACAACATTTGTAGAAGGCGAAATGTGTCAGTTAGTGAGGACTTTTATTTTGACGATACAGAAGAGACTGACGAAAATGAACTAGAATAAAATGATGACGGACTATCCGTACGCGATGAAATTGCTCTGTCTTTCCCAGTATAATCGTAATACTACTAGGAATAGAAAGAAGACTACCTCAAAAGTTTCAAATTGACAGACGAGCAACGCATAAACGGATATGGTTAGATCGACTCAGCTGGTGATGCTGATCAAGAATTTATATATACTTCTGGACAAAATTAAACTAAATTATAATACCCTGCATGTTTATAAAAATAAAACATATTTTCATATACTTAATCAGTTTATTCTCCTAGTTTCTTAAGTATGTCACTAAATTTTGAGAGGAGCTCTCTCTTTAACTCCATGTCTTCCCGTTGCAGAGCCTCAATCCTCAGACATGGAGTTGCTCATTCGCGCCATTATTTCCAGCTGAGCTGCGCAAAGGGTTTGAAGATCTGTGTCGTTCAGGCGACGACGCTTTCGGCTTGGCTCGGGTTCCGTGTCCTCCTTGGGTACCATGTCCTGATTTGGGGTGTCTTCGTCCTCCCCTTCTGACTCAGGCTTCACGGTGGGCGGAGCCCCATGTGTAGGCTCAGCCACTCCCTCCACCATCTCGGACAGGCCGCAGATCTTGGCCAACTCCTCCTCCACGTCCGTTACACCTGCTGCGAGTAGCGACCCCCGCCAGTAGCCCTGACCTCAGTCTTAGTTATGGCAATTCTCTTGCGAATATTGGACTTCCAATCGCACCAAACCTAGAATGTCTTTCTTTGATATATTAGCTTTCCTTAAATTCCTATAATAGTCATACCTTCTTCCATCCTGCAGCGTCTTTAATGGGAGGCCCAATAGCATTCAAGGCGCGGGTAAGATTTGCCCACTTCGCCTCTGCAGCCACTCGATCTCCTTTAACAAGCCCACGGGCAAGATCTGGGTTGTCTTTCATGAAGCTGAACATTATTTTATCCTGGAGAGTCGACTTATGCTTCCCCCTGAAAACAATTGTTTTAAATACACGAATTAAGTTTTTTTTACTAACATTTTCAAAAGGTCAAATAAGCCTTTACCAGTAATCAGATGTTTCCCACAATAAGTGGCTGCTCGTTTTTTGCTGTTTTAATTCCAATATTCTCAACCACTTTTTAACTGCACTTTTACCATTTAAGAAATTAAATTAATCATATTTATTTATAAAAAGCTTATTTAACGTTTCTTTAAAAATATACCTCGAATTCGCAAAAAAATATTTGCCGTACTTGTATTGGATCGAAACAACCACTTAAAAATACTTATAAAACAAGAAAGAAAGCTATCTTCGGTAAACCGAAGTTTGTATACCCTTGCAGTCTGCAATTGGATCATTGAAAATCGATCCATTTTGGTAATGTAGAAAAAATATCAACATATAAAAATTTTTGTAAATTTAACATTTTACATGTAGCATTTTACATTTTTATATAAATCGACCGATCGTTTCTATGGCAGCTATATGATGTAGTTGTCTGATCTTAATGAAATTAAAACCGTAATTCTATAACCGTAAAAAACTGCTATATCTTGAAAATAATTGATATACGTTGAAAAACAAAAAAGTTTAATTTTTTTTACATTAATTTTGGCACAATCCTATGGCAGCTATAGGATATAGTGGTCCGATTTCGGCCGTTCCGACATATATATGCTAAAGAAATAAGACTATGCTAAAAGTTTCAGCCCGATAGCTAAAAAACTCAGAGACAAGTTCCCGTAGTGTAAGAGAAGCTGCAAATAAAGCAAACGTCTACATTTGTTGAGTTGATATTTCAAACTGAGTTTATTTTTAATAAGTCCTAGCTTAGGTAGCTAACATGAAAATCGAATGTCTAGTTTTATTTTCTTCTTCGGGAATTCTCATAATCTTATCTCTAACAAGACCAACGCAACGGTCATCTGTCCCTGACCATTTCCCAGTGCAAGCGGGGATTTTCCGCTGCAAGATAAACATAGTTGCCCTACAAATATTTAAGGGATGAACCCAAGCAACAGTTCGAGATACGTTTCTAGATTCTTAGTGGCGTTTATATTTAAATCTATGCAGACACATGCTTATCAGTACAGTGCTGCACCGGTTTGCTGGTTACATAGAATTCTTATATATATATACGTGTTCATGTGTGAACATTCTGCCAAGGGCCAATAAGATTAGGGGCACGATTTACATTTATGTCGCAAACATTATTTATAATGGATTTAACTTTTATATGTATATTCGTTATTTTTAAATTTTTTTTTGTCAATGGCCTATAATACATATATTTGTTCTTAAAACAACGATATAGTGGACTGTATTTATAATTAATTTTTTATGTTTTTGTTTATTCCCAATTGTTAACATTTATATGACTGGCAATGGACCGGCAAAGGTTATTGCTTGAAGTCTTTGTCTAACAGCACATTTTCGTACAAAATATATTATTAAAATTATCATAATTACTAACGCAATCATTAATCCAGCATGTCCGGAAATATGATGGAAATGCAGATCTTTCAAGTTGTAATGATGTTGTTTCATGTATTTTATTTAATTATTTAATCGTTCAATTTCAACAGTATGATTTAATTTTGTTAGTTTTTGTAAGGATGTTTCTATGGCTGGGATGAAGCTCAGTCTCCCAAGGATCCTTTACAACTAAATTTTTTAAATAAGCGGGGACGAGTAGAGGCGGGCAAACTGGGCGCAGTCGCCGATCAGTCGTGTGGCGCGCGGCGGGTCTTACTGGCGGGTCAGGACAGGCATTTGGGACTCGGATTTGGAGAGACGCGAACGAGTGAAAGCCGTCGCGTGCGTGCCGGAGGAGGCACAGTGGGGGAAATTGGCCCGTACACTGTGTCAACTCCCGCCGCCTGGGGCGCTGGTTCACGCCCACGCAGAGGAATCGTCTCTAAACAGGGACAGAACTCAGCGCTCCCAGTTTTGGGACAGGCTCCCACTGTTCGGGATGGGTGTGCGTCGGTCGAAACCGAGACGGAAAGCTATGCAAGCGGAAAGAAAACCCGTACTTGCACGCCTTCACGTCTGTGCACGTGGCTGCCACCAAGGTCCAGTTGCGCAGAGGAATCTTCTCGAAAACGCAGCCGGCTTGGTTTAGGCCACTGTTTTGGCACACGCGGATCAGGGCTTTGAGGGTCAGGGAATAAATAAATTCAACTCGGTGTCTTTTTCGATGTTCTTATTGTCCGTTTGTTTTCAGTTTATTTTCTTGGTTTTGTTTGGATTTTTTGCTTCTTCCTCTTTTCTATCTATATATTTTTCCCTAGCCGCACTAAGGTTCGTTCCCTATCTCTCTCTCTCGCACTCTTCTCACTAGGGTCCTCTATGTCCTTGATCCTCGGTGTCCTTGGCGTCCTGCGTGGCTTCGTCGTCGTGCGATGTGTTTCTGGCAAAGATCGGCAAAAGAAAGAGCCCGGTACTGGCAGCTGCAGGGCCTGTATAGCCAGCCGGGCTCTCGTTTCCCAACACTGTCACGCTACGTTGCCGACACTGGGGAACGTGCGTAGATCGCCTAATCCGCTGAGTAGAGCGCCTGATCAGCTGTGATCCTAAATAATGTGCTAAATAACGCCTGGTTAAACTCCTGGCTAACGGCCAAAGTTTTTGAACTTAACGGCTCTCTTGGCTTCTTGCCTGCCTCCGTGGCCTATCCTAACTTAACTAGTTTCTTACTATCTACTAATATGTACATCCTACTCCTACCTATCCTAACTTATTACTAGTTCCTTATTAACTACCAATATTTACATTTTAAATTTTACTCCCTGGATGTGGGGCAGCTTTTAAGGTGCCTCACACCCCCCCCTTACGTCGGGGTGGCGAAGGGAGATGGCGATGCCGCGTCGAGCCGTGATGGTGACACGGAACCGGTGGTCCTGATGGTGCCGCAGGAATCGGACGTTGGTGCGATCGTGGGCCTCCACGTACTCCACGATGGCGCGGGGGAGACGACGCTCGTTCGTGTCCACCCTCCATGCTGCCGGTGCGACGATCCAATCATCCTCGTCGAGGAGTCGCTCCACTCCCGGGTGCTCCCGTAGCGCTTGCAGGAGTGCGTCTTCCTCGGGTCCGGCCGGGAAGAGACCCAGGTCTAGAATGTCGTCGTCCTCTGCGTCGTCGGGCCTTGCGGTGGGGTATCGTGCAGCTTGGTTTATCTCTAGCCCTGGTCCCGCCGGGTGGGGATCGAGCCAGCGGCTCATCTCCCCTCTCGGGATGCTGTTCCCTGGAGTGGCCGGGATTAGCCTGTCTAGGGCGACCTCCCTAGGGCTCGGCGTTCGAGGGCTCTCAGGGGAGGCGGGCAGTGGCGTTTTTGGCTTGTCCTCCCATTCTGAGTGTCCGTCTTGAGAGTTTCCAACTCCGGGGATTCCCCTTCCCGGGGTAGCTGGAAATGCCTCGTTTTGTGCGGCGGTCGTCTGGGGACTCGGGGTCCTGGCGTCGGCTCCTTCGGGCTGCGTTTCTCGCGGGTTTTTCGCAGTCGGGCAGTCCGGCGTGGGGTCCGTCCCTTCCTCGTCTTCCGTCCTCCGGCGTGGCTCGGCAGCGACGGCCTCCGCGTCGGCGTCGTCGCTCAGGGATCCACTCACCGAAGTACCCATAAGTGAGTCTCCGGTGGCATCGGCTTCCCGTGAGGCGGTGGGGGTGTGAGGCCGTGCTGCATAACCGGCCCAGGCATCGTTGGCCTCCGTAGCAGGCCGTGCTGTACCCGACTGCCTGGGGTTCCGCGACGTTCAGCCGTGCCAACCTTGCTGTAGTTAGCCCCCTGGTGCTGGGCTCGTCGTCTCGGGCTGGCGGCTCCTCCTGCTGTCCTTGGGGTCCGGCCGATCCACTGCTCACCTCACAGTCGTACGACGGGTCGCGGAGGATGGTGGATTGGGAGTCTGCGTCTCCGTCGCGGGCAAGAGGTGGAGGCGGAGGTGTTTCTGCTGGGTCGAACGGTGGTGACGCAATCCGCCCCGC
Source organism: Drosophila triauraria (assembly GCA_014170255.2). Classification (NCBI taxonomy): domain Eukaryota; kingdom Metazoa; phylum Arthropoda; class Insecta; order Diptera; family Drosophilidae; genus Drosophila; species Drosophila triauraria. The sequence goes on from JABJVT010000007.1 coordinate 9,880,627, forward strand.
GTGCTGCGATAGTACGGAGTCGGTGCTGATCGTAATGGCTGGTGGTGAGGGAGAGCGGGTTGAGTCGCTCCATGGGCGGTACTCGTACTCCTCGTTGTTGGACACGTCGACGGTGTGCTAGTAAATGTAACGTATTAGCTTAGGTTTTCTAGTGTGAATCCTACCTATAGTGCGGCTTGAGATACTTATGGTTCTAATTACATGGCGGCTTAACCTAAATACAATAGCGCGGGTGCCCCGCTTGACTCACGTGACCCTGATTGACGTTGGCTTATTCAAAATGGACTCGTCGCTGGGTGGCTTTCTTGGACTGGGTACGCTGCTCGGTGGCTTGGGCATCCTGGTTGATTTCCTGGCCGAGTACCTCCTGCTGGTGGTCTAGCGTTTGGGAGTCTTCTGGATTCACGTTCGGGGGCTCGGAGGCGAAAGCCTCTGTGTATGGCTCTGCCTCGTTGTCTACTGTGTCTTCTTCGCCGTCGGCTTCTCCGGTCCTGTACTCTTTGAGATCCGGGAGACTGGCTGTCCGCCGTTTCCTAGAGCCTCGCAGTTTTAGGCGTACTACATTCTGGGACAGAAACTTCACCACTTTGTATGGTCCGGTATACTTCTGAGCCAACTTGGCGTTGAATCCTTCGCTGGCCTTGGACAGGTGATGGGTACGGACCAGCACCCATGATCCCACCAACGGTCGCCAAGCGCGCCGCCGTAAATTGTAGTACCGCTGCTGTTCCTGGGATGCCCGTTCGTTGTTTTCTCGTGGGGTTCCGAATCGGGAGAGGATGCGCTCGCGAAACGCCAGTTCCAGCTGGGCCGTCGTCGCCTTCCGCAGCGGTACGATCTCGACCCATTTCGAGAAAACGTCCAGGAAGACCAGTAGCATTGTATTCCCGCGACGAGACCGGGGTAGGGGTCCGATGAAGTCTGCGCTGACCATTGTGAAGGGTTCCTCTGGGCGACGGGTGAGCATCTTCCCCGCGGGCTTAAGCTGACTCGCCTTGAACCGCTGGCAGGTCTCGCAGCACCTTACGTGTCGGCGAACGTCCCGATGCATTCCAGGCCAGAAATAGCGCTGTCCAACTCGTCGCATCGTCTTGCGGATCCCCAGGTGCCCTGCCGCGGGGTGGTCGTGGCACTCCTCTAGCACGTGTCGTCGGTGCTCCGTGGGAACGCACAGCTTCCATGGGCGCCCTCGTCGGGTGATGGATCGCCGAGGTGGCGGTACAGTTGTCCGTTCTCTCTGGCGTAGTCCGGAAACTTTTCCGGTTGGGCGTCGATCTGTTCCAGTTTGGTTCGGATCCACTTGCACGGTAATACTGCTCCCTGTAGCTGGTGGAGCGTGTCCAGTGGTTGGCGCGACAGAACATCAGCGACCACGTTTTGGTTACCCTTCCTGTAGTGCACGTCGAATTGGAACTGCTGGAGCTCCAGCGCCCAGCGAGCGATCCGCCCAGTCGGGTTTTCAATGTTATTCAGCCATTTCAGGGCTAAATGGTCTGTAATAACATCGAACCGGTATCCTTCCAGGTAGCACCGGAGTTTCCGAATGGCCCAGACGACTGCGAGGCATTCTTTTTCGGTGGCTGAGTAGTTTTCCTCGGATTTGACTAGTCGCCGGCTAGCGTACGCCACCACTCGTTCACCTTCCTCTGCTTGCTGCGTCAGGACTGCTCCGAGTCCGTAGTCGCTGGCGTCAATTTGTAACTGGAACTTCCGGGTGAAATCCGGGCATGCCAACACCGGCGCTTCGGTGAGCTTGCTCTTCAGGTCTTCGAACGCGCGTTGCTGTGGTTCCTCCCAGAGCCATCGTTTCCCCTTCCGTAGCAACGTGGACATCGGCTGTACTATGGCGGCGAAGTTGGGTACAAATCGCCTATACCATGAAGCGACTCCCAGACATCGCCGCAGCTCCTTGCAGTTGTTGGGGGGTTGTAGCTCCTTTATGGCCGCGATCTTGTCCGGATCGGTCTGGATACCGGCCTCACTGATCACATGCCCCAAGTATACTAGGCTGCGGCAGAAGAACTTGCACTTGGCCCGGTTCAGCCGTAGGTTGGCATTCCGAAGCCGCTTAAAGACCTCCTTGAGGTTTTGCATATGCTCTTCCCGCGTAGCGCCTCTGACGATGATATCGTCTAGGTAGGCAAAAGCGTGAGGCTCTAGGTCTGGCCCGATGACGCTATCCAGGGCCCTTTGAAATGTTGCTGGAGCCGAATGCAATCCAAACGGCATTACTCGCCACTGGAACAATCCTCGTCCCGGCACGGTGAATGCGGCACAAGCTCGACTTTCCTGAGCCACTGGGATCTGCCAGTAGCCGTTTTTCAGGTCCAGCGTGTCAGGTCCAAAAAAACAACGTATAAGCCTACACTTCATATATTGAAAATTAAATTCAAATCGACCGAGCAGCTTTTGTTTATACATTTAACAAAACTGCAAGCAGACGCCGCCACAAACAAATCACAACAACAAACATATAAACACAAAGCGCGCGCTTAGAACACTCAAACAAAAAAAAAAACACTATGAATTCGGTGGCAAAGCGATCCAGGAAGGAGACTCAACTCGACCAGGATGGATCCCGGCCCTCTGATGCCCAGTTGTTGCAGAAATTCGACCTGAAATTCGCAGACCTAAAAGAGAGTCTGACTGTCTTCCTGGAGAAGAAGTTACAGCCGATGACCGAGAAATACGACCAGCTATGCCAGCTGGTGGCCAAACTGGAGAACGAGGTGAGAGAGATGGGCGCGTTGAAGCAGCGGGTCTCGGAGCTGGAGAAGAAGCTAGCGGTGTCCCAAAGCGATAAACGCGTCGAGGCGCTCGAGGCCAGGCTAGTGGCAACTTGCAATGCGCAGGCAGAGGCAGAAATCGCATGCGACTTGCGCTGGCATGGAGTCCCACAAATGGATGGGGAGAACCTGAGGGCACTTTTCCACGCACTCTGCTTCTCACTCGAGTTAACTCCTCCGCCCAAAATACGCAACATTTTTCGTGCGACCAAAACTACCCGCACAGTCAATAGTTGATCCAATAATTATTATAAAGTTGGACCACGTGAGCGATAAAGCGATGCTCTTACGTGCAGTGGCTGCATTCCGGCGAAATAACAAAACGCAACTAAGCTTGAAAGCTCATAGGCCTAGACTCGCCAGCGTTTATCTACATCAACGAGCAGCTGACGAAACAGAAATATGAGATCTTCAAACGAGCAATGCATCTCAAACGGATAAAGCGCTTATCAGCTGTTTTCACTCGGCGAGGGGAGTATATGCAAAGGAACGAGTAGGTGCCGAGGCTAGGTGCTTACAAAGCTCTGACGACCTGGATCATCTGGAGTTGGAGTTGGGGCTCGGTAATGAGTCCCTACTTTAGAAGCTTCAAGTGTTGGAGCTTTACAAAATAGTTCTTTTCGCGCCTAAACGTAATTTTAATTTTAACTTCAATTTCTATTTAATAAGTCTAGCAATATTTAAAATCAGTCGCTTTAATAGGATGCTAATATTTATTGTGGGAGTCTTTAAATTTAGAATTATTTTGATAAAATGCGTGTGGAGCTAATAATTTTAAAATTTATTAATTTAACATAGAAGACAACATAAATCAAAATAGACAAAATAGCCGTGCGTTACTGCGCATTCTCGGAAAGCAGAAATCTGGTCTGAAAATCTGCCATATAAATGCTCAAAGCCTGACAAAAAAATTGAAGAATTTAGGTACCTCTTTATCAACTCAGAAATAGACGTTATATGTATATCTGAAACATGGTTTGTCCCGAATATCTGTGATGTCCTAGTTGAATGTGACGGCTTTTAACTTGCATCGTTCCGATCGTGAAAGTCATGGTGGAGGGTTGCAATGTATGTGAACAAAAATTAAAGTCAAACTTTGTATGTAAACATCCTGCTTGTAGTTCTGTAGAATATATATTTGTAGAAATTAAATATAAGTTGCAACAGACTGCAAAATGCTGATTGGGTGCGCCTATCGGCCTAATTGTCGGACCAACTATGATAATATTTCATGTATCCTAGCTGATTTATCAACAAAATATGCAGATGTTATTCTTGCAGGAGATTTTAACAGTGATTTAATAAGAGAATCACATCTTACAAGCAATATGGAGTCGCTAGGGTTAAATGTAGTGAACAGTTCTTCCCTACGCATTTTGCAACACTCGCAGCTCATTACTAGACGTGTTCTTTGTGACTAATACTGACAGAGTAGTTTTATATGACCAGCTAATCGTCCCGTCTTTTTCGAAACATGACCTCATCTTTCTGACATACGCAATTGACCTTCTATATCATGACAATACCATAGTTTTAGGACTTTAGAAATATAAATTATGAGCATTTAAATTTAACGTTTAATTGCTGTAATTGGGATGGACTATATTTACTCACAGAAGTTGATGATCAAGTAAAATACTTTCAGGATAACATATGTAACTTGTATAACAGCTGCGTTCCGCTTCGTAGTAAAATAATACGTGCAACTGAGAAACCATGGTTTCATAATGGCATTCGGACTGCGATCAATGAACGCGACAAAGCTTACAAAAGTGGAAGAGGTATAGGACATCACATGAATATAGAAAATTTAGTTTGTTGAGACAATCTGTGACTAAGCTCATTGACATTGCTAAAAGCAGCTACTATTCCCGTAAGTTTAAAAGAACTTTCTACTCAAGAAACATGGAAAACAATAAAAGTTTGGGAATAGGAAAATCCAAAGGAGGGTGGAACAGGACATAGATGTGAATGAACTAAATAAAAATTTATAAAATGCTCAGTACCTGAAGTTCTTGACAATCAATACTCACAACTTGCACCTGAAATCGTCTGTGATAATAGGTTTAGGTTTGTGACCGTTAATCAATGTGATATTCTGGAGACTATACTTAACATTAAGAGTGATGCGACTGGACTTGACGACATTAATCCAAAATTTATCAAAATGCTGTTACCTAAGATTCTGCCTTATTTAACTTATATATTTAATAAAGCATTAACCACTTCGACTTTTCCAGACTGCTGGAAAATGGCAAAGATTATTCCGATTCCGAAATCAAATAGTGACTACAGACCTATATCGATCCTGCCTTACCTTTCCAAAATATTAGAAAATATAATGGCAAAACAAATAAATAAATTTCTTATTGACAATGAAATGCTAAGTAATAATCAGTCTGGATTTAGAAAGGTCGAAGCTGTACTACAGCTATTTTAAAAATTACTGACGACATAAGGAAACAAATGGACGATAACAATGTTACATTTTTAGTTTTACTGGACTATAGCAAGGCTTTTGACACTGTAAAACATAATATTCTATGTTCAAAGTTACGAAATATGTTCCATTTTTCAAAAACATCTGTTAAGCTTGTGTCTTCGTACTTAAATAATCGTCGTCAATCTGTTGTTTTGTCTAATGTATCGTCGGAATTTGGAAATGTTACTCGTGGTGTCCCCAAGGTTCAGTGCTTGGTCCATTGTTGTTTACACTGTATGCTAATGACCTTCCATCTGTGTTATCGGATTGTAATGTTCATCTATATGCCGATGATGTCCAAATGTATGTGAGTCGTCCCTTAGATAGAATAAGCGAATGTTGATGTATGTATCCGTGAACTTGCACGAGTAAATGAATGGGCAATCAAAATGGACTAGGCATTAACCCAAACAAATCTAAGTGCCTCGTAATAAGCAGAAGAAAATCAAGCTAGACAATATCGAACTTCTTCATATTAATAACAGTCCATTAGAGTATGTCGAAAAGCCGTAAATCTTGGATTTACATTCAACAGGACTCTTACATGGAACGATCACATTGCAAAGGCAATAGGAAAAATATTTGGAATGCTGAGATCATTGTCTGTGACTAAGGGATGTCTGCCTATAAATGTTCGTATGTTAGTAGCAAAAACATGTTTAGTTCCGTGTTTGTTTTATGGATTAGAAGTTTTTTCAAATTGTGATTCGATCAGCCAAAATAAAATAAAGATAGCCTATAATAGCATCGCAAGATATATATTTAATTTGACACGAATGGAACATGTGTCGGGTTATGCCTATAAAATTTTGACGTAGAACTTAGTGGATGGATAAAGATGAAAATATTGACATTTCTTCACAAATTAATATATAAGAAAGAACCAGCATACCTTTTGAAAATTAACATTTACTGCGTCTAGAAGACTAAACAATCTAATTTGTATAAGGCCCAGATCTCTGACATCCGAAAGACAATTTTTCATTAATGCTATTAGATTATGGAATCAGCTACCAAACAACATTAAAAATATTAGCAATGCTACGCAATTTAAAGAAAAGGTACTCTCACAAATTAAAATAGCCCAATAAATTAAATAAATTACAGCGACTTAGGATTAGGACTAGGATTAAATTTAATTAATATACAAATAATAATAATAAAATTAAAATTGTTAAATTAAGAATATATTATGCACAAATTTTGTTTAAGTTTAAGTTTTATGACCGAATTTATTGGAACACATTGTGACTAGCGCACTAATTTATAAGTTTTTTAAACTTGTAGCGTTAGGAAGGCAAATAAAATCAAATCAAGGAAAAAAAAAAAGATGTAACGCGCGTTCCGCAGGCGCTCCAGGATGCGGTTGATGCGGGTACGCGTCCGGCACGCTGTGTGCGTTTAACTGCCGGAAATCGACACACATTCGCATTTCCCCAGTCTTCTTCCTCACCGTCGAATCGCTTCAGCTCCTCCTCGAGGAACGCTAGGGTTTGGGGTTCCATAGGTTCGCCGGTGAGTGTCTGTGGCTGCTGTACCTCCCGACATTCTGCGATGGAGGCGAGATTTGCCGTAGGGTTATCATGGCTGGCCTGGTTTCGGAACGGGTTTTTTTCACGGGCCACTTCTGCGTTCGCTAGCGGAGTCAATCCGTACTTGCTGGCCCCTCCGGTAACCGCAGGCGGCGGGGGATCGGATGACATAGTTGAACCCGGTCGTCCTGGAGGCCGGGAGGGTGCGGCTGGTACCGCTCGAGAGTTCGGGGACGGCGGCGACGACGATGCGGCCGTGGTGGCCCTTGGAGCCGATGGCGACGACGATGCGGCCGTGGTGGCCCTTGGAGCCGATGGCGACGACGATGATGTGGCCGTGGTAGCCCCTTGGAGCCGATGGCGACGGTGATGCGGCCGTGGTGGCCCTTGGAGACGATGACGATGGCGACGACGATGCGGCCGTGGTGGCCCTTTTGAGACGATGGCGACGACGATGCGTCCGTGGTGGCCCTTGAGCCGATGGCGACTACGATAATGTGGCCGTGGTAGCCCTTGGAGCCGATGGCGACTACGATGCGGCCATGGTGGCCCTTGGAGCCGATGGCGACGACGATGATGTGACCGTGGTAGCCCTTGGAGCCGATGGCGACGGTGATGCGGCCGTGGTGGCCCTGGAGACGATGACGATGGCGACGACGATGCGTCCATGGTGGCCCTTGGAGACAATGGCGACGACGATGCGGCCGTGGTGGCCCTTGGAGCCGATGGCGACGACGATGATGTGGCCGTGGTAGCCCTTGGAGCCGATGGCGACGGCGATGCGGCCGTGGTGGCCCTTGGCGACGATGACGATGCCAACGAGGGTCACCCGTGGTGGTTCCTGATGACGATGACATGGCCCGAGAGCCCGATGCTGTGGTGACCGGTCTGGTCCTTGGAGACGGCGGCGACGATGATGTGGCCGTGGTGGCCCTTGGAGCCGATGGCGACGACGATGCGGCCGTGGTGGCCCTTGGAGCCGATGGCGACGACGATGATCTGGCAGTGGTGGCCCTTGGAGACGATGGCGATGGCGATGCGGCCGTGGTGGCCCTTGGAGACGGCAGCGACGATGATGTGGCCGTGGCGGCCCTTGGAGCCGATGGCGACGACGATGCGGCCGTGGTGGCCCTTAGAGACGATGACGACGGCGACGAGGATGCACCCGTGGTGGTTCCTGAAGACGATGACATGGCCCGAGAGCCCGATGCTGCTGTGGCGTCACTCGACTGCTGGAGTGGATCTCGTGGGTGTCCACCGATTACGACACCAGCTCGGGGTGGGTCTGCGGCTGTCGGGTCTGCAGGCAGTGTCTCGGCGTGGTTATCGTCGTTGCGTCTCGAGAGGGCGCCGGAAAGAGTCGCAAGCAAGTGCGACCACAGATTAAGGAAGCCTGGATGACGCACAAGAAGTCGATCCCCAGGAAAACGTCGTCCAGGATCGTGGGTAACACCAGGAGGGGTAGCTCGGCATCTTGTTGGTCCAGTCTGACGCGTGCCCACACGGCCTTGGTGACTTCTTGGGAGGAGCCGTCAGCCAGGGAGATCCGCGTTCGCACTGCACTCTTGTTGGTGGCTGTGGCCAGAGTTTGGGCCACTTGCTCGCTCACGAAGCTGCGCGACGCTCCGGTGTCCAGCGTGGCCAGAAATGGTCGTCCCTCGATGCTAATCGTCGCTACGATCCGCCCGTTCTCCAGTCGAAGTGGTGGCTTTATGGGTTGGGAAGTGTGCTGGCTATCCCCGGCCGCTCCCAATTCGAGCGGGATGCTGTCCGTTTCCCGACTGCCGACAACAGTTCACTGTCCGCACGCCTCTGCGTCCGCAATCCCAACAAAATAGGCGGGGCGGCCGAGTGCATTCTTTGGCTAAGTGTCCCACCTCTGCGCAGCGGCGGCAGGCACGCTGTATGTCCACAGGCCGGCTGTCCTCGTCAGAGATCATATGATTGGTAGCTCCGATGGACAGGGGGACGACGTTGGGTTCTCTTGCAGTCGTAGTCCTAGGGTACGGTGGTGACCTTTGTGTTTGGTCCGAGCCCATGGTGGCGAAGTTTGCGAGGGCGGCGTGCCGGATCGAGTCCCGATCCCGTGCGATCTCATATGCGGTGGCGAGTTGCGTCAGCGTTTCGAGGGTTGAGAACTCGTGGCGGCGGATAAAGAGCTGATACTCTGGCAACAAGTTCTCGTATATCCTTTCGAGCTCGTCTGCCAGAGTGTACTTCGCGCTGCATCATGAGTCTCAGGTCCACGAGGAAGTTCTTGAACGGCTCCCGCATGTTGGTACCGGGTGCGGATCGTGTCCTCCAGCCTCTGAAAGTACCTTGAAGGCAGGAAGAACTCTAAGAACTCGGTCCTAAATAAGAGCCATGGCACAGAGTGCATGCGATAGGCTCGGTACCAGCCTTCCGCTCTTCCAGATAGTAACCCGGAGATGGCTCTGGGTACGTCGCTGATCGGCGGCAGCTCCTTCCTCGACTCGTTCCACGCAGTGCTGCGGGTCCGCTTCTGTCCGTCGAAATATAATACCCCCAACCTGCAGCTTCGGTCAAAGTGCCGATAGCGGCACGCGCGGTGTCTTCGATAAAGTCGGATAGAGGCCGGCTTGACACCTTTGATGAACTTTTGAGTCCCTGCCTGCCCAGCGGATAGCCGACGTCTGACCTGGCATCTGGCGACGTCCGATTCCCGTCTGAGGACAATGACGTTGGGGGCGGCGCGGAGCGGCCGGAACTAAGTTTATCGGGGATTACAGGTGTCGATGGCCGGAACGAGGCCGGGTGGCGGTGCTGAGTGGCGTCGGTGACCAACGACCACGTGTGCGGTGGCACGAAGCGGCCGGAACGAGGCCTGGCGATACTGAGCTGCGTCGATAGGTTCTCGACCGAGGAGTGGCGGCGCTGAGCGGCCTGGCCGAAATCCAGCGAGGATCAGCGGCGTCAATGGCCAATGACCACGTGTGCGGCGGCGTAGAGCGGCCGGAACGAGACCTGGGTGGCGATGCTGAGCGGCCTGGCCGAAATCCAGCGGAGATGGTGCTTGACCAAGTTGGTGGCGCTGAGTGGCCTCACCAAAAATCCGGCAGGGATCAGTGGCTTCGATGGCCGGAATGAGGGCTGGCAAAGCTGCGCTGATGCTGCACTGCGTCGATGATGCTTCTCGACCCCGTGGGTGGCGGCGCTGAGCGGCCTGGCCGAAATCCAGCGGGGATCAGCGGCGTCGATGGCCGGAACGAGGGCTGGCAGCGGCGCTGTGCGGCCGAACCGAGGATCGGTGGCGTCGCTGGCGACGGCCACGTTTAACTGGGACGAGAAAAGTTCCCCATTGCGAATAGAGGTGAGAGAGCCCAAACCAAAACTATGAAGGCAGTCGTGCGCGTATAAAAATTGATTTCTTATTGTCGTCTTGTGTTTACTTTGTTTTGCAACCCTGGTTTTTCTGGTACTTAGCGCGTGTAACGACCCTGTCAGTTTTGCTGAGCTGGCGTGCGTGTGACGTGTGCAATGACCCTGTCTGTTGCGGAAAAAATAGCTCCTAGCGGTGCTGCTGGTGCGAGTGGTGTCCCTTGGTGGCCTAAGTCGTGTCTGGCGAGGATCTATATGCGCTGCCGTGATCGGCACGCGTGCCGGGGCGATTTGCGCTCTGGGTGGCCGGGCAGCTCGGCGACGGCCAGCGGCGCTTTATGGGTCTTTAGGCCATAAATTTGGTGGACACCGGCTCGTCCTCCGCTCGTCCCTGCTCGGGCGCCAAGCTGTAAGGATGTTTCTATGGCTGGGATGAAGCTCAGTCTCCCCAGGATCCTTTACAACTAAATTTGTAAATAAGGGGGGACGAGTAGAGGCGGGCAAACTGGGAGCAGTCGCCGATGCGTCGTGTGGCGCGCGGCGGGTCTTACTGGCGGGTCAGGACAGGCATTTGGGACTCGGATTTGGCCAGACGCAAACGAGTGAAAGCCATCGCGTGCGTGCCGGAGGAGGCACAGTGGGGGAAATTGGCCCGTACACTGTGTCAACTCCCGCCGCCTGGGGCGCTGGTTTACGCCCACGCAGAGGAATCGTCTCTAAACATGGACAGAACTCAGCGCTCCCAGTTTTGGGACAGGCTCCCACTGTTCGGGATGGGTGTACGTCGGTCGAAACCGAGACGGAAAGCTATGCAAGCGGAAAGAAAACCCGTACTTGCACGCCTTCACGTTCAGTGCGTGGTTGCCGCCAAAGTCCCGTTGCGCAGAGGAATCTTCTCGAAAACGCAGCCGGCTTGGCTTAGACCACGGTTTGGCACATGCGGGTCGGGTTTGGGCTACTTGGGGGCTTGGGTGCGTCGACCGGAATCGAGACGGAAAGCTATGCAAGCGGAGAGAAAACCCGTACTTGCACGCCTTCACGTCTGTGCACGTGGCTGCCACCAAGGTCCAGTTGCGCAGAGGAATCTTCTCGAAAACGCAGCCGGCTTGGTTTAGGCCACTGTTTTGGCACACGCGGATCAGGGCTTTGAGGGTCAGGGAATAAATAAATTCAACTCGGTGTCTTTTCGATGTTCTTATTGTCCGTTTGTTTTCAGTTTATTTTCTTGGTTTTTTGGATTTTTGCTTCTTCCTCTTTTCTATCTATATATTTTTCCCTAGCCGCACTAAGGTTCGTTCCTATCTCTCTCTCGCACTCTACTCACTAGGGGTCCTCAATGGATCCTCGGTGTCCTTGGCGTCCTGCGTGGCTTCGTCGTCGTGCGATATGTTTCTGGCAAAGATCGGCAAAAGAAAGAGCCCGGTACTGACAGCTGCAGGGCTTATATAGCCAGCCGGGCTCTCGTTTCCCAACACTGTCACGCCACGTTGCTAACACTGGGAAACGTGCGTAGATCGCCTAATGCGCTGAGTAGAGCGCCTGATCAGCTGTGATCCTAAATAATGTGCTAAATAACGCCTGGTTAAACTCCTGGCTAACGGCCAAAGTTTTTGAACTTAACGGCTCTCTTGGCTTCTTGCCTGCCTCCGTGGCCTATCCTAACTTAACTAGTTTCTTACTATCTACTAATATGTACATCCTACTCCTACCTATCCTAACTTATTACTAGTTCCTTATTAACTACCAATATTTACATTTTAAATTTTACTCCCTGGATGTGGGGCAGCTTTTAAGGTGCCTCACATTTTAGCGGATCCCAAATGATCTTCGGAACTTCATTAATATCTCGTATATATGATGTTGATATCGTTTCCTCGCTTTCAGATTGAATATTATGATGGGCAACTAAGATCTTAAAATCGGTCCGTGCCGTACAATATGGCGCAATACTTAACACCCCCAGCTGAGGCAGGTAAAACAACTGTATTTGAGAGCATACATTGCACTCTGACTTTGGTATTGATAAAAACTTTAAACAACCAACTACTTTTCTTTTCCAGCTCTACCCAGTAACTTTTAGAATCCACGATTTGTTTGTAAATACAATTCGCAGCTCTATTTTTCTTTAGCGGCTGAATCTCACACGCGTTGTCATTCGCAAAATTCCAGGGCCAACTTCCTTTGCATATCTTTTTATTCGGTTGCCATTTCTGGCATTGATTTAAGGTTGCTTTAGTCATTATGTGGTAAGAATCAATCTCAAAACAAGTGGGAAAGCTACAGTGGAGTGTGGCCGACTGTAAGATACCCGGTACCCAAAGCATTGTGGGTGAAATGAAACAGCACATGAACATGGAAAAAAGGAAATGTTGCCAAATAGGGACAAATATTGCTAGAAACATGTTGAGCAACACTCAAAAGAGACAAATGTTGCTAGGAACATGTTGGTCAACTCTCAAAAGCAACAAATGTTGCTAGGAACATGTTGAGCAACGCCCAACAAAGACAAATGTGGCTTGGAACATTTTGAGCAACACGCACGTGCGCGCTCTCTCTCTCTCTCTCAGAAACGTTATTGTTTAATAACTTCTATGTTTATCATCCGATTTTACTTAAATTTCCAGAACACGCTCATGATTGCCTATTTATTAAACTTATCTATTTATTTTACGCCGAAAATCACGCATATGGTTATATACCGTTGTTTATGATTTTCGGGGGCGGAAGTGGGCGTGGCCAAATTTTAAAACCAACTTGATCTGCGTGCAACAGATTCCAATGTTGTCACCAAATTTGGTAACTCTAGCTCTTATAGTCTCTGAGATCTGTTGTCTCACACGGACAGACGGACAGACGGACAGACGGACATGCCTATATCGACTCGGCTAGTGACGCTGATCAAGAATATATATACTTTATAGGGTCGGAGATTTCTCCTTCTGCCTGTTACATACATTCTCGGTTGACACTAACTTATAATACCCTTGTACCCTATGGGTACCGGGTATAATTATAAATTAAATATTCGGAAGTTGTATGCACCATGATCATTTGATCTTCATTCCTAATTGGCACCGGAATGAGTCTGAATAATTTAGACGGATGCCTACTAAACAGAGACACCTTAGCGCTAATAATTAGTTTGTCGTCGATAAACAATCCCCTGGCTGTTAACAGAGTATATACTTCCTTAAGCTCTGTCCCTGACCGTTTCCCCGGAATTATTAGATTTTCCGAAAGATTTTCCTGAATTTTTGCTATCTCTTTTTTCAGTTGGTTTGGCCGAAGAATATTTGTATTCAGCCGACCATGATTAATATCGATTAAAAGGCTAATGATACCTGCCTGCACCTTTTCACCTTCTTCAATCAGGGAACTCAGTTGTTTTGTTACCATAAAGGACTTTATCGATTCCTTATAGACATAATAATTTTCTTTAAGAACTTCCTTCATGTTCTCAATTCTAATTTGCATACTCCTAAAATTTGCGTTAACATCTTCGGTTGTTCTTTTTAATAAATTAGTAGTTGAATCAACCACTGATGTTTGTTTCTGAACTAGTTTGTCTATATTGTTTTGGTTGTCTAATAAATTCTTCATATTTTCTTCTAATTGTTCTCTGTCATCCTCATCCATTATGCCAAATAAAATATGATATAATAAACCCATGGACTCGAACGGCGCACGCTTGCTTCTGGATCTCGGCTGCATCATAAATAATTTATTGTTTTCTTCTACTTCCGATAATTGACTTTTCATATTATCCAAAACTAGACTACATTGCTATGAAGCTTCAGAGCTATGAAGCCTTTCGCAAACCTTTCTCATCCCCCTTATGATCCATTTTTTAATAAATCACTAAATTCCAAGAGGTGCTAACTATTTCCGCATCTCCCAACGGATCTAAATAAATTGCCGCAGTGCTATTAAGATTTTGAATATCAAACCTAGTCTTTTTTATGGTCGTCAGTGTAGCACTTGATAACTGGCAAAGCAAAGCAAGCAACATCAATATCATCATACTGCCTAACTTCGACAATCTAGGAGATCCTCTTCTTTTAGTATCTGCGATCGGAATTTTTACTGCGTCATCTGCTTCTTGTACACCAATTAAAGGGCAAATCTTTGTAATAGGTCTTGTAAATGAAGCTTCTGGGGTTTTGACTTTGACAATCCTAGCTCGATTGTCCTTACCATTGTAAGTTTCTTCTACCTTTTGCCATTGGCCATCTGGCTGGGTGGCAATTTTCATCCTTCAAGAGTACTACTTGCCCAGCTTCTATATTGGGGATATCTTTTTTCCATTTATACCTTTGTTGCAGGGTATGCAAGTAGTCCTCCTTCCATTTCCTCAAAAAATCTCTTCTAGGTTGACATCTCTTCGTATGTCAATATACTATCTCCAATCACTCGTTTTAAATGGTATTTCATAGATTTTACGCCGGCCTCCCAGATACCTCCTCCAAAGTGAGGTCCTGCCGGGGGGATAAAATGCCACTCAATCCCTTCTTTCTCGAGTTGAGATGCAACGACAGAATTTTCTTGTATTGCCTTTGCCAGATCTTCGTCTAACTTTCTTGCTGTACCCACAAAATTTGTTCCATTGTCGGAATAGATATTGGCACATTTTCCTCTTCTTGCGATAAATCTCCTGAGCGCTGCTAAGAAGGCGTCAGAAGTTAAATCACTTACAATTTCCAAGTGTATCGCCTTTGTTGCCATACACACAAATACCGCTACATATCCTTTGTATGTTTTCTGACCTCTATTTTTTAAGGTCCTGCGCAATCAATTCCTGTATTTAAAATGGGTATGCCATTGTTACCCTATAATTGGGTAAACTTCCCATTACATGTTGGGCTGTAATATATCTTGCACATTTCATGCATTCATTTAATTTTTTCGTTAGTGAATTCCTTAATCCAAAGATCCAATATTTTCGCTGAATGTATGTTCTCATTAATTTTATTCCACCATGCAAGGTTTTATAAGCATTTCCTATAATGAACGAAGAAATGTGACCTTTATCGAGAATAATTGGATGCTTCACTTCAAATCTGGCATTGGAATTTTGTAATCTGCCGCCTACTCTGATAATATTATTTTGATCAAGAAATGGATGCAAGCTTAAGATTTTAGAATTAGTTTTAATTCCTTTTTGTTAAACAAACAATTGAGCTCTGAACCAAATTGGTATTCTTGCTCCTTTTAATTATTATTGTTTCTGCATACTGTATTTCATTAGCTGTTAAGTAACGCGGATACGATTTATTTCTTGTTTTATATTAACAAATCGAACTAAGTAAAATATTATTCTTCTTAATTTGTGAATACATGAATAATTTTCCAACAGGTTATAAATAATATCCCCATCGGCTGTCAACATTGTATTGACACTTATTTCTTCTTCTTCAGCATTTGGTTGAGGTGGCCAATTCTCTTTTGATTCTTTAAGCCAACGGTCCATTCCAAAAGATCACATTATTAACTCGCTGGAGGAAATTCCTCTTGAGGCCGCGTCAGCTGGATTATCTTCAGATCTTACGTGATTCTATTTTACTTCCGTTTACTTTCGAATGTCAACGGTCCTATGCTTAACCACCTTTGATCCAAGCCAACGTAATGGTAGAGTCACTCCATGCGTATATTTTAGCCGCATTATCAATCGACTCCTTAATTTTTTGTATTAGCTTACTAAGAAGATGACCTGCGCATAGTTCTAGTTTTGGAATAGTTTTCCTATTTTTAATTGGGTTTACCCTGCTTTTGCTATCTACTATCGTAACCAGCTTTCCTACTTTTGCATATACTACTGCGGCATATGCTTTTTCAGATGCAAAAAAAAAAGAGTTCAATAAAAGAATCGGATCCGTTTTGAATCCATCTTGGTATTCTGATTTTTCCTAGTAATTCCAGTTTTTCTTTATAACTTGACCATTCTTGGGCATCATCATTTGATAATTCCTGATCCCAGCTATTTTCTGAAAGCCAAAGTTTAACCAGCCTAAGGGATCATAAATTTTTGATAAAATTGAAAGAACAGTACGTTTATTTTCTTTTTTTGTACTTCCTAAGTTGGCCTTAAACTTAAAGTCATCTTTCTGGGGTTCCCATTGAAGCCCCAATGTTTTAACGGATTCATTGTCTTTGTCACTGTATCTTCTACAACTTCTAATATCACTGGTTTGTTTGAAATCCATTTTCTTAAATTCAAATTAACTGACTTGAATTCGCGAGAAATCTTTTGTATTATATTTATTGCGTCCTCTATCGAATTGGCTCCTGTCATGAGATCGTCCATGTAAAAGTCGCTTCTAATTATCTTTCCAAGTGCTTCATTTTTGCATTTATCGGCTATGTCTACTAAAACTCTAGTAGCTAAATATGGAGCAGATTCAGTCCCATATGTTTATGTTTTTAATTTGTAAGACTTTATTTTATCGTTGGGAGAATCTTTCCACAATATATATTGATATTCTTGATCTTTCTTGTCAATAAATATATGCCGGTTACTCCAATTTAAAATTATGTTAAAAATATCTTTTTGAACTCGAGGTCCAATCCACATAATGTCATTGAGACTCTTATTATTAGAAGTAGTTTTGGCCGAAGCGTCAATTACTACTCTTAATTTCGTGGTTAAGCTGGAATCCCTAAGTACGGCTTGATGAGGTAAGTAATATTTTCCCCTTGTTTTTGGATTCGATCATATGACCGAGATCAATATATTCCGTCATAAATTTTTTATAAGCATCTCTTAATTTTTCGTTTTGCCGAAATTACTTTTTCTAATTCCCAAAATCTCTCCAAATCTTTGGACTCGATCATGGCTGCAACTATCGCATTGTTACCCTTTGATTTTGTGCAGCCTGATACAATCCAACCAAATTCTGTATTTTGACCTAGGAGTCCGTCTATTTTTTTTTTAACCCACTTTTAAAAATGTGAGCATATAAATCAGCTCCTATAATAAGGTCCACTCTACCTGGTTTATTAAATTCTGGATCAGGAAGCCGGAATTTATCCCACCTGGAAGAGTCTATATTTAATAATTGAACTGGTAGTGCCTTCATCAACTTTGGAAGAATATCGCACCTACTGTCAAATTATTATCTTTGCTTCCATTTCTTTTAATTTGCAAATTAACTTTATGCTTAGAAATACATATTTTAGTGGAGGAAACACCACTAATTTGTGTAAAACTTTTAATTCTAGGTAATTGCAGAATTTGTGAAGCTTCCTCAGATATAATTGTACTTTGCGACCCACTGTCAATCAAAGCTCTTAATATTTCAAAATCCCCATTCCTCGACTTAACTTGGACCAGGGCAGTGGCTAATAACGCTTGCTCTGTTGTCCACAGATATTTTCTTTTCCTGATTATGTCCTGCAAAGGAAGTAATGTATGGTGGGTTTGTTGCAAGTCAAGCAAAGCACTCGCTTGTACATTTTTATTAAATTAATGCCTAAGACATCTCAGGCAAATACGATTTTATCTTGCCCAGTCAGACCTTTCTGCCGGGCTCATTATTTAAATGTATGGCATTGAATGCCCGGTAACTTACAAAACGCAAAATTTTCACTATAATTTTTGTGAGAAGTATCATTTGTTACTATTTTCTTTAAAGGTTTGTTTCTGTGAAAATTATGAAATTGAATTGAGCCTTTGTTCTAAAAAGTCCATGACATCAAAAAGTGATTGAATTTCGTGTGTCTTTTGACATGCCTTTCGTATAGATTTAATTGACTCTTTCGATGGATAATGTGAGCAAAATTGCATCCACATCTTCGGACAATAGTGCCTTTAATTTAATTTATTCAACTGACTCATTAATTGTGTCAATAAATGTTTTATTTGCTTACCGTCCAAATTTAAATTTGGCATATCCATGTTTATTTATGTGTATGAGAAAATTTACCGCCTGGCTAAGAAATCCCAAGTGGCTTCATAATTTTCCCCAGAAGCTAGCAACAAATGGGTAACCACATTCCTGGCTTCTCCTTTTAACACTGCCTTTAAATAATTGAATTTAAGAGAAGGACTGAGATCCTTCTTGTATGAATGAACTCTGAAGAGCTCATTATTGAATCCCCAAAGAAGGTGGGAATTTGAATTTTGGCAGGGTTAGTAACTTACCTTAACCACCGTCGACACTTCAGCAATGTTTTTATTTCGCTGAGTCGGCTATTGATGGCTGTTATAATATTTTGTTTATCGAATTGCAGTTCGCTTTTTCTTCCTCGAACAGCGAACTTTCGAAATAGGTGTTGACTTTTTCGATAACGTTAACCACCTTATTCCAAAGGAATTCTATTTTACTTTTCCTTATATTAAGGAAATGTCTATTAGTTTCGATGTTTCCTCTAGATAACCTCTTAGTTGTCCAACTAAAAAACAGCTCTGTTTTACGAGCTGCCACTAACATTTTAGAATTTAGTTGTGTCATTAAACTACCCATATCTTCTAGGGTTTTATTGGCACTATTTGTGGAATGATATTTTAAATCTTTTCCCTGTTCACCATTCAGGTTTTTATAGGGCACTATTTGCTCAATGGGATTAATTGCCTCTCATACGTGACTTTTAATTGCGCCAAAACCATCATAATCAAATCATACTGTTTTGAGTTAATACTCGTGATCGACAACGCCGATCTTTATTAAATTTGTATGATTAGAAACGAAAATATTCAAAAACTCTTCTAGTTTTTATGAATTTGTTGAACTTATCGTTGGTTTTGCTTCCAACTTTAAATTTCCAACGTAATTTCGGCCTGCTGTGAGAGCAACATAGTTTTTCGGACAACATTTTATATCTTTAAATATATCGAAGCAACCCCAAACCGGGTACAAAGTTTACAATATTTTTATTGTCATGCTGCGTTTTCAAACTTTTTTTTAATATCTGAATGTATGTATGCATATATATATGTATATGTATATGTACAAAAAATGTTTTGAATTGACTTAGTTAAGCGTTCTTGTCGTTGCCGCTGTCGTCTTTTACTGCTGCTGTTGTTGTTGCTGCTTTGTTGCTGCTATTTTTGTTGCTGCTGTTGTTGTTGCTGCTATTTTGTTGCTGCTCTTGTTGCCGCTGCTTATTTTGTTGCTGCTGTTGTTATCGCTGACGCAGTGGCTTTATGTTATGATCGTCCTTCCTAATATCGTCTTTTCGTTTCAGTTTTTGTTTGATGTTTTTTCTTATTTGGAGGTGTCTGTGTTGTTTTGGCACTTCTTTATTTTTGCTTTTGGCACTTAGTTCTAGTTTAACTTAACGTAAGTTAAGTATTTTTATGCTCTTATGGCATTTAATTTTTGTTTGATATTTTAGAAACTTTTTATTTTTATCATTCACATTCACTGCTAATGTTAAAGCCTTAGCACGCTTCCAATTGGTTTATTTAGCCGATTTCTCGACCACAAAATTTTTGAATTTTTTTTTTTCTTCGTTTTCGTTTTATAAGTATTTTTAAGTGGTTGTTTCGATCAAATATAAATACGGCCGCATTGTCAATGATTTTTGGCAATAGATTTATGGTACCCATAGGGTACAAGGGTATTATAAGTTAATGCCAATCGAGAATGTATGTAACAGGCAGAAGGAGGCATCTCCGACCCCATAAAGTATATATATTCTTGATCAGCATCACCAGCTGAATCGATTTAGTCAGTCTGTCCGTCTGTCCGTCCGTGTGCAACAACAGATCTTAGAGACTGTAAGAGCTAGAGTTACCAAATTTGGTGATAAAATTGGAATCTGTTGCACGCAGATCAAGTTTGTTTTAAATTTTGGCCACGCCCACTTCCGCCCCCGAAAAAAATACAAAACGGTATGTTAGCTAATGGCGTGATTTTCGACTTAAAGTAAATAGGTAGACTTAATAAGTAGGCGATTGCGGACGTGCTCTGCAAATTTGAGTAAAATCGGATGATAAACATGGAAGTTATTAAACAATTAATGCTTTCATGCTCTCTCGCTCTATCGCACTGCTTAGGAATAATTTCGCGTGTCTGAGCACTTAGCTTTTGGGTGGCAGTAGCGAAAAAAAGTGTTGCGGGCTATCAAGTGCAGTATTAATTCGTAATGCAGCTGCGTACAGCTGCAGAATTAGTCTTTTTTGAACGTTGCTCAATATGTTTTAGTAACATTTGACTTTATTTGTCAACTTTTTGTTTTTTCCATGTCCGTGTGCTATTTAATTTTACGGGCAATACTTTGGGTACCGGGTATCTCACAGTCGGTCACTCGACTGTAGCTTTCTCGCTCCTTTTAGTTTACGAAGGCTATCTACAGATGAGGTAATTTTGTAAAAAATCATTATAATTTGCACATAATACTCTAAAGGGTTCATGCATTTCATACGACGTTCTGCATTGGTGCAAAACTAAAGGCAGGTAGGATCTTGTGGTTCTACATGGTACGTGGAAATTCAACTGACCCAATAGATCGCTGCTTTCCACGTCACCACGGATCAGATTATACATAAAGACAATGCCTAACATCGTTCTACGGTTTGCTAAGAAAGGAAGGTTAATCAGGAGAAGTCTACTAGAATAAGAGGCAACCTAAAGTTTGCATCCCAGTTTAAGCCACGAAGAGCAAAAAGTAAAAAGTTCTTTTGAACTGACTCAATGCGTTTGCTGTGGAAGTCTCACTGGGGACTCCAAACGCAAGATTCATATTCTAAAATAGGACGAACTAACGAAGTGTATAAATTCTTCGTGACGTAGGGGTCATCGAATTCCTTCGACCACCTTTTAATAAATCCAAGCACACCCCTGGCTTTATTCACAAAGCACGAAATATGATCAATAAACTCCAGTTTAGGATGTAGACGGATACCCAAATCGTCAACTAGAGTGATCCTTTCCAAAGAGCAGCAGTTCAGCGTATAAGTCGCAAGCATGGGAGAGAAACGTGAGAATGTCATCAGCTTGCATTTGGATCCATTTAGGTTTAATAAGTTTGCATTGCACCATGTTTGAAAGTTATTAAGATCGTCTTGTAAATCCGACTGGCAAGCGCGGTCTTTGTATTGCACACGAAGTTTAACGTCGTCAGCGTACATGAGTACTCTGGAGTTAGTCAAGACTTTGGGCAGGTCGTTAATAAATAATGTAAAAAGTAAGGACCCAGGTGGCTCCCTTGCGGGACACCAGAGGTCACCCGGAGAACACTCGACAAGTTGTTTTTAAAGAGGACTTTTTGCGTCCTGCCATTCAGATAACTTGAGATCCACCTAAGAAGATCGACAGGAAAACCCATTAAGTCGAGTTTCCTAACAAGAAGGGAATGATTAACGGAGTCAAATGCTTTACTGAAATCAGTAGATCACATCTGTCTGCAAATTTTGAGGAAAGCCCCTTATAATGAAAGAAGTGAGCTCCAAAGATTAGTAGTCGTTGATCTTCGTTTAATAAATCCATGTTGGGAGAAATTACTGATCTACACATGTGCTGCAAATGGGAGTAATTACGTTTTCGAAAAAGTTTTGGGATGGCTGACAACTTAGAGATTCCTCTGTAGTTGTTAGCATAAACTGCTACCTTTTGTGAAGAGGAATCACGAATGATTCCTTCCAAATGAGAAATTGGGAAGTCTCTAAGGATAAGGTAAACTATTTTAGAAGGGGACTGCACAGGGACACGGCACAATACCTAAGCACACAGCCTGATATTCCGTCGGGACCCATGAATAAACCGGCTTGACACGTTGAAGATCCAAAAGAAGGGAACTTTCGTTTAAGCTAGGACTGAAGATTAGGTTAGATTTGGGCATGCTATAAGAAAAGGTTTAGTTTGAATCGGATGACGGAGAATAAAAGTTTGAAAAAACTGAGCAAAAAGATCGGCGATTGCCTGATCATTGTTTACTGTCGTGTTTTCAAATGAAAGCGACGAAGGATGTGTAATAGGCTTACGTTTAGTGTTGACAAAATTATAAAACTGTTTTGGGTCCTGCGCGAACTGAACCCTACAACGAGTCAAATAATTTTTAAAACACTGCGAGTTAAGAACGGTAAACTTTGACCGAGCCGCTGAATAGCGAGAATGGACAGCTTGAGAACCGTTGCGTTTGAATTTAGAATCAAGATTGGACTTAATGTTTTTGAGGCGACTCAACTCTTTACTAAACCAGGGAGGCTTATTTGAGATGACGAATAGTATAACGGAACACATTCGGTAAAAAAGGAGTACATGCCATTGTAAAAAATATCCATGGCACCCACCATGTCAGTGCACATGTAGAGATCGGACCAAACAAAGTCGTATGTAAAACTATTTAGACGTCGAAAATCCGCTTTGCGAAAGCAGTGGACTTTCTTAGCCTGCTGATCAGACTTATTCTCCATAGTAGTCCCAATAACGATAGTCACATCGAAAGTAGGATGGTATGGATCTTCAGGTTGCGTCAAGGAAGGGACCCTAACTAAACTGACTCTTGCCGGATCAGAGACAAAGCAGAGATCTAGCAAGCGATCTAAGGAATTTCGTACATGGTTGACTTGAGACAGCGAAATGTCAAACAAGCCATCAATAAAGTCGTGACGTGCTAGAGTCAAAAGGGTATTTGAGGATTCATTTGTGGACCAAAAGCCCCAGGAAAGTTAAAATCTCCTAGAACTACTAAATGGTCCCTATCCGAAAGTCTATTGGAGACCGCCTGAATAGCGGAAAGGTGGTTCCAATATGTAGGAAGTTCCGACAAGGGAGGAATGTAGGAACATGTAATAAAAGTAAAAAAACCATTAAATGATAGTTTCACACAGAGCACAACCGCAATGAGGACACCGCCCCCTCGCCTGGAAGGCCGATCAAGCCTGGACGTTAGAGTGTATCGAAAATCAAGTTTTTTCGATTTTCGATGACGCTGGGTGCGGAAAAGTTGTAAAACCATGTCAAATGAAAGAACAAAAAATTTTAGCCAGAAAGGATAATATTCACTATCCCCGAAACGTCCTTGAAAATTTCGAACTTTGTGTAAGCACCATGATCTTCTGATCTTCATTCCTAACTGGGCACCGGAATGAGTCTGAATAATTTAGACGGATGCCTACTAAACAGAGGCACCTTAGCGCTAATAATTAGTTTGTCGTCGATAAACAATGCCCTGGCTGTTAACAGAGTATATACTTCTTAAGCTCTGTCCCTGACCGTTTCCCCGGAATTATTAGATTTTCCGAAAGATTTTCCTGAATTTTTGCTATCTCTTTTTTCAGTTGGTTTGGCCGAAGAATATTTGTATTCAGCCGACCATGATTAATATCGATTAAAAGGCTAACCTGCCTGCACCTTTTCACCTTCTTCAATCAGGGAACTCAGTTGTTTTGTTACCATAAAGGACTTTATCGATTCCTTATAGACATAATAATTTTCTTTAAGAACTTCCTTCGTTCTCAATTCTAATTTGCATACTCCTAAAATTTGCGTTAACATCTTCGGTTGTTCTTTAATAAATTAGTAGTTGAATCAACCACTGATGTTTGTTTCTGAACTAGTTTGTCTATATTGTTTTGGTTGTCTAATAAATTCTTCATATTTTCTTCTAATTGTTCTCTGTCATCCTCATCCATTATGCCAAATAAAATATGATATAATAAACCCATGAACTCGAACGGCGCACGCTTGCTTCTGGATCTCGGCTGCATCATAAATAATTTATTGTTTTCTTCTACTTCCGATAATTGACTTTTCATATTATCCAAAACTAGACTACATTGCTATGAAGCTTCAGAGCTATGAAGCCTTTCGCAAACCTTTCTCATCCCCCTTATGAGCGCTTTACCTTTTGTAATCATCTTGAAATATGGATCCATTTTATAATAAATCACTAAATTCCAAGAGGTGCCAACTATTTCCGCATCTCCCAACGGATCTAAATAAATTGCCGCAGTGCTATTAAGATTTTGAATATCAAACCTAGTCTTTTTTATGGTCGTCAGTGTAGCACTTGATAACTGGCAAAGCAGCAAGCAACATCAATATCATCATACTGCCTAACTTCGACAATCTAGGAGATCCTCTTCTTTTAGTATCTGCGATCGGAATTTTTACTGCGTCATCTGCTTCTTGTACACCACCAGGGCAAATCTTTGTAATAGGTCTTGTCAGAAGCTTCTGTTTGACTTTGACAATCCTAGCTCGATTGTCCTTACCATTACAAGTTTCTACCTTTTGCCATTATCTGGCTGGGTGGCAATTTCATCCTTCAAGAGTACCTGCCCAGCTTCTATATTGGGGATATCTTTTCCATTTATACCTTTGTTGCAGGGTATGCAAATAGTCCTCCTTCCATTTCCTCAAAATCTCTTCTAGGTTGACATCTTCATGTCAATATACTATCTCCAATCACTCGTTTTAAATGGTATTTCATAGATTTTACGCCGGCCTCCCAGATACCTCCTCCAAAGTGAGGTCCTGCCGGGGATAAAATGCCACTCAACCCCTTCTTTCTCGAGTTGAGATGCAACGACAGAATTTTCTGTATTGCCTTTGCCAGATCTTCGTCTAACTTTCTTGTTGCACCCACAAAATTTGTTCCATTGTCGGAATAGATATTACATTATTTTCCTCTTCTTGCGATAAATCTCCTGAGCGCTGCTAAGAAGCCGTCAGAAGTTAAATCACTTACAATTTCCAAGTGTATCGCCTTTGTTGCCATACACACAAATACCGCTACATATCCTTTGTATGTTTTCTGACCTCTATTTTTAAGGTCCTGCGCAATCAATTCCTGTATTTAAAAATGGGTATGCCATTGTTACCCTATATTTGGGTAAACTTCCCATCACATGTTGGGCTGTAATATATCTTGCACATTTCATGCATTCATTTAATTTTTTTCGTTAGTGAATTCCTTAATCCAAAGATCCAATATTTTCGCTGAATGTATGTTCTCATTAATTTTATTCCACCATGCAAGGTTTCCTTATAAGCATTTCCTATAATTAACGAAGAAATGTGACCTTTATCGAGAATAATTGGATGCTTCACTTCAAATCTGGCATTGGAATTTTGTAATCTGCCGCCTACTCTGATAATATTATTTTGATCAAGAAATGGATGCAAGCTTAAGATTTTAGAATTAATTTTAATTTCTTTTTTGTTAAACAAACAATTGAGCTCTGAACCAAATTGGTATTCTTGCTCCTTTTTAATTATTATTGTTTCTGCATACTGTATTTCATTAGCTGTTAAGTAACGCGGATACGATTTATTTCTTGTTTTTATATTAACAAATCGAACTAAGTAACATATTATTCTTCTTAATTTGTGAATACATGAATAATTTCCCAACAGGTTATAAATAATATCCCCATCGGCTGTCAACATTGTATTGACACTTATTTCTTCTTCTTCAGCATTTGGTTGAGGTGGCCAATTCTCTTTTGATTCTTTAAGCCAACTTGGTCCATTCCAAAAAAGATCACATTATTAACTCGCAGGAGGAAATTCCTCTTGAGGCCGCGTCAGCTGGATTATCTTCAGATCTTACGTGATTCTATTTTACTTCCGTTTACTTTCGAATGTCAACGGTCCTATGCTTAACCACCTTTGATCCAAGCCAACGTAATGGTAGAGTCACTCCATGCGTATATTATAGCCGCATTATCATTCGACCTCTTAATTTTTTGTATTAGCTTACTAAGAAGATGACCTGCGCATAGTTCTAGTTTTGGAATAGTTTTCCTATTTTTAATTGGGTTTACCCTGCTTTTGCTATCTACTATCGTAACCAGCTTTCCTACTTTTGCATATACTACTGCGGCATATGCTTTTTCAGATGCAAAACCATGGAGTTCAATAAAAGAATCGGATCCGTTTTGAATCCATCTTGGTATTCTGATTTTTCCTAGTAATTCCAGTTTTTCTTTATAACTTGACCATTCTTGGGCATCATCATTTGATAATTCCTGATCCCAGCTATTTTCTGAAAGCCAAAGTTTAACCATCCTAAGGGATCATAAATCTATATATATAAAAATGGAGCCCAAAAAATGTGTCGTAAAAAACTACTGTAGAACGGCTGGGCCGATTTGGTTCAAATTTTTTTTCAGTTGTAGGTAACTAACAGGAGAAGGTCAGAACTTAATAAAATTTTTAGAAAATCCTCCAGGGTAATGGTGAAAACAGATAATTAAAATATCAAATTATATAAAACAGTAGTGTATCGAAATATATGTCAAAGTAAAACAAATCGTTTCAATATTATTCGGTTTCTTATTCGTTTTTATCAGACGTCCGGATTTGTTTAATTTCTTCCTGTGATTTGTAGGAATAATGCCTGCTATAAGACGGCTGGGACGACGTACACGTCGCAACATATAGTCGGAATGTCCATGAAAGTCAAACGCAAGACGAACGTGCAGAAAGAAATGAATCGAGACGAACTCGTTTAGCACAGATTCGCTCTACACAAAGAGTACCAAGAACAGACTTGGATCGCGCTGCATTTGCATACAATTTCTCAACGTCCTACAAAGACCATAGCTGCGTTGTTATCGGTTCATTGTCTGTGGTATGTCAGCACTGCATTGCACTGAAGTTTCGATTGGAAGCTCCCGGCTTATGCTGCGCAGGTGGCAAGGTAAAATTGCCGGTTTTGACTCATCCACCAGAGCCATTGTATTCGCTTCTATATGGAAATACAAGCAAATCAAACCATTTCCTGTTGCACGCACAAAAATATAACGGATGTTTTCAAATGACGTCACTTGGAGCAGAGGTTGTTCAACAACCAGGCTACAATCCGAGTTATAAGGTAATAGCGTCACTCTTTTATCAACATGAACAACTATAATTTTTCACGAAAATGCATCACAAAATTCAGATTCAAGGGCAAATTCACCATCGAGCGTGCGCTTTGTTACCACCACCAAACAAAGGTCATAAATTCCTTCAGATCTATTTCGTTGGTGATTCGGCAGTTGAACTTAATCAGCGTTGTGCAATTTTCACTGCAACTAAACGTGAAATAATACAACAACTGCAAAATCTTCTTCATGAGTGTAATGAATTGGTCAGATTGTTCAAAACAGCTTTGGATACAATGCATTCTGACGACCACAAAATCATTATCAGAGCAGATAAAAGACCAGCAGGAAGCCATTCAAGACAATTCAATGCGCCCACTATCAATGAAGTCGCAGTGGTGATTGTTGGCGAGAATGTGGAATCACGCGATATTGTTCTCAAGCGTCGGGATGATGGACAATTGCAACGCGTTTATGAGACTCATCGGTCATATGATGCACTTCAATATCCGTTGATGTTCTGTCGTGGAGAAGATGGCTATCACTTCAATATAAAGATGGTCAATCCATCGACAGGTTTGTTTAATCACTTTATTTTCATCCTGCACGTAAATTCGAATTCATATTACAGGAGAAGAAACGAATAAGAAAGTCAGCTCAATGAATTTTTATGCATATCGATTGATGATACGACTAGATGTTAACAATCATCTGTTGAGATACCGCCGTTTGTTTCAGCATTACTGTGTTCTTCGCATGTAAAAGTAGAAACGGAGCGTCTCAATTTCATTCGTTTTAATCAGTCAAAGTTATGATCTGACGAGTACATCCACTTGCGTGACGCCATCGCTACTGATGGACACGCGGCAAACATTGGTTGTTTGACCATTCTGCCAGCTACTTATGTTGGGAGCCCGCGCCATATGCATGAGTACGCTCAAGATGCGATGACGTACGTGCGGAATTACGGACGACCTGATTTATTTATCACGTTTACATGCAATCCGAAATGGCCCGAAATTACGAATTTGTTGCACCAAGGACAAACATCCAGCGATCGACATGACTTCACTGCACAAATATTCAAGCCAAAGGTAAAAATTCTTATGGATTACATCGTTAAGCAGAAGGTTTTTGGCGTAGTTCGTTGTTGGATGTACTCAGTTGAATGGCAGAAGCGTAGCTTACCACATGCGCACATTTTGCTTTGGATGTTCGACAAGATCCGACCAGAACATATTGATTCGATTATTTCTGCCGAAATACTAGATCCAGAAACTGATCCGGAGCTGCATTCCGTTGTGAAAACGAGTATGATCCATGGCCCTTGCGGAGTCCACAACCCAGAATCACCATGCATGGAAAACGGAAATTGCACAAAACGATATCCATTGTATAGGCGTCGTTCTCCAGATGACAACGGCAGATGGATCGAAATGATGGTAAAAAATAACAAAGTCATCGTCGATAACCGCTGGATCGTTCCATATTGTCCGCTTTTGTCGAAAACGTTTTCAACGCACTGCAATGTTGAGTACTGCAACTCTATAAAATCAATCAAATACATTTGCAAATATGTGAACAAAGGGAGCAACATGGCGGTGTTTGGCATTGCTGATCCGAATGCAAACGACGAGGTGACGAAATTTCAACTTGGACGTTACGTAAGTTGTAACGAGGCCATTTGGCGTCTGTTTTCATTTCCGATTCATGAACGTCATCCGACGGTCGTACACTTATCTGTTCACTTGGAAAACGGCCAGCGTGTCTACTTTACGGACGCGAATGCAGCGCAAAGAGCAGAACGGCCACCAGCGACAACGTTGACAAAGTTCTTTTCTACATGCGAAAGCGATCCGTTCGCAAGGACTTTACTCTATTCGGAAATGCCACGCTATTATACATGGAACGCTGCATCGAAAAGTTTCAACGCCGAAAAGAGGCGATGCTGTTGATGGTTTCGCTGATATCTATTCGACTGATGCTCTCGGACGAATATACACAGTTCATCCACGCCAAGACGAATGCTTTTATATTCGCTTGCTTTTGGTGAACATAAGAGGCCCTACATCCTTCGGGAGGCTTGCCAACGTTTAAATTTGCTTGAAAACGACACACATTGGGACTCAACGCTCGCTGATGCCACTGTTTTCTGGATCAAATCAAATTCGTGCATTATTTGCAATAATCATAGCCACATGTCATCCGTCGAACCCGACCGTGGGAAAAGTACAAGGACGATATGGCTGACGACATTTTAATAGACGTTCGCAGGACAACTATGAATTTCACTCTTGCCATTAACGGAGAAATGCACAACGAAGCTTTAATACGGATCGAAGACATGTGTATGCTCATGTGCGGCAGTCTACTGTCGACATTGGGAATGCCAACGCCACATCGATCAGTGCACTATGCTTTCAATCGCGAATTTCAACGGGAGCAACACTATAACCAAGATAACTTGGCCGAAAGAGTCCGAACCAATGTGCCGTTTTTGAATGCCGAGCAGAAGAACGTGTACGATTCGATAATGAAGGTTGTTGACGATGGATCGGGAGGCTTATACTTTCTCGATGCTCCTGGTGGGACAGGCAAGACATTTGTCATTTCGTTGATTCTGGCAACGATTCGATCAAGATCTCAAATTGCGTTGGCTGTTGCATCATCTGGCATTGCTGCCACGTTGTTGAAAGGCGGTCGAACTGCACATTCCGCTTTGAAGCTGCCC
Organism: Drosophila triauraria; assembly: GCA_014170255.2. NCBI lineage: Eukaryota > Metazoa > Arthropoda > Insecta > Diptera > Drosophilidae > Drosophila > Drosophila triauraria. The sequence goes on from JABJVT010000007.1 coordinate 9,910,250, forward strand.
ATGAATCTTCTCACGGTTGACAAGCCAACATGCACAATAAGCAAGAACTCGGCGACAGCGAAATTGATGCGAGAATGCATAATCATCATTTGGGATGAATGCACGATGGCGCATAAGCGAGCTTTGGAGGCAGTTGACCGAACGATGAAAGATTTACGCGGTGATTCGAAACTATTTGGTGGGTCTTTGATATTGCTGTCCGGAGATTTTCGTCAAACGCTTCCCGTCATCCCGAAATCTACGGCTGCCGATGAAGTTAATGCATGCCTTAAATCGTCTTCATTGTGGAGATATGTCAAAAGCTGAAATTAACCACGAACATGAGAGTCACATTGCAGAATGACCCGTCCGCTGCTGAATTCTCGAGACAACTGCTGGCACTTGGCAATGGCGAAATTCCTGTTGATGTTTCGACTGGATCAATATCGTTTCCGGCAAATTTTGCGTGTTCACATCGTCAAAGGAGGAACTCATTAACAAAGTGTTCCCCGACATTGCGCAAAATTATAAAAATATCGACTGGATTAGTGAACGGGCAATACTAGCAGCGAAGAACAAGGACGTAGATAATTTGAATTACATTATTCAAAATCAAATCGATGGAGAACTGCATTCATACAGATCCGTTGACAGCGTGACCGACGAGGATGAAGCGACGAACTATCCGACAGAATTTTTGAACTCGCTAGATGTGCCAGAACTCCACCGCATAATTTGCAACTGAAGGTGGGATCAATTATTATAATGCTGCGGAATCTAAATCATCCGAAATTGTGCAACGGTACGCGGTTGTCCGTCAAGAAACTGATGAATAACGTGATTCAGGCGACGATCATCAAGGGAACATTTAAAGGAGAGGTAGTCCTTATACCACGAATTCCGATTATTCCAACTGATCTACCATTCCAATTCAAGAGGATTCAGTTCCCCGTCCGATTGGCATTTGCGATGACAATCAACAAATCGCAAGGCCAATCGTTAGAAGTCTACGGGATAAATCTAGAATTTCCTGTTTTTCGCACGGCCAGCTGTACGTTGCATGTTTGCGTGTTGGTAAGCCGTCTTCATTGTTTGTTTTTGCGCCGGAAAATAAAACAAAAAACATAGTATATCATATCGCTCTATACTAAATAAAGAAATGCAGTGTTTGACTATTATTATATAATGGCGTCGAATTAGGGCGAGACAAAGTTCGCCGGGTCCGCTAGTTTTTGATAAAATGGAAAGAACAGTACGTTTATTTTCTTTTTTTTGTACTTCCTAAGTTGGCCTTAAACTTAAAGTCATCTTTCTGGGATTCCCATTGAAGCCCCAATGTTTTAACGGACTCATTGTCTTTGATAGATATTATCTTGTTGTCCCCTGTATCTTCTACAACTTTTAATATCTCTGGTTTGTTTGAAATCCATTTTCTTAAATTCAAATTAACTGACTTGAATTCGCGAGAAGTATTTTGTATTATATTTATTGCGTCCTCTATCGAATTGGCTCCTGTCATGAGATCGTCCATGTAAAAGTCGCATCTAATTATCTTTCCAAGTGCTTCATTTTTGCATTTATCGGCTATGTCTACTAAAACTCTAGTAGCTAAATATGGAGCAGATGCTGTCCCATATGTTATTGTTTTTAATTTGTAAGACTTTATTTTATCGTTGGGAGAATCTCTCCACAATATATATTGATATTCTTGATCTTTCTCATCAATAAATATCTGCCGGTACATTTTTTCGATGTCCACTGATATGACGTATTCCCATTTACGCCAATTTAAAATTATGTTAAAAATATCTTTTGCACTCGAGGTCCAATCCACATAATGTCATTGAGACTCTTATTATTAGTAGTTTTGGCCGAAGCGTCAAATACTACTCTTAATTTCGTGGTTAAGCTGGAATCCCTAAGTACGGCTTGATGAGGTAAGTAATATTCTCTCTTTGGATTCGATCATAAGGACCGAGATCAATATATTCCGTCATAAATTTTTTATACATCTCTTAATTTTTCGTTTCGCTGAAATTTTCCATGTTAATGAGCCGTGCCATTGCTTGTGGCTTTGATTCCCCTAAGGATGTATCGTCCTTAAATGGAATCCTAACAATATATCTACCACTTGAATCTCTCAATGGTAGTTTTAATAAAATTGTTTTCACAAAATTCGGTTTCTATGTCATTGCTTTTCTAACTCCCAAAATCTCTCCAAATCTTTGGACTCGATCATGGTTGCAACTATCGCATTATGTTCCCTTCGATTTTGTGCAGCCTGATGTTGAATCCAACCAAATTCTGTATTTTGACCTAGAGTCCATCTATTTTTTTAACCCACTTTTAAAAATGTGAGCATATAAATCAGTCTATTCACTTGGCCTGGCTGCCAATTCTGATCAGGAAGCCGGAATTTATCCCACCTGGAAGAGTCTATATTTAATAATTGAACTGGTAGTACCTTCATCAACTTTGGAAGAATAATCGCACCTACTGTCAAATTATCTTTGCTTCCATTTCTTTTTAATTTGCAAATTAACTTTATGCTTAGAAATACATATTTTAGTGGAGGAAACACCATGATTAATTTGTGTAAACTTTTAATTCTAGGTAATTGGTGAATTTAGAAGCTTCCTCAGATATAATTGTACTTTTGCGACCCACTGTCAATCAAAGCTCTTAATATTTCAAAATCCCCATTCCTCGACTTAACTTGGACCAGGGCAGTGGCTAATAACGCTTGCTCTGTTGTCCTACAGATATTTTCTTTTTCCTGATTATTCAAGAGAGTGAGAGTGAGAGAAAGTCGAAAATCAAAGAGCTCCTCTGAATTACGGCTCAAATCGCGAAAAAACGCTTAATAAATTTAAAAACTTTTAAAAACGGCCGTAAGTCTGTTACATCGTTTCAGTGCACATAAAGCATTGGGACTCAAATAAACAAATTAAAATATATTTGCTACTAGCAAAAGTGCAGAGAAATAACACCAATCACTCAAACGAACCGCAACAAACCGAATGAAACAATCACTCAAACAGTATAGAAAGAAATAACTGTTAGACAGTCAAACGCAAAAAGAAACTGAATAAAAACACTCAATAAAAACACTCAAAAAAATCACTCAACTCTCAAAAAAATAAAACACATAACCAAATAATAACATTAACATGTCGTCGAACAAGCGTGCGGGTTGCAACTAGCCCTGATCAGAGGGTGACCCGCCTGTCCGATGCTACATCCGTCAAGATGCTCCAACTGATCGATGCCAGATTTGATGAGCAGAAGAAAATCTTGGGCACCGAGTTTCGAGAGAGAGTGAGGCACGTTTCAGCTCTTCCAGGAGAAGTTCCAGGCGATGTCAGATGAGATCCACACCCTTACTCAACGTGAGCCAGCTGGAGAATGAGGTGAAGGTGGTACAAGATCTGAAGCAGCAGGTCGACGACTTGGCCGGCAATTGGCCGCACCAAACACCCCGGTGGTTTGGTAGAACAGCTGAAGCAGCAGGTTGGCGACTTGGATGCCAAACTGGCAGCTAAATGTATGGCAGAGGAGGATGTAGCGGTCTCATGTACCTTGCGCTGGCATGGGGTACCGCAAGCGGAGGGAGAAAACCTTAAAACGCTTTTCAACCGGCTTTGTTTTTCTGAATTTAACCCCGCCTCCACTGAGATCCATCTACAGAGTGCGCCCCCGTCAAACTGGGCAAACACTTCAGACCCGATCATTCTGATAAAAATGGAACACGTGCGCGAAAAGGCGGCGCTACTACGAGCTGGGGGCATACCGGCGAACTACGAAACAACAACTGAGCTTACAACTTATTGGTCTGGAGTCGCCAGCACTGATGTACATAAATGAACAGCTGACAAACATAATTACGAGGTCTTCAAGAGAGCAATGCATCAAAAAAAGCACAAGCGCATCACAGCTGTCTTTACTCGCCGCGGAGATGTCTTTGTTAAGCTGATCGACGGAGGGAAGTCACGTGCAGAGCTGCGTCGAGCTTGGAGTTGAGCAACGCGATGTGGAGGCCCGGCGATAAATAGCTCATTTCGAGATTAATCTTAAACTTAGATGCATAGTTTAGTATTTCTTAGATTAAATTCATTGTAGGTCGCTTTGTTTACGTAATGCTCTCCGTGGTGTTTAGACAATTCAATTATTCATATCTAGTGCGTGCGCAGCTAATAATTTTATTTAAATTTTGGAGATGGAAGACAATGTAGACTTAACTGAAGTTAATAGCCATATCCTATTGCGTACTCACAAAGCAGAGAGCTGGGCTCAAAGTTTGTCATATTAATGCTCAAAGTTTGCCGAGAAAAATTGATGAGTTCAAATATCTGTTTGTAAATTCTGGTTCAGATATTATATGTGTCTCTGAAACATGGCTTGGCTGTAATGTTTGTGATGCGTTAATTTCGTGTGATGGCTATAATGTTTACCGTGCGGACCGTGTCAGTCATGGGGTGGTGTAGCAATATTTGTTAGTAAAAAGTTAGTGTCCAAGTTTATATGTAAACATCCCGATAGTAGTCCAATAGAATACTTTTATTCGAAATTAAAAGGATGCATATACCGCCCACGTAGTAGCATTAACACGACGAAATTCTAAACAAGTTATCAGACATCACTATGAATTATGAAGACATACTCTTAGCAGGTGATCTTAATAGTAATATACTTCTGGAAGCACCTTAAAACAACATGGAATCACTAGGCTTGAATCTTGTAAACTCTACATATCCGACTCATTTCAGCAAAACATGTAGCTCACTGTTAGATGTATTTTTGTTAGTAATGTTGAAAATATATGTTTGTATGACCAACTCATTGTGCCTTCGTTCTCTAAACATGACCTTATATACTTGACCTACAATTTTGACCTTCAGTAATGACGAAAAATAGTATTTAGGACTTTAATAATATTGACTATTACCTTCTTAATACCGAACTCGATAAGTGCAATTGAATTACATTTACTGTCTACCAGATGTAGACCAACAACTCAGCTTGCTCCAGTTTAAGTTACTTGTATAATTGTGTCGTCAATTAAAAAGCAAAATCGTGAAACATTTTATCAAACCATGGTTTAATAATGAAATAAAGGCAGCAATACAAACGCGAAATTTCGCATATCAAAAGTGGAAAAGGTATAGGACTCAGCGACATTATGACCACTTTAAATCATTGAGACAAACAGTCACTAAACTAATTGACACGGCAAAGTCAAAATACTATACCCATAAATTCAAAACACAACATCATCTAGACAAACCTGGAAAGAAATCAAGTCATTAGAATAGGAAATCAAAAATCAATACCGGGACAAGATATTAATGTTGAGGAGCTAAATCAAAAACTCTCAGAATGCAATGTACCTGAAATCGATGACAACAATTTGTACCTGAGATCAGTACCTGAACATTTCTGTGATAATAGCTTTAGGTTTGTTTGTGTCAATCAGTGTGAAGTTCTCGTCAATATTCTTAAAATTAAATCAGACGCAGTTGGACTTGACGAAATAAATCCTAAATTCATTAAAATAATACTTCCCAAAATTCTCATATACATAACACATTTTCAACACTGCATTTACAACATCTGCATTTCCGGACTGTTGGAAAATCGCAAAATTGTCCCAGTCCTGAAAGCTAACAAGGAGTACAGACCGATATCAATTCTACCATTCTTATCGAAAGCCTTTGAGAACATTATGGCAGCCCAAATAAACTCTTATATAGGTGATAAAGGCTTACTCAATAACAACCAATCGGGATTTAGGAAAAACGTAGCTGCACCTCAGCAATCCTGAAAATCTCGGACGATATACGAACACGCAGACAAATCCAATGTGACGCTTCTGGTACTTCTTGACTATAGTAAAGCCTTTGACTCTGTAAATCATGATGTTTTGTGTACAAAATTGAAAACTCAGTTCAATTTCTCGACAACTGCTGTTAAACTTATGACCTCATATTTAAAAAATCGCCGTCAATCTGTTGTAATGTCAAATGTTTCTCTTCTTTTGTAGTTCTTAAACGTGGTGTACCTCAAGGCTCAGTTCTTGGACCTTTATTGTTCACTCTGTATGTCAATGACCTTCCTGTGTGTTGTCAGATAGTGATGTTCATATGTATGCAGATGATGTCCAGATGTATGTACGTCCGATTGATAGAATTGACGAGTGTGTGAATATATGTAACCGTGATCTTGATAAAGTTAGCAACTGGGCCAAAGACAACGGCCTCGGTCTAAACCCAACAAAATCAAAATGCATAATCATATATAAAAAGAAATTAAATATTGCTGACCTGCAGCCATTAATGATAAACAGCATGCCCATTGAATACGTTGAAAATGCTACAAACTTAGGTATCATATTCAATAATAAACTTAGTTGGGATGACCATATAATCAGGGCTGTAGGAAAAACGTATGGTTTGCTAAGATCTCTTTCCCCAGTTAAAAGTCTTTTACCTATAAATGTTCGTATGCTAATTGCCAAGACCTTAATCCCAACACTTTTCTATGGTATCGAAATTTTTTCAAATTGCGATGCAGCCAGCCATAAAAAATAAAAGTGGCATATAATAATATAGCTAGATTTATATTCAATCTGCGCCGATTTGACCATGTGACCAGCTATGCATATAGAATATTTGAACTAAACTTGACCGACTGGATGAAACTGAGGTGTTAATCTATCTGCATAAAATAATTTACACGGGGAGCCTACCTATCTCTTTGAAGCATTAGGATTCCCTTCTAGAAGAGCAAATAACTTGATTCAAATAAGACACAGATCTCTGCTTTCAGAAAGACAGTTTTTTGTACATGCAATTAGGCTATGGAATCAACTTCCAAGTTCTCTAAAAATATTAGTAGCGCAACGCAGTTTAAGTCAAAACTTACATTACACCTACAAAATACCAACTTAACTTAAAACCAAAAAAAAAAAAGCGACCTATTCATTAACCCTTAGTTTAAGAGTAGCTTTAAGATTTTTATTCAAACCTATGATCCTAAATTTTAATTCAAACCTGTATTTTTGTTTATTTGCATTTATATTACTTTGTCCTACGAGACTATCGACTTGTAGCGTTAGGAAAACATTATAAAATAAATTGAAATTGAAATTGAAATTGATTATGTCCTGTAAAGTGAAGTAATGTATGGTGGGGTTTGTTGCAAGTCAAGCAAAGTTGCTCGCTTGTACATTTTTTATTAAATTAATGCCTAAGACATCTCAGGCAAATACGATTTTATCTTGCCCAGTCAGACCTTTCTGCCGGGCTCATTATTTTAAATGTATGGCATTGAATTAAATAATGCCCCGGTAACTTACAAAACGCAAAATTTTCACTATAATTTTTGTGAGAAGTATCATTTGTTACTATTTTCTTTAAAGGTTTGTTTTCCTGTGAAAATTATGAAATTGAATTGAGCCTTTGTTCTAAAAAGTCCATGACATCAAAAAGTGATTGAATTTCGTGTGTCTTTTTGACATGCCTTTCGTATAGATTAATTGACTCTTTCGATGGATAATGTGAGCAAAAATTGCATCCACATCTTCGGACAATAGTGCCTTTAATTTAATTTAATTACAACTGACTCATTAATTGTGTCAATAAATGTTTTTATTTGCTTACTGGGTTCCAAATTTAAATTTGGCATATCCATAAGCCTATTTATGTGGTATGAGAAAATTTACCGCCTGGCTAAGAAATCCCAAGTGGCTTCATAATTTTCCCCAGAAGCTAGCAACAAATGGGTAACCACATTCCTGGCTTCTCCTTTTAACACTGCCTTTAAATAATTGAATTTAAGAGAAGGACTGAGATCCTCTCTTGTATGAATGAGCTCTATGAAGAGCTCATTATTGAATCCCCAAAGAAGGTGGGAATTTGAATTTTTGGCAGGGTTAGTAAATCCTCTACCTTAACCACCGTCGACACTTCAGCAATGTTTTTTATTTCGCTGAGTTGGCTATTGATGGCTGTTATAATATTTTGTTTATCGAATTGCAGTTCGCTACTTTCTTCCTCGAACAGCGAACTTTCGAAATAGGTGTTGACTTTTTCGATAACGTTAACCACCTTATTCCAAAGGAATTCTATTTTACTTTTCCTTATATTAAGGAAATGTCTATTAGTTTCGATGTTTCCTCTAGATAACCTCTTAGTTGTCCAACAATATTTAAAAAAAACAGCTCTGTTTTACGAGCGCTGCCACTAACATTTTTAGAATTTAGTTGTGTCATTAAACTACCCATATCTTCAGGGGTTTTATTGGGCACTATTTGTGGAATGACATTTTTTAAATCTTTCCCTGAACTACCCATTTTTTCAGGGTTTTTATAGGGCACTATTTGCTCAATGGGATTACTAATTGCCTTCTCATATTTAATTTTTAATTGCGCCAAAACCATCATAATCAAATCATACTGTTTTGAGTTAAAATACTCGTGATCGACAACGCCGATCTTTATTAAATTTGTATGATTCTTCTAGCTTTGCGAATTTGTTGGAACTTATCGTTGGTTTTGCTTCCAACTTTCTAATTTCCAACGTAATTTCGGCCTGCTGTGAGAGCAACATAATAGTTTTTTCGGACAACATTTTATATCTTTAAATATATCTAGCAACCTCAAATCCGGATACAAAAGTTTACAATATTTTTATTGTCATGCTGCGTTTTCTTAAACTTTTTTTTTTTAATATCTGAATGTATGTATGCATATATATATGTATATGTATATGTACAAAAATATGTTTTGAATTGACTTAGCTGCTGCTCCTTGTCGTTGCCGCTGTCGTCTTTTACTGCTGCTGTTGTTGTTGCTGCTGTTTTGTTGCTGCTCTTGTTGCCGCTGCTTATTTTTGTATCTGCTGTTGTTATCGCTGACGCAGTGGCTGTTGCTGCGATCGTCCTTCCTTCTAATATCGTCCTCTTTTCGTTTCAGTTTTTTGTTTGATGTTTTTTCTTGGCTTGGAGGTGTCTGTGTTGTTTTGGCACTTCTTTATTTTTGCTTTGGCACTTAGTTCTAGTTTAACTTAACGTAAGTTAAGTATTTTTATGCTCTTATGGCATTTAATTTTTGTTTGATATTTTAGTAACTTTTTATTTTTATCATTCACATTCACTGCTAATGTTAAAGCCTTAGCACGCTTCCAATTGGTTTATTTAGCCGATTTCTCGACCACAAAATTTAAAAAAAAATTGTTTTGTATTAAACCAACCAATTTTTTGAGTTGGAAACAAAATTCAGTTTTACACAATAAGGACTCTTATTTAGCCTTTTGCTTTTAAAGTAATACTCTGTTCCTTACCATATAGGGGGAAACAAGAGTTAATTATTTTTGCTACCTTTAGCTGCAAATGTAATTTTGCTATGCTTAAAGGAGCTGGCCTTTCTCTGAGTCCCTTACCATATAGGGGAAAGTGCTGAGTTTTATCAAAGTAAATATTCTTCGAA